>VXAU01004359.1:0-198447 GCA_013399695.1 Formicarius rufipectus | reverse complement strand
AGACCTTAAACAGTAAGACCTTCAGGTATGTGCAGTGTTTCCTGGCTTGTTAGGCATTAAGATGTTATTGTGCTCTTTCTTGATTCTGCTCCTTTTAAAAGCTTAACCCTTTAAGATATTCTGTTTAGCTCATTACTGTAGCAACCTGTGACTCTTAAATAAAAAAAGGATTGCATTCTTAGATCAACAGCAGATCACACAAAAATGCTTTCTTCCATACTTGCTTCTGACCATCTGTTCAAAAAGTCACAGGAAGCCCGTCTGTAATTTGTGGTTAAGAGTTTAAAATCACATGCATTTTTTGTGACACATACATGAAGCATCCTGTTTCTGTTAACTCTAAAGGGTGGATGTTTTGACCTTGACATATGTCAGACATACCCTTTCCCCTCTCTCTCACACACACACAAACATGCACATACAATTAAGAAAAAAAAAGAAAAAAGGAAGGGGCATTTTTCTTTTTGGAGCTCACATATGTGTATATGATTTTGCATCCTCTAAAACTACCTTCCTCTGGTGTAGTTTGTATTTTAACTGCTGTTTTTTTCAAACCATCCACATACATTTTAGGGTTATTTGCCTATGTGCTAAAATTTTACATAGAATGTATATGAATATTCTTTTGCATAATTTTGATCTGAGTAGTAGTATTTTTGCACAGATTCCTCAATGCCTTCAGCAGATAGTCTTCAAATCCAGAATGATGCTTTAACTAGTAGCTTCTACATGGAGGTTGAACATATCTCAAGCAAAAAGTCTCATGAAATCCTTAAGCATGCAGTAAGGTGGAGAGAAAATTGTATGAAACTAGGCTGCAATGCCTCTGCAAAGAAATGTGAGAGGCTCTTATTAGTTTCTGTGACAGATGAATGTTATCTCTGCAGCATTGTTCTCCATAGTTCCATCACCAGGGTCACTTTAGCCAACCTGAAATTGAATGCCTCAAATAATGGAATATCCATTCTCATCCTAAGAAAATTTTTCCATACTAAAATGCATGTAAGCCACCTGATTTTTTCCTGAGGATGACTGTATTTGCCTTATTTTATAAGACATCATAAATACCTGCAAAGCTGCACAAAGTCCTTTAAAATTATTTGTGACTTCAGTAGATAGACCTGTACATTGTGTTCAGTGTAGCCTTTTAGTGTTTGAGAAGCATTATTTTCCACTCATTTTATAAAGACAGAGGAGAGGGAAAGATGTCTGTAAATATTCTTGACATATTCCAGGCAGTCTTAAAACAGCACCTTGATCCTTGAAAATGTTCACTCAAAATCTCAATTTTTTTAAAGTGTTCTTTTAGTCACTTGTATTTCAAGGATATTGATTACTCTGATTTAGCTGCTTGTGTAAATTTTGTGGATGGAGTACAGCA
Organism: Formicarius rufipectus; assembly: GCA_013399695.1. Lineage (NCBI taxonomy): Eukaryota > Metazoa > Chordata > Aves > Passeriformes > Formicariidae > Formicarius > Formicarius rufipectus. The sequence continues at coordinate 197,066 of VXAU01004359.1, read as the reverse complement.
ACACAGAAATCATCAGTTAGTTTTTTGCTTTTTGATATACAGTCAGATAAAATAATACATTGTCTTATGACAAATCTAAGAGATTTCAAGAAGTAAGTGCATTAAAAGAAAGAAGTTTCTTTAACAGTGCTGTGATTTATATATCACCAGTGGGAGGTGGCATGTTTAATATTGTCTAGAAGCATAAGGCTCTTATTGTCAGTGGTAGTATTTGAAGTATATTTTTCCTTTCTAAATTTGCAATCCATAGCTATAGCAACAAATAAATATAGCAGTCACAGTGACAACACAGTTATTATGTTTTACATTTGCTATAAAAGGTATATTTAAAAATAATTCTCAGAAGATAGATTATAGCAGTTTTACATTAGGGTTAGCTTCCTAATAGGTCCTCAGAGTGAGAATGTGCAGCATTTGCTGTTTATTAAAATGAACCACTAAGTTTTCTAGACCTGGTGTTAATGTTATGGATTGCATTAGGAATTAAATTTTCAAACTATGCACATGATTGTATTTCAAAATACTGCGTTCTTTTTTTATATCAATTATCTCAGGAATTTCATGGTTAACTACAGCTTGCCACAGTTATAAAGCAGGAACTCCTATTTATTGGTCAAGTACTATTTTTATGTTTGAACAAAACACCTATTGTTTTGCTTTGCTTATCAACAAGCACTACTGTTTTCAGCTAAGGTTACATTTAATAATTAGGTTTTCTAGGGGCAAGAAGTCAACTATATCTTTAATGAGTTCAGTGACATCACTAGGGCTGCTTATGCTCCTTGGCAATAGTCTGCTTTGTGTGAGCAGATCACATTAGCTTTAAGAGAGTAGTGCAGATGCCAAGGTCAGGGCATTGGTAAGTAAGAGATCTTTGAGCAAAATAGAGCTAAAACTATCCAAGGCAAAGGAACAATGAACTGCTGTTTAGCAATATGGTAGCAGCTCTCTTAAGAAGTTACTTTATTCCATGTTTGAGTGTTTCCTATGCATCCTTTGCTTGTGATAGTTGGGTGAGGAGCAAGTAAGATCATGAGACTCTGGGTTAGGAGTAGTAAAATGCAAAAAGTATGCTGATGTCATGGCAGTACTTCCCTTTCTGCTGTTTTTTGTGTTTGCACACTCTAAGCATAATGGCACCTTTAGTCTGTGATGCAACCATCATAATCAATTGGGAATTTACAGGAGCAGCATTTGGAGTAGAACTTTTTTAAAGCCTGGTTGAGAAGACCTACTTTTTGTACTTGATCTGTGGTTTGGCACTGATAACCCAAAGAATATTGCAAAAAGGCTGTTGTTTTATCTCTGTACAGAAGGTGTAATTGGCAAATTCTCACCCATTTGTGCTTCAGACTACTCCTTTAAATTGTATGTAGAGGAAGAAGTGGACGTGCTTTTTGCCTTAATTCAGATAGAAGACCAGGAGAGGACAGAATTAGTATAAAGAAAATGGAAAGGAAGGCAGTAAAACAAGACCCTGAAGAAAGCAAGAGCCAGTAACGGATGTTACAGCAGGTAGAAAAATGGGAGAAAACACTGAAGAACAAGATTCTGAAATGGAAATAGCCTTCAACCAAAACCAGAGTGTTCACAGGAAAAAGTGGTGGAATACTACAGAGACATTTGTATGAGATTTAAAAACTGTGCATCCCATCAGTCTGAGTAGCATTCATCCATGTGTTGCATACTGTTGGAAATGTTAATTTCTTTCTGTGGCACTTGCCAGCTTGCTCTCACAGATTCAGAATGCAGCCTCTACTGGTTGTGTTAGAACTAGCTGAAGAATAAACGTGCCCAATTACTGAAATATGTCAGACAAAAAAAGATGCCATACATAGAATGAGGGGAATAGAAAGATTGCTTCTCCCTCAAGGGAATTGGCAACAATAACAGTAAAATTAAACTACATGTGTGCATTCCAAGTGATCTGAAAGCTTAAAACGTCCTGTCACATTTTTTTATGTGATGGCTTTATCTCATTGCCAGGGCAAGGTACCATTACTGCTGGGATGTAGAGCTATGAAAGCTGCATCAAGACCTACCAGCTTGGAAGCTCCTTAGTGACTAATGTCTATAAAACAAGGCGCCTGAACTGGGAAGGCTGCTTCATGTTTAATTTAGGATTGTTCGGGTCCTGAGCTCTGCTTCTGTGCGTGACCAAACCCGAGCTAATCCAAGTAGCTTGACATTTCTCTGCCTACTCCCATCTGTGTGTGCGCGGAGCACAGCGAGCGAGTACTGACTCAGCTGGAGGCCTCGCACAATGTGATGCAGTGGCTGCTGGAACAAAGGGGAGCCAAACTCATCATCTAACACCAGAGTGGGTATGGCAGCATTTAGCAAATGAAGGAGAGGAATTCACTTCTCACCTTTTTGTGCCATGTTTCTTCCTTTGTCACAACCCAGGGCAGATGAAGAGACTCGGAATCCTTCCCTGAAGGTTATGGGATCTTGCTGAGGATTCCCAGCTGTTTATGCCCTTGCCTTTCTTTATTCTGTCTGGTGACTCTTTCAATGCATGTTGTATAAACAGGTCTCCAAATCATTTAAGCAGTACCTTTTATTATATAAGTCCCAATTCTGTAAAGCAGTAGTTTTATAGATGGCAGAACTGAAATGATTTCTCCTGTCATTTAATGTCATACTCAGTTTTTCAGATGTTGCTGCCTTGTATATTTAGAGAAAAAGCTGGTTTCCAGGGAATGAGTTGGAGGCCTCAGGAAGAAATTGTTTTCCTCTATGCAGGTTTATGGGAGCTAGTTTGCTGTGATTGATTGTGAGAGTCTAGGTGTCTGAACATCAAAACAAAGGCAGGAAGAAAAAGGTGGGGGGAAAAGAAGAAAAACTGAGGTCTGAGAAAACAAGTTGTTCAATAAATATAAGCTCTAAGAGCTACTTCATTCTGTATGCAGCTTCCTCAGATTTTCATGAGAAAAATTTGCCACATCACTTTCCATTAGGAAATGGCAATACAAATTTCAATCTGTAGGGAAAAGCAAGATTGTCAGTTCAAGTATGGCACAAATGCTCACAGGTTGCTGTCTTCTGGCTCAGAGCTTTGGTAGACCCAATCACTGTCTTCAGCCACTGCTCCCAGGTTAGTCCCCTCTGCATCCCCATCACTGCACCTTGCGCCTTCCCATGCAAAGTTTGCTATCAGTGCTTTCCACTCCTGCTGAGATGATGCTTTTCTTCTGTATGGAACATTAAATGCAAGTGATACCTTACATCCTAAACAAAGGAAGGCAAACACCTTTGAGTCCCTATCCTCATGAAGAAATCTCTTGATTAGTATTATTGATCCAAATATGCTATTGCAGGTTGTCATTTCAGTCATTTTCCAGTAGCTCTTGGGATACTTTCCCTAAGTTTTCCATACTTGAAGAATTTCCCTTTCAGCATCATTTCCTGAACAGCCAGTGCTCTCAATGCCCTGTCACTGACCTTGTTCCCTAGAAAAGCAATGGACACATAACATGAAATTAGGAAGGACAATTTCTGTGGTTTTGGCTCTTATTATATCTATTGAATATATATACTCAGTATATATACTGAATACTCGGTTTAGACCTGTAACAATCAGCTTAACAGGACAGCTTGTTGATGCAGTTGCATTTAAATAGTATGTCAATGGGATAAATGAGGAGCTGTCCCTGCAGACATTTAATACTGCAATTTATTGAGAGCTTGGTACTTTTCTGTAACTTCATACCTCCAAAATGAATATGTTAGCAGGCATTGATATGTTATCAGATGTTAAACTGTGTAGTGTTAGCACAATAAGCTTTCTTCAAGGCCTGCTCACGGCTCAGGCCAATGTTTTAACTCCAGTGCAGGAATTCACTGCTGGACAAACCAACCTGTTACTCCTGTGACATATGTGCAGTAACTGTGTGCCAACCTAGCAGACCATAAATGTGCAGCAGCTTCAAAATCCAGTGAAAGCTGAAATGAAGCAGTTCTCTTGGCTTATTCTGTTTTGGAGTATCAGGAGCTCAGATCTTGAAAACTTGGTGATGGATCATCCTATACTCTGCTGCTGAAAAGCTGCATTAAGAGAGTTGTTGTTTGTCAACTTTTCAGAAGTGTGCTGTCAAATAAGCCCGTATCTTATCTAAGATAGGCATTGCATTAAAAAACCTCACTAAAATGTAAATTAGTATTTGACTTCCTTCTAGACAGAGTTCATTCCTTAAAGATATGTCTTTTTCCTCAGAAGCATTCACTATAGGTTTTTATTAGACCCCTGGATCGTAGTTTACTATATGTCTTCCCTCTGTGTTTCCAGCCATCTATATAGCGTGGGCTCTCTGATGAATGATCTGGTGCTGAGTTTGATGGGTAATCTCAGCAAACCTGTGAGCTGTACAAGTTTGAGCTGGGAGAAGTTCAAATTTGACCAGACTAGCTGCATGTCATGATACTTTATGCTGGCGTATACTGCACCAAACACAGTTATGCAACGGAGAAGAATATCAAAGATGTTTTGAAGGTTGCAAATGGGTTTTATGAGTGAGAATCATCCTTTTTGTTGCTTCCGAAGATGAAAGCGCTCAATTTTCGCACACATGAAAAAAAAAAGACTGTCAGATGTTTTAAATGTAAAAACTGCATAATGTGGCTTCTTGTCGTATCTGTGGTTCCCTTGTGGATGAAAATTTTAATCAGATGGTTTTGTACTTTAAAGGTTTTTCATTTGATTTACAACTTGTAGGAGTGGAGTAGCAGTAAGCAATCAGGGAGAATGCCATGAAGAGGACAAAAGGAAGGTGAAACACAGCGTTAATAATTTAGTTTCAATAACCTTAAAAGGTTTACCAGTCACTTTTAACCTTGTATCAGAAAAGAAAAAAGCACAAAAAGCAAGCTACTGCAGTGAATCATAAAAACGTTTCTTTTAATTTGTTGCTCATTTATCTAAGTCTGGATAGAAAACAACCAATGCATTTGTTAAACAAAAGGGTCAGAAAGACAACTACCCATCAATTTGACATAGTCGTTTTGGAAGGGCTGCCTGCAGTTTCACCAGGGTCAGTGAAGTCATGAAGTAATGGTGATTGTGGCTGTGAGAATATAGAAGTCTTATGAGTGTTTCAGACTAGCCAAAGCAACATTTTAAATAGGCAATAGGGTTTTCAGAAGTGCTTAAGCAGGTTAGGCATCTCAGTGTTATTGATCTCAGTGGGAATTAGTTACCATTTCAAAGTCTCACAACTTTAAAAAAAATGGTAAGCACTTATGTTTGGGTTTCTTGCGTGCTGACTTGCAGGGTCTTAATCTGTATTTGGTCTCCTGAAAACCAGGGCAACACAGAAAGTGGCCATCTTTATGTTGGTAGTGTGAGAGTTTTTAAAATAGAGTTGAATTTTGGTTTTTGTTAGGAAGGATCAGGACATAATAAAAATTCCTGTGGCATTTGTATGCATAGCTTCTCAGCTGAACAGTTGTGCATCCATCTTTTGAACATGTACATTTCCACCTTTGCCACAAATGTGCTACATGTATTTCAATTTTTGGCACAATACTTTGAAACTATCTTTGTAACTCTCTGTCTTCATGGTATTAAGTAGTTTGTACTACACTGTTGGAACTGAAAGTGTTCCTAAGTAAAAGAATTAAATGACTGAGATTTAAGGTACAGAACCCAAACTTTGGGACCTGTTGTGATCTAGTTTGATAAAAATGGTCCAACACCTAAGTATTCTCATATCTGGGCTATATCATGGATAATGGAATATTTTTTGTATACATGTGCCAAATATAACATCATCATAATAATACATTGGCAATTATAAGGTTCTCTGTAATTTTTATACAATAAGCCTTAAGTACCTATTTATGTATCTTCTGTGCAACTCTCCTTCATACAGCCTTTAAAACCTTTTACTGCTCAAAACTGCAAGATGGGCTCTCTCTGCTTTATAAGCAGATTTGTTACCATTTGACAGCAAGATTCTGTGTATGCTTTTGTTTGGCAATTTTATGTTAGAATTTGGAAAGATTTGGGGCTCCCTGTATATGTTTTTTTTTTGTTTGTTACAGATCAGAGGGAGTAATCATTCATTTGCATTGCAGAAGTGATCAATGACTTCACTTGTAGGTATGAAACAAATGTATGCAAAAACAGTCACTCCTCCAAAGAAACTACATCTTCATTTATATTGAGAAACATCACGTAAATGTGGAAAATAGTGATGTTTATGTAATTTTCACTGTTGTCCAACCTGATGATTATGAAGAGTCAGATTACTTTTTTAAAATAAGCTGGGGAAATGGATTATTTCCATCTTATGACATTCTTAATTGACTTATTGCTGTTTACCATTTTGCAAGCATTGTTCTTCTGAGAAGTTGAGTGAAAAATGAATGATAAAAATTCAGTTTAATCTAGAAAAAGAGCATTAGAACAAAATTGAAATTACAAGTACTGAGAACTGCTCAAACGAAGATCTCTATGAGTGGGTCACTCAGCTTAGAAGTGTGTCCTTGTTCTTAGCTGCTCTTGGATATGATGGTCTCTTTGCTGAGACAGGAAACAAGCTTGTTCTAGTAGTGGTTTATGAGGGATGAAAGTAAGGCCTTTCTGATTTGTTTGCATTTTAATGAGAACGTAATTTCTTAGTCTTACATCCATGTAAAACCTCCACACTGTCAGATTTGTAGGGATATTCATGAGTTTAAAAGGAATGGTGGTTAATTAGCATTTGGAATATACTGTATCTTTGAAAATGTGGACTGGGGGTGGGACAAGTCTAAAACCAAAATAGACTAGCATGCCGTAAGTTTCTGTTTGAAGTGAACTAATTGAACTAAATTACTGCTTTTTGTATTCATAGATAGTCTGTCTCCTCTGATTTTTATTATTTTTACTGAATTGCTGCTTATTAGAAATGGCTGTAGTTGTGTCTATGAATTGTTGACAGAAGAATCTCTTCAGCTCTGCCTTTGATTATTCATGGTATGCTGTTGATCTTTGGAATAACAATCTATAGTTTAAGTTTTTAGAGCAAGACTTTTTTAAACAGAAAGGAGGTTTGAAGACATTTTAGGCCAGCTATGAAGATTCTTTCCATTTAAGACAAAGTTGTAGGAGGGAGTTTTGTTCCCAAACAAGCCCCTATGTATCAAGTTAATTTTTAAAAGAAATTTACTCAAGGGAACATAATTTCCTCATCTGAGATATGCAGTGTGTTGTAAGACTTCCAGCAGCAACTTTTTTAAGTAATGCACAAGTATCTAAATAATAATTTTGTCCTTACTATTTCTTAATCTTAGCCTTAGCTCTGTTGTTCCTGGAATATTTGTTAAATTGATTTCCAAGGTACTAACTCATGGGAGCAGTCCCATGATTTCAAGCTGAAAGACTGAAGTGGGCTTTTGTAACATTTTATTTATGGAGTTCATTTATTGACTTTTCTGTAATGCTCAGCACTGTGGTGTCTGAACACCTCACAGATGCTAATGCATCTATCATCTCAGCAGTTGGGGAAGTTTTATTTCATGGATGGGGAGTGGAAGCACTTATAAATTGGCCAACACGGAGCTTTGTAGCAGAGTTGAGGAAAGAACCTGCATCGTCTAATTCCCAGTCTAGTATTGTGAGCAAAACACTGTCTTTCCTCTCTAAACAAGTCTGCATTTGTTTTCCAGTGACAAATAGTCTGTCAAAGTACTTTAAAGGTCTGTCATGGTTGGGAAACATCAACTGTGATTCCAAAGTTAACCAGAAACTTAAATTTCCCCTCTGCTGGTAACGACCACGGCCCCTTGAATTGCGGGCACCACAGAACCCCTGGGGATGCGCCATGACTTTGTCATAGTTCAGATGAAATTGAAAACTCAGAGAGTTTTGGGACATGGAACAGGCACTAGTGAACTGTGAATTGTCTGTCTATATTTTTGCAGGGAAATCGTTGGTAACACTGTGACAGGCACCTGGCTGGAGGGGGCTCATGGGATGATGTGGAGCCTGGCCGGTGTTAGGGCTGTGACAGTCATGCTCTCATCTGCCCAGGTATTTCACTGGGGCTTCCCCGTGGCCAGCTCTAACACCTGGGGCAAAGCTCTGCGTTGCTGGATTTTTTTCCTTCAGAAGGGAACATAGGTGTGCAGTAGAAAGATGAGAAAAATGTCATCAGTTTAATGTCTTCCCTCTTGTTTTCTGAAGGGAGAGCCTATGTCAGGAATTTTTATTACCTGATCTAATCTGTCGTCAGAGATTGTATTATACCAACAGAGGTACTGAAGTTACATGTAAAGAAACANNNAAAAAAAAAAAAAGTGTTTCCATCAGAATGGAAGAGGGGATGTTGAGAAAATTATTTTGATTTACAAAGTTTATTTGAGTTTGGTACATCTGTACAAATGCAATTTACCTTTAAGCATAATTGGCTGTCGTGTTAAGCTCCCTGTCCACTGTGAGGAAATCACCATTATGGCTTTCATATGGGAAGGAATTCAGGAGTGCCTTGTTTACATTGCCACCATTTATAAAACATTTAAAGCAGCTATTCTGCTGAATAAACATTCGAGAGCCCGAAGGATAAGCATATCGCTTAAACTTCTTAAGACTAAACTTTCCAAACCATTTCCTGCCAGAGGGACCTAACAGTAAAATTGCAAACTCTGTGCTCCAAGATGAGATAGGCAGAATTAGATTAAGCAGCTTACTGTTGACATGTCTATTGATCTGGGTTCAGCACCGTTTCCTGTCTCTGCTAGCAGTTAGATTGCTGTATACAATAACACAGTGGCCTGGTTTATGTGAAATTGGGGGACTCCGAGCATCAATTACTGCAGGAAGGCAGTGGCACTGGGAGATAAGGTTAAGCCGCTCACAGTGTTTAAGACTGCTGAAACCCAAGCAACATATTTGCTGTCTAAATTGCTGCTTATAAATTTGACAGTGTTCCATTTATGTTGTTGGGTTCCCCCCCCCTCCAAAGACAGATCATCCTGTATTATTCTCTGCAGGTAGCAGTTTGGTTCTCATTATAAACATGCATTGTTCATTAGCCTTCCCTTCCTATCAGCCCTTTGTTACAAGTTCCTAAGCATCACCTGGATATTTGAATAGCAAACAGTCAGACAGGAGGGAGAAAGGCATGAAATGTTATACGAAATACCCAATAAATAACAAAATTTTCATGGTCATATTGATTCTGTTACTGCATTAAAGGCATTGGTTTGTGTTTTGTTTTNTTTTTTTTCCCTTGTTATCTGAGCACACATCATTGAATAACAGTGACAAAAAGGAAAAAAATCAGGTACCCTTGAATTTCTCATTTAGTCTTCTGTTTTCTTCATAAACAGTTCTCTCTAATGCCATGTTACTTTTTTCTCTTTCTCAGAGACTGTTAACAGAATCAGTTGAAAGCAAAATGGTGCTTTTCACATTTAAAGAAGCCTTTAGAGAATTGTTTCAGAGGTCTGCTTGTGATTAACTCAACATCTTTCTTTTTTTCCTCTGGAAGAGGGTCATGAAGGAGAGTTTTTCTCCAGGGGGTCCCTTTTAAGCCACTTTACAGGTGGCTATCTCAATTCTATGCCACACGCATTGCCATTGTCTTAAAATCAACCTTCAAAAAGAAATTCAGTATTCCCACAGAAGTATTAGCAAAGTTGAGTCAGTTCTGGCATTGCGATGGGAGATCTGTGCTGCGAAACTGATGAAAGGAAATATTTTAATAGTGACATTTGAGTTCATTTATCATGACATTTTAGGGACTTGGTGGTACATATTTTTATCTTTGAACAATCTCCCATCAGTCTACTGCCATTAAAGTGGGGGAGGGCACTTCTTCCACACAGAGCACAATGCTATAAAAGTCCAAAACGATACAGCAGTCAGCTGTGATGAACTGAAGTAGTTCTAACTGGTATGTGACAAAAAAGGAAATTGTCTCTTTTTATTAATTTAATTTTTAAATAACTTGATATGCTGTAATTAACATTGCCCTATGCTAAAATTACAACAACATCTGAGCTTCTGTATATTGGCTCATACCTTGATGCTATAAATGAATGTATAGGAATATTGGAAAGCTAACAGAACGTATTTCAAATCTGGTTTATCATTTCACTTGCATATTTTTGAGTTTTATTTTAATGAATTTCTGGTTGATGTTATTGTTGGCTTCTGTGTAAGGGACACTAAAGTACTACCAGCAGGTGGGCAGTAATAAATACTTTATACTGCTGAAGATTATAACTATCAATAGAAAACCCATTCCTATTATTGTGAGAAGGGTGAACCCACAAAGTCCGTTGTCACCAAGATTTCTAATTCCATTCTCATCTAATGCTATTGTGCAGGTACATGTATGATCTTTACAGGGAATATCCACTTTCAGACACTACACTGCCTCATCACAATAGGTTTCTGTCATTTAGTGATTTAAATTACATCCTTTTATTTTGTTAACTCCTTTAATAAGTGTTTTAAACTGCCACCTTCTGCTCTTTCTTTCTTGCACCTTCTCCCTCCTGCAGAGACTTCTTGCAGACTTGCTAATTCTTCAGGGGTTTTCCTGACACCTTCATGTCCATCAGTCCTGTACAGTTAATCAGGGGAACCAGTGAGCATGCAGGAGTTAGCCTGGAGCAGAGTTAATAGGGTTGGCTTTGACTTAATTGTGCCTGTTGTTGTAGGGGAAATCAGCACATAGTGCAGGGGGCCAGTGCTGCTGATTGCTTGAGAGGCTCAGCTTGCAATACAGTGTACAATATGGTGCATTGCCCCAGAAGTGCTTCTAGTTGTAAAGAAAGAGTTCTAACATTTTTAGCCTTGAAAACAGTAACTTAAAAGTAGATAAGCTCATACCCTGGGAATTAAAATAGAAAGCAAATGAATAATACCCACTGCAGGCACTGTTTTAGGCTGCTAAAACAGTATGAGAAGTGAATCAGTCGCAGCACATATGTATTTAACTATGAGCGCTCTCTAACTCACCTGTACATCATCTAGCAAAGCCATGATATATAAAGAACTCTAGGAAAGTGATGCGAAACAACACAAATCAGTGTCTGAAGACATAAAAAATCCCATCTTTTTTTAAGGTCCAACACAATTTTATCACAGACTGTCACTGATTGTAGTTTGGCTTTTTTCCCATAAAATATCAGAAAAACGATTATCATGTTTAAATGCTAAATTCTCACTGAAAGCGAAGTCGCGTTATGTGAAGAATAGTTGCATTCTTTTTCTACTTTGATTGAAAAGCAAGCTAAGAATAAGGGGATTTGGGCAAAATAAATCTTTTGATTCTTGACTTACAGACGCTTAGATGACTACAGACCTTGCTATAGCTCTGCAGTTGTGTCTCTTTGATGGTGTTGATATTACAAAATGAGCTCTTACAGAGTAAAGACATATCAAACCACTAAAAGCCAGGTAAGAGCAGTATAAACCCCACACAAATTAGAAAACTATAGAAATGGTTCTGCAGATGCTGTCAGATGAGCTGTCTCCCAGTAGCATATCAACAGGAAATTTCCAGTTCAGCCTTATAGAGCACATTTCTATGTCACATGTTTTTCATAGTCCCTAAGTTCTCCTGTGTCATTGTAAGATCTAGAAGCCATAATGTCTTCAGCTATGTGTGATAAATAGCTCACGTATGCCATGGGGTTGATGCACTTTCTCTTTTCATTATACTATTGATACATTGGTATCAAGGGGGAAAAAAATCTCATGAGATTATTACTTTCTGTTATTTAACATTGTTTTCCTAGTGAAGTATGAAGGAAATTAAATCTTTTTGACGTTTTCCAGATGACAAACTCCCAAATGGTATCAGGGCTCTCAGCATTCAAAAGAATATATTATAAAAAGGTAAACTGTGCTTTAATAAATCACTGGATTTTATCAAATTAATTCTAAAGAGAATTTATAATTCCCTAAATGATGAAAGGAAACACTCATGAAATATTTGCATTTTCTTCATGTTGTTTTCATGTAACCACAGCTTTAAGTTGAATTAAAACCTTTTTATTTCCCCTCAGATCTGTTTCATAATATGTAAGACTTCAAATCCAGTGTCATTTTCAGTGTTATATTAAAAAATTGTTTTATTTAATCAATTCTTTTTTAACTTGTATTAAGAACATCCTACAGCTTTTAAGTTCTGTCAAAATAACTTCTAGTGATTTTTTTTCCACTGGAAACTGAATTGTTTCTCAAGAGGAAAGTTTGCCGTGTTCCAGGTACATGGAAGAATAGCATACATGACAGTCCTGTTCATGCTAGCTTTGTGCCTCAAGCTCTCATGGTGGAGTCATTTTCAATTTCACTTCTCCATTGATAAGCCATTATCTGTACACTGTTTTTATAACTGCAAGGTTTTGCACTTTGCCACAGAAGAGTAGCACTAAGTTCACTGCAATCTACTTCCCTAATTTCTCCATAATGCACCGTGACCTTTCCCAGGATGGTGTTTCTTTGTAGCAAGATGAAGAAAAATAAGAGTTTGCCCTTTCCAACTAATTGACCAATGTTTTGTTTTAAAGGTAGCGTTACCTTTTTAATGAAGTTGTTAAAGACATAATTTCTTTATTCCTTTGTTCTAGTGACTTCTCCAGTATTCTGGAACATTCCATAATTGCAGTCCAAAGCTTATTAGGTAGAAAATACAAGTAATGTATAGTAAGTCAATTATTCAGTCAGTAGGCTTGTGAGTAATACCATTGGTAATGTTTGTTAGAATATTGGGAAAACAATTAAAGTAATTGTTTATTAGTTTTTTCTCTTAAGTGTGTTTTAACATTTTAATCTTTGGAGGATGTCCTACAGAAGGAGGAGTTTTGCAAGCTATATGTTAGGAAAGAATAAAAAAATCCTATTTGTAGATAATGAAGAGTAGAAGTTAAATAGCATACTATGAATAAAAATGTAATAGGCTATAAGAAAATTTTGAGGTTCTTGGGTTTTCATGAGGAAAACTTATTTTTGTAAAATGTTCTCAGGAAGATGTGTGATCTGGATTGCACAAGCAGCTATAAAGTGAGACTCAATGAGGAAATAAAGGTGCTTTGCATTTACTGATTCCTCACTCAAGCCATATGTTTTAACATGCATGGGGTTTGTTTTCCTATTTCAGGGCAGAGAAGCAGTAAAAACAAATATTCACATATACACACGCAGCAGACTCTTAAATTCAGTTCTTTCTGAACATAAATTTGCTGTCTTCCAAGAAGGAATGGAAGGTTCCCTGTGATGTGGCAGAAGCTGCAGCACATAAGGCAGCATCGTGCACTGGATAGAGAGACATTCTCAATACGTCAGACTTGCCTGTGCTCAATTGGAAAAGCTATTAAGCAGTGACTGCAGGGCAGTGTTTTTACTTTTTCCATGTCTTGGCTTGTTTATGTTAAATCAGACCACAGGAGGTCTGTTGCATTTCTCTGGCAGTTATTGCAAGACTTGCTGTGGCAAATTCTATTTATGACACTTGCTGTATCCTAGGTGCAGTGAATCTTGGCAGACAATCTGGAAAATTTCCCATCTTTGTACTTGCAGAATATAATATCTCAGTAATGGTGCGATTGTGGTGACTCACTGAGAAGGTCCCAGGTTCAACTACCACAGTAGCCAAAAAATCTAGACACATTTTAATTGCTGGCATGACATTTGAAGTATTTGCTTTGCCACTGGACGTAAAATTGAAAATCCTTGTGTTTTGGCTAGAGTATATTCAAATTGAAGATAAAATCCAAGAGCAGCATTTCAGAGGTGTAGGGTAATGGCTTCTGGCCAGCAATTTTTACCAATGTGATGGTCATGTCTATTAAGAGAAAATAATCTTACATCTGTGTGTTTTGGTACGACAGCTATTCTCACTGACGTGTGTGCTGTCAATCATGCGATTTTCCTACATAAATAACATATTGATGATTATGGAGCTCTAGGATTCTGTTATGGTTCTGCATGACTGTAAACATGTTGTCAAAAATCATTTATCCCTACACTAAATGCTGTTGTTTATTCCTTTGTAAAGTCTTACTTTAAAACTGGTGACCAACTTTTCTTTAGACAAAAGTGCATCTTCCTTGTAAAATTACAACCTTTCGGGAACGTATTTCATATTGACTTAGGTAATCTTAGTTTAAAAGAACATGTGCAGAGTGTGTAAACGAAAGTGACAGTGAACAGTTGAGCTATGCTGATTAACTTTCTTTTGGGGCTTTTGGAGTCTTCTGCTAATTTTGTTTTTAAAACCTGCATTTCATGGTCAAGTAGAGGGAAATTAATCTGTCTATTTATAAAACAAACCATGTTAGGGTCCCAGGACCCTATAGAGTGAGAATGATGATTGTATAGATGGCCATCAAAGGGTCAGTGGTTATATGACTGCTGGTTGAATAATAAGACTTCTGTGGGGATTTTGGTGTCTTGGTTTTATCCTGGGCTGCTGATGTGGTTTGATAAATGTGTAGAGCTAGAGGATCCATGGAATAACTGGCATAACCTCCACAGATCTCTGGGAGGTTGTCTGGAGCATCTGTGCATAAGGCATGGCCCTCAAGCTGAGAGCCCCAGCTCTGGCAGTGCCACAGACTTATTTGCCATCTTGCCATTAACTTCCAGGTAATGAACAGAGCACATGGGTCCACTCAGTTGCTCTGTGGAAGCTACATCAGCATGGAAGCATGGACTAAGCTTTTCCTGGCATATCTTTTTTTTTGGTACCATATCACATTTCCTAATTCCCATGCAGTTTCACATGTCTGTCATTGGCATGGAAAAGTTGACAGCTGCTACATGATGGCAAAGTAAATGCATCCTTGCCTCCTTGCAGTCCTCCCACTTGTGACTCACATCGTTTTTCTAAAGGAGAGTGTAAGGACTTTAAGGACAAAGAACTTCTTTCTGCACTTTGGGAAGGGTTTTCTTTCTTGTGATAAGAACCATCAGAATAATACATTTTGCAGTAGGGGACCTACCTGCTTTATAAGACCAATACCTATGTACTACCATAATTAATGTGTGAGTCTGAAAGTGTGAGAGGAGACAAAAGAAGTGATAGCTCAGTCTTGTACTTCCCAGCTGCTGGTGCTGGTGACTTCAGAACCGAATGCCGATCATACCAGAAATGCAAGCAGCATGTGCATGGGTTTGTTTCCATTGTAAAGAGATAGCACACTTAATTAATTTCATGAGGCCTCTGGGCTGCTGTTGACAAAATGTGCTTACTCCACAAAGTTAGGGTGTGGGTTAAGGTTAGGGTTAGGGAAGGTTTGACATGTTGATCCCTAGACTCAAATTATGTTTAACGTTTTCTTTAATGATACAGATTCACTAGTTTTGCTTAATTACACTTTGCTGTCTCAAGGAGTCTTTCCCTTGAGTCACTGAAGGTTTTATTACATTGCTTTAATCTGATTTTGAAAATTAATATACTTCTACCATCTTTTAATTTGCACAAATAAAATCTTCTCTTTTTTTAAGAATTTCAACCAGATTAGAAGTATATAGTAGAGAGTTGTGAGTTTCAAAGTCTAAAATATTCCACTGTGAAGCATTATAATGTAAAGGCAATATAACAAAATGCAATATGTTACTGACCTGATGGAAATCAGCACAAAATTATTTTTCAAAATATTTAGCAGTTGAAATCATGTAAGTAAAATTTAGGAAATGCATATCTTTGTAGGATGTACAGAAAAGCATGCACATAAGAAAACGAATAGGGGGAAATGTGTACAATGATCATGAAAGCCTGAAAAAAAAATGTTTTGTTTCCTAGCACTTGGTTGAAGCAGAATGTGTACAGTGTCTTCCCTTTTACTGTTAGCTTGGGGCAACCCTGCTTTCAGGGCACTGGGCTGTGGCCATAGTAGCCCTGGACTTTTAACTCCTCTGCCTATGCCCTGCGTAGATGGGAGTGCCCCAATTCCCCATGCAGAGGCATGTGCCATGTCTGAGGGGTCTCACTCTTGCCTGGCTGCCTCAGGGATGGGGTCACAGGAGGCTGTGCCAAGCACATGCTTGTGCTGCCTTTACTAGAGTTGAGTTGAAGTCCCTCAGGGCTGAGCTATCTCTGATACCACACTGTGAGTTCCTAACACCAGGGCTATGATGAAAGCTGATAAAAGTGTCACAGTGGCAAACAATGTGGGATGTTTAACAAAACACACCCACGATTATTTCCAGAGGCCACTTCTAGAATTTCCTTAGTAATTGTTGCCTTAGAAAGCTCAGCTGTAGCAGAGCATCTGCTCCATGGGTTTTTTCTTTCTTTGCCTTTTCTACAGTGCTCCTGATTTTACTTGTGTGTTGCAGAGGCAGGGGGCTGTGTTGGGAGAGAGGTTGGATGTGATGAAGAAATAAACTAAGAGAGTTAAACTGTGTGCAATCTCTAAGGAATGAGAAACCATTGGCCATCTTAATTCTGAGAATAAGTATGATTTAGTACCATCTAATTAGAGATACAGCTGGCAGCCAGAAGGAATGTGGCTGCATCTGAAAATCATAGCTTTAAAAGACTAAGAAAATATGCACAATGTAAGCATGAAATTACTGAGAATTTATTTGAACACATTTTAACATCGTCTAAGAAATAATTCACAAACAGCACAGGACCTAAAACCACTTAAATTTGTACATGTCTGTTACACCACTTTTTCATTAGTGAAACTGTACTTTCCCCCTCCCAAACGTGGCAAAGATTGGATCTTAGAAAATGAGTAAAATAAAGATTCAGAGAACAACCAGAAGATATCAGGATGGAGAGTCACCTTGCTATGAAATTAAATTCTCTTAGGTGAAAAAAAACCAAAAATGTATTTTGCATCTCTGTACATCAAAAATATTGCTGGATTTCTTTTTGAAGTCTTCTAGAAACATCACCATTTCTGAGAAGTGACATTTGATACTTATGGAGTTATTAAAAGAAATTTCTTAAATAAAATAAGAAAGTAAACATTCAAGATGTTTTTACAGAAATAATATTTTCATTTAAAGTCAAGATGATGGATTTCCTTATTATACTTTTTCAGCTTTTCCTGCAAATTGTATGTAAATGAATGCAAATAAGCAGCCCTCACTGCTAAGTTGCTTAGAAGTATAAAAATGCATAAAATTAAGATGTTCAGACAGAGCTGTGCATCTCATTTATGTAAAGAATGTTTAAACTTCAATTAAATATTTCAGCTAAAAGTGTTATTGTTTCAGATCCTAAAATGGGGGGTTTGTGCATTACAGAGAAAGTGAATAGAAGTTTTCTTACCTTCTGAAGACCTGGTAGTGTGTGTGGGAGTTGGTCCTGTGTCAGCCAACCAAAAAAACCCCCAAAAACCACCAAAACCAGGAAATAACTAAAAGGTCAGTGGTCCAATTTTGAACATTTTCCACGAAGCGTGGACTAAGGTCCAACAGCTTTCATTAGCTGTTTATGTCTGTCTGTCTAGTCAACACCTCTGCAGTGGATAAACCTGACACCGAGTGAAAAAGAAACCTTGAAAACCAGAACTACAGAAATTTTTTTAGTTCAAACCTCCTTAAAACCTGGCACTAAAGCCGTCAGACTTCCTGCCTGACTCTAATGGTGCTATGCATCAAGAGAAAGGAAAATTCTTCTGGATTTTCAATAGGATACCAGGCTTGAGCAATGCCTGTGGTGCCGTAAGGGATTAGCAATCTCTGGGCTATTTATAACCAGGCAAACTAAACTGCAATTTTTTGTAGAATTATTGGAGTTTTATTGTGCTGCCCATCCAAATTCAGCAAGTAAGGCTCATTAGTGTGTAAAACAGAGGTAATTTATACTGAGTATCCCCCATCTTCGGATAGGTAGCTCTGTATAAATCATCTATTCTGGTCATTAATTTAGGCTGTTTGCATTTCCTTTGCTGTGAGAGCCTAAGTATGAAATATTAACTAAACTTCCCTGTCAAAAATGCCCCCTCATGCCTCATACTTGATATGGAAAATGTTTGCTCTTCCTACATAGCTCTCTTGTAATTGAGGGGTGAGAGCTGTATTATGCAGCTGAAACACCTAATGATAATTGGCATGTAAAACAAATTTCCGTAGCTCCAGAAACAGGAAACCAAGGTATCTCTAGAAAGCCATTCGATGAACACTTCCGAAATATTGGGAAAAGTATAGTGAATCTTTCAATGGTTGATTCCATCATGATTGATCTTAGATTTTTTTTGAAGTAATTGATGGTATTTCTTTAGTTCAGTCCGTTAGTGCAAATAATTATTAATCAATATGCACTCAGCTCTTACTTTAGAAGATAATTTTAACACATGATTTATTCTGAACATTTCAATTGAACTGCCTTTACAAGGAGAAAATCAATTGGCTAGTGGTCTAAAGCACTTTAATTATCTGATGAGCTATATTCTGTTTTAGGCTTTCTTTGAGTTGCAGGGGCAGAGGGGTTTATACATTGTCCCATAGTGATAAAACCCTTCCACTGGGCTCTACTTTGCTGTCCTCAGAAATACACTCATTCTCTATTTGAGGTTATTTTGTCTTAGAAATTTTCTGTTCAATACTGCAAACATGACAGGATTAAATCCTAACTTGGGTAATTAAATAATATGCAAAATGGAATAAAAATAGAGTTTTTTCCACATGAGAAAACAGTTGGTTAGGTTGTTTTTTGTGAATGTGTCAGCACATTTGTAATTTCTTTGGATGTTTTCACATTCATAGCAAGCATAGCAGTGGAAAATTACAGTTAATTTGAAATGATAACATGATGCCAGAACTTAGGCAGAGGTTTGAAATATTATAGGACAAAAGGTGAAATCATTAATTCATTTTCAGTGAATATTAAATTCCTGAAATATGCGTTACTCTCTCATTATGTTTATATTTACGTGTTTTAATATGCCAGTAAATATTATTGTGAGTCTGAAGCAGCATTTGTGCCATGTCCATGAGCATGTCAATACAGCCTTTCAAAGTAATTTGCACTTGGGCTGAGGCAAAAGGTTATGGAGCCATCTGTCATGGTGAAAAATCATTAGAATGAAGAGTGTGGTACAATTTCACTCATGTTCATGGTACGTTCCCTTTCATCTGCACCAGTATAAACGCTTCTCTCAGGTGCCCTTCAGAGGCCTACCAGGGAAACTTGAAAGGAGTTTTATGCCCAAACAGGTCAAATACCAGTGGATTTACACCAAATAAGACTTCAGCCTGTAGTCTTCTGGTGGCTCTTCTGGACCTGGGTTAGGTTGCCCTTGAAGTTCAAGAATAAGAGTTTCTGTCTGAAAATAGTAAAAGGAGTTGATATTCTTGAAATGGCCTGAAGTAATGTTTGGCTATATATCTGTTCTTTATTTTATTTATTGTGTTTCTCCCAAATTAGACAATGAACATATAATCATAAACATCCAGTTTTCTATTTAATGAGATTATAGTCATTGTTTCTGAGTTCTCATGGCTTTCCATAATGCTGCAAGCAATGAATTGGATTTTCCTTTAGAATAGTACAGGAAATATTCTTTTTTTAATATTGAAAAAAATATGTATCTTCAAAGTAGTAAAGTTTAGATCTTATAGGTATATTTTGCTGGAAACATTCCTTCAGAAGATTCCTTGGAGGATGGTAGTAATGTACTTGTAAGATTTTTAAAGAGTCAAATAATAAAGAGACAGCACTACAGTCTGAGGACCCAATTACTGAAACACTTGTACATATGTTTACTTTTAAGTCATTAAGTACTGTGCATATGGAAAACATCATGTCCTTCATTTCTGAGCCTTGATCTTCAAATGTAAGTGTTATAGAAACAGGGCTTTTGAACCTTATCCTGTTAGGTGCCAAGTGCCTTATTTGCTGTCTGAGCTAGTGAGAGATCTACCTGCTCTATAGCTCGTAGCTCTGTTATCCAAAAAATCAGAAAGGAAGGAGTGGGTTTGCTTTAGGGTGTAAAAATATTTTTTACTTGATGTTAATTCTTACTGCTGACTACAGGACTGGCTCTGAATGACCTCCCAGAGGATGTCTTAGAAGGAATGTTATGATGGTGTGTATTTTCCTGCTAAGAGGCTGTGACTGATGATCATACTTTAAATTATGTTTTGGATGAGACAGATAGAAGCAATAACAATGTGAATATTAAAATAAATCTTTGCTCATTTCAAGTGGGTAATTAAAGTTGTCAGTGGCTTGATTTGGGATCAAGATTTCTATAGGAGCAAGAGAGGGGTCAGTCTTTAGATATATTTGCTGCTCTTGTGTGGTATCTGAGTCTGCTAACTCCTCTTCTACAGAAATAGTAACTCTTTTGTTTTCCTACAATGCTTGTTTATCCTATGATGCTTGTAATCTGAACTTTTGCATTAGTATATCTAGCTAAAGTTATTAATGAGAATCCAGACCTGCTTCAAATCAACTGGATTTTTTTCTTTCAGTTCAGTTAACAGCCTTTCTATTTTTTACTCAATAGCCGTTTTAAAGAACAGCTTTTAAAAGCCTGGGATTGGAAGCAGTGCTATAGCCTCTGCCTTCTGAAAAAACAGATGAAGATGTGTTCATGCAGCAAATCAATAGTTTTTTAACTTGACTGTTTTAACTGTATTTTTTGGGGAGGTGATTATCTCCAACACCAGATAAGTCTGTCTAATGGGTATTGTAAAGGTGAATTCTTTTAGGTTATTTAGTTCAATTTCCAACAGAAGTGAACTATTCAGGAAGTGTATTTAGAAGAGTCTATTTTTAAAGAGTTCTAAGGCTAGAACAAAGGACAGGAGATCATGATGATATGCTGGTAGGGCTGCCACACACAGAAGAACAATAGTGGTGGACTGACTGTGGAGGAACTGTTGAAGCACTGTAAAATGTAGTTGCTGTGTGTGAAAGATCAAGCGGGTTAACTCCTGGGATTTTTTTCTATCAAGATACTTTCTTCCTTCCATTCTGTTGCCTGCTGTCTTCAGAGCACAGAGATATTGAGGCTCTGCAGATTTAAAACATCTGTCTTTCCCTCTCCAGTGTACTACAGAAAGATAGCTCTCAATTTAGTCATAAAAAATTTAGCTGCATGTTAGGCTGTCTTTGTTTTTATGAATTTTTATCCTCCTTGATGCTACAGGCTAGATAGGTTTCCCAGTATTTTCTATAATGTCACCCTATTGTTATTTTTTTAAAGAATATTTGTAGCCATTGCTAAATAATTCAGATGTATTTAATTAAGTCAGGTTTAGGGACTTAAATTATTTTGTATTGCCCAATTTAGTGTTTTCTTATGTGTCTGAATTCTGTACTTGAGATATATGAAAACAACACCAGGCTCAATAGTGTTGAAAAGGAAGGAATTCATAGTGTTATATTAGAACGAATTTTGAAATAAATGCATTTCAGTAATTTTAAATCATTGATAATGCACTTAGATGAAACATGGGGATTTTCATATTGCAATCAATTTGATTAATTTGGTTCATTGTGTACAAATAAGTGTGAACTGAAAATGCACATACACATAACATCTTACAAAGAAGTAGACATTAAAACCAGGTCCTGAGAATAAATGATAAAGTTTATGTTTTCAGGCTATACAAGACACATATAATTATAATGTCTTTATTGGTACACACCACAGGCTTAAGCTCTCAGGTTTGAACTCACATAAAACTGTCTTATTTTATGAGCTATGTCACCTTAGTGTTGGGTAACTGGCTAGAAGATAAATCTGTACTTTATACAAATCTGTCTGAGTTGATGATGTTGGATATAATTTCTATAGAAATTTAGCTTTGTTGTGAGAAAAAGCAGTTTTATGTGACAGCTTTAGTTGTATGCATGGTTATTATCCTCGATGATTGCATATATTCTCAGGAATATTTTTGCATTTTACACCTTGTTTAGTATTTGAGGATTTTATTCTTCTTTTCATTTTTTGCTTACAGTGTATTGTTGTGCTAAAGTTTGGAGGTTTCTGTTGTTTATAGCCATTTTTGTATGATAGAATCATAGAGTAGTTTGTGTTGGGAGAGACATTTTAAAGGTCATGTAGCCCACAGCCCCCACAGTGAGCAGTGACATCTTCAACTAGAGTAGGTCGCTCAGAGCCTTCTCTTCTCCAGGCTGGGTGACCCCACCTCCCCCAGCTTGTCTGCACAGGAGAGGTGCTCCAGCCCTCTGATCATCTTCATGGCCTTCCTCTGGATTTGCTCCTACAGGTCTGTGTTCTTCCTATATGGAGGGCCCCAGAGATGGGTGCAGTACTTCAAGTGGGGAATCTCATGAGAGCGAAGTAGAGTGGGAGAATCACCTGTTGAGAACTCTGTTGAGGACTAATTAATAACTGCTGAGAATGAATTCTGATGTATCCAGTAAAACCATGTTTCTGGGAGACAGATCTCAGATCTTTGTTTAGATCTGAGTTTTCTGGTGGTGTTGAAAAAGGAGGAAGGAGCTCACTATGTCTGGTGATCATATAGCATAAAGGCAGTTACAGATGACTCCTTCATGCTGTGTTTTGGGAGGACGGGACCAGAGACTCATGGCTTATTTCAGAAGAGGTCTCCTTGTCCTTCATTAACTGAATGTAGCATGAACTGCTCTCATAACTGATTAGCATGGGATGCTATTCATAAATAACATCCAATTAGCATATGTTAATAATAAGCAAAATTCAGCTGAAATGTCAGCATCCAAGTAGCTTAAACAACATCTGTTTGAGCAAGACATGCACTACACATTAGATCCCTATTTTACAGAACACCACTTAACCAAAAATCTTGGTTAACCAGAGTTTGCTTATCTCTCCCAGGGTTGTACAGCATACAGACACTAGTCAGCTTTACTGAGCATAGTCTCTGTAAAACTGGCATTTAAGCCAGCTGGCGTTTTTCTGCTGTATCTGGGATTGAGAACATGTAACACAGATTGTTTGGAAGGAAAGGAGTCCAGTGAGCCTTGGAAAAGCTGAGAAAATCTCTTCCTTTCTGATAAAATAAATGAGATTTTAGCTTAAGGTTTTGGTGATCCCTCACTACATTTAACTAAGCATGAAGATAGAGGTGTAGAAATGTGTCACTAAGGCATATCTGCAACTCTCTATATATGATGCATATATGTATATGTTTCCATATAAATACTGATATGTGGGTGAAAATACCATGAGAAACTATGAATACATTTCTAAATATAATATTCTGTGAGAATATTAAGCCCCTTTTTCAAGATGACCACAAGCATCTTTGCATTAATAATTTATTTAAAAATTTGGGAACTAACTATGCTCCATGTTTGTGGTCATATGTGAACCACCTATTTTTTAGAGTCTGTTTTTAAAGGTTAACTTTTGTTTCTGATTTAAGACCTTTTTCTTCTCTACTGGTCAGTGTCCAAAATATTATTTGTATGTTCTTATTCCTCAGGCCATGATTCTATGGACTGATAACTCTTTTGCAGTCAACAAAACAATTCCTTTTGTTACCAAGCCTATTTTTCCCGCTATTGCCTCGACTTGAAGAATGGATTTGCTTCATTGTATTAGAGAGAATATTTTCTGACAGCTTTTGAGTACAGATCATTAAAAAATTACCAGTTTGAGATGTTGACTTTTGTCTCTTTTTTGTCTCAAGAATAGCTTATTACATCTTTCAACTTTCTAAATAATTAAATCTCCTTGAAAACTCATGCATAGTCTGTGCTGGATAGAACAGGTTGTAATTAAGCAGAGTTATTAATGATTTTGTTGTTGATAAATTTGGGCACAGCTTTGCTCTTGCAGATACCAGTTGACTTTATTGGTCTGATCCTTCTCCTCAGAGAAAGACTGAAGTACTGTGTGTACTGTTGACTGTTTTACAGTGTTGTAAAACCAGAGTAAAAGAATAGAAAACTGTGCCAAAATCATGTTTGCTATATGAATAGTAAAAGATTTATGGCATCTTTAACTGCCCATTCCTTTACATTTAATGGCTCCTGTTC
Organism: Formicarius rufipectus; assembly: GCA_013399695.1. Taxonomy (NCBI): domain Eukaryota; kingdom Metazoa; phylum Chordata; class Aves; order Passeriformes; family Formicariidae; genus Formicarius; species Formicarius rufipectus. Next base: position 173,166 of record VXAU01004359.1, on the reverse strand, counting down.
TATAAATGATGAGATAGACAAGGACTTTGTTTTCACTTGACAATTGACGCCTGAATTAGGCAATTATTATATTTACTCTTGTGGAATAAAACAGGAACTTTGTATACTTGGAGTATGTCCAAGTCTAAGCCTTGCTAAAAACAAGGACAAAGTTCTGTTTAGGAACTGTCTCTGTTGAAAAAAGGACATTTTAGGATGTTTTATCATAACTAGCAGTGTCAGAAAAGAGCCTCACCATTTCCTAGCTGTGTTCTTAGTAGTAAAATCTTAATAATGAACTTCCAAGTAAATCCAGTGTATTTTGTTGTTATCTGTCAGCTATCTGAAACCCCCAGATATTTGCATTTTAAATTATTTTTGTCCTCCCATACCTGTACGTCCCTCACTTAGTTTGTCTGTATGAAGATATATGTTGAAATTACTGAGTGGTGTTTTCCTGTGGCTGTTTCAGTGACAATATTTTGTTAAAGAGCACAGCTGCTAGTTTTTAGTGCAGTGACATGCCTCACTTCTATCTCATAGTTTTAGGAGGAAGTAACCCAATCTCTTCAACAGAGCTTTACCTGTTACCTTTCTGAAGCCTAAAGTCATCCTCCCCTGAAAGACAGAAGATGTAAGAAACTGCAAAGGTTTCAGCCCCTCATATTTATGTTTTTACACTTCGTATTTCTGACAAGGTAGATCCAGGCTGCAAACCAGAATGTTTTATTATTTTTTTAAGAGCTTTTCTGCAGCAGAGCTATGATTGGAAGTGCCTACTTACCATGCAGATTAACAAGGTAACTGGAGCTTCTCTGTATCGCATGGGGAAATTCTTCCATCTTTAATGTTCAGAACTGAATACTGACGTAGAACTTAGTTATCCTCAGCTCTTTACCCAGTAGAGAAAGATGGTCTGAAATTTCCTTTCCTAAAAACCCGTTTTCTTCCTCATTAAGAGCAGCCTGCTAAGGGACCTGACTTGCCTGACCTCAGTCATACACTTCTGCATCGTGGTCTCCTTATGCCGAGGCAGTAAAAGAGGTGTTAGTGTAGCTCTGGACGGTAGTGTAAATACTCAGGCTGTATCGCTGTGAGGGCAGAGAGGGGCTGGCAAAGTACCTCTGATGTTCAGTCGAGCAGACTGACTTCTCACAGTTTTAGAGGGATCTTGTTGATCATGAGATGTTATTAAGCAGGTAATAGCTGGATTGCAGTTTAATGCAGGGGTCACTTTGTTTACCCACTGGATTAAAACTTGCAGAGAATAATTGAACAGGAGAGGAAAGATCCAGATTACAGGAGGAGAAGGAGAGACTTTAGGAGCTTCTAATAATTTTACTTGAATTAAAAACCATCTGTTATTTTTAATTTTTTAAAATATATTAGACAAAAAAAGAGTGAGTTTCTGCTCAGGAGTTTTTCAGCGACAGCAACTCATAGGCTTGTATTTAATTATTTATAATGATGTATCAGTAGCTGTGGAGAGTTCAGATCTGATATTATAATGGCGGTATTATATCAGGATGCAAACTTAAAAGTGAGGTGGAAAGAAACATTTTAAAATAATGTTTTAGTAAATCTCTATTAACCCTAGCTTCAATTCTTCTGTGCATATGTGATTTATTTTTTTTTAAGATACACTTGAATATGAATTTATGGAGTTTCATTCTTTCTGTGTATGTCCTTTAAGGTTCTCAGGCACAAATTCATGAAAATTACAAAATAATTCTGTCAAAAGGTGGTGTTTAAGCTTTGTTGTGTCCATGTTCCAATCTGTTATGAGCAGTAAAGCAGATATCCTTCTGATTCCCAATGTGTTTTGCAGTGAATCAAGATATAATTAATGGGGATAATTCAAACCCTGTCCTCAACTCCTTGTTCATGTTATCTATGGGGAAATTGCCCTTCTGTATTTCTCTGAGCATTGCCTCTCAGATGTGTTCCACTTTCAAAGAAGGATTTGGCCCTGGCATCTTTTTGATGTAACTTCTTAAAGTGTTATCGATACTTGTCAGTCCAAGATCATGAGGGTGCTTAAAGAAGTCTTGAGATTAAAATTTTTCTGTTATTTAGATTCACTTCATTGATTTTTGAGCCTTTAGCGATTAAATGGCTTATGTTTGCACATTTTTCTGCGCCAGCCATGTGAGTAGGTCTTACTCTGAAGGAGAAAAAATTATTTTTCAGTAGCAGAACTGAGTCTTTTGCCCTACAGATTTTATTGTGTGTTTTATAAACTCTTTGTCTCCAGAAAGATACAAGCTCCCTTCCTATTACATTCCCACCTGAAAAAAGGCAGCAGCTGTTCAAAATTCAGCACTTAAAGCTACTTATATGCTAAGTAGCCAGGAGAAGTATGTTGGTCAACCAGTTGGCAGCTCCACAGCATTGTCTGAGGGCTGAGTTATGACCATAGTTCCAATGGAGGGCCCAGCAATTTCAGCTTCTGACCTTGACCCAGATAGTGATTTGTATAAGACTCTTAGGAACTTAATTATTTTTGAGATCTTTATCCCTAATTTTGACATAAATCAGCCTGTAGTTAGAAAGATATTCATAGTTTGCAATACAGACCAGCATGATCATAAAAGCTTTCTTTTTTTAAGCAACTAGATTAAAAATGCAAGGGATGTGTAACTCCCATCACTTGACTCTTTGGGAAAATACATAAATGTCATAAGACTAGAGATTAAATTGTGAGACTTGGATAACAGAACTGTTATATGCTGCTCATAAAGTGATCTAATTTCTCAGATATAAAATGTGTGATCAGGCTCTGCAGTTTTGAGAACATTTTTCCAATTTACCATGGCAGACTATTGGCAGAAAGAAGCAGAAGTGCCTATTACGTAGGCATGATAAAGCTATAGCAACTAAGTGGAAGTTGAGGTGGAGACTCCAGACAAAGGGCTTTCACTAGGAGAAGAACAGCTTCTGTTCTCCCCCAGCATTGCTATTCACTTCCCAGCAGTGATTTTATAACCACAGAAATCTTTGTGAATCTAATTGCTGGAAGTTAGCTTTTTATTTCTTTTACAAACATCTGAAATTCATGACCAGGAACACCAGTTAATCAGGAAACAAATCTTTGCTCTGAGTTAGCCTTTGCAGGTGGTTTAAAGAAAATTTAATTCTTTCCCACCTGGCCCATTTGCAACACCTTTGTCCACTTGATGAGGTCAAAGTCAAAGTCTCCTCTGAGCTCACTGTTGGTTCTGCTGTAGCTGCCTGGCAATCTGGGGGTGCTAAAAAGTTGTGCAGGTGGCAAGCTTTGCCCCTGGGACAAAGCATCTCACCTCTGTGCCTGTTATTTTGCCTGAAAGTACGTAACTGCACCTTTCCCAGAAGTGACAGCAATAAACCATTTCATTACTTTCAGCATCAGCAGTTTTAAATGCTAATTGTACATGCTAGTGGGCAAACATGGGGGCTTTTCTAAAAAGAACATAATTTATCATTTTTTCCCCTTATCATCATGTGCATAGTGTTCTAATTAATAGCTTTACCGTGTCTACTGTGTAGTAACTTTATAGTATTTCTACTGTGTGGTGTATTTTCTACAGTAATGTGCGACTTTGCATTATCTTCCTAGGTTTTCTGCTTGGTTCCTCTGAACATTTGTTGTGCCATTTGTCGAGTGATTTAATAGTGCCCTTTGACCTTAAAAATAAAATAAATCTAGATCTGTGTAAAAAAACACGAAAAACTTTAAAAGCAGCCTCTACTGCACCTTCTCTCACTCAATCCCAGAGGTATCCGACAGGATCATTCATAACTTGCTGTTCCTGCAGTAAATTAAATGACATCGTGTAAGTCTCCTTATTTATCATAATGTTTGGTTTATATCATGGAAGGTTTAATTTTTGGTAAAGAGATTTTATTAAAGAAAGATTCAAAGAGAGTGGTCTGTTAGAGTACTGAATTACTTATGATCTACTGAGTGTTGGCCAGAAACATTGCCTACCTAGTCCACTGAAAGCACCTGTACCAGTATCTTGTGAAGGCTGTTCTTTATCACTGAACAAACAGAGATCACATTCATGTTTGTGCTTAAATTCAATGGAAGAAAACATTGTGGCATGAATTTGACAGATGTACCATAAGAACTTAAACACCTGTTTTCTGTTTAGTAATTTAAGAGCTTTGGAAAGCACAAGCAGCACAATGCAGACCAAGGGCATGTGTGACGAATATAATTTCTCTTTAAGATTCACAGTCATTGCATAAAAGCAATTGTTTTAAATTTTTAGGGTTTGTTTGGGGGTTTTTTGCCATATTTCAACTTTAATTTTCTGCTATTGTGAAACTGATACTTGTTAGTAATGCCTTAAAAATTGGGCAATTCCTCTATCATATAGCATGACATATTGCAGTGCTTGAATGCTAGACTTTGCCAGCTCAGTAATTTGCAGGCAGGGGCTGCTCTATCTGCTCTTCAAAGGGGAAATTCTTTAGACCTATTTGCAAGTGTGAATCTGGAGTGGTGTCTCAGAGGTCAATGCATTGCCACATGTAAGCATACTTCAGTCTACCTTTCGTCCTTTCTGCTTGTCCCAACATGGTCTGCATATGAGAAATGAGAACAGAAAGTGGCAAGCGGAAAGGGAGAAATAATATACTTGCCATATCACTGGTATCACAAAAGATGGAAATGTATAATGCATCATTTTAAGAAAGGATACTCTGCTGTGTGTGCTGAAGTGGCTTTTGCTTAACGTCTGAGGGATCCTAGAGTAAGACCTTCTTGAATTCTTTGTTTTCTTCATTGATGATGCCACCTTCCCCTGCAAGACACAGTTTTTAGCAAAAAGTCAAGAAGTTGTTGCTATCTATCTGTGGGTCATCCCTTTAATTTTCTAAGATTGCAGTCTGTAAAAAACAGATAAGGCTTGCTTGGGACCAGCTGTAATCCTGAGTCCCTGAAATAGGCAACACCATGGGATGCTCTCCTCCCTCCCTCTCCGCAGCATACTTGCCTGAAGAGAGAGCTTTAAGGGGAGTGACAGCAAAATCAGTTTACCTTGTCAAGGAGTCTGCCACACTAGACATAATTTCAATTCACTGATGTCCAGTACAAAATAGAATATAGCTAGAGATCTGCCTCATGTCAGCTAAAAAGTACTCCTAATTCTAAAGGGAACTCTGCAGTGCTGCTGCAATTGGATAGACCTAATAGTGTGTGTACAAATATGTAGCTAAATACATACACACTGAGGAAAGCAATTACAAGGCATAATGAACAAAACATTTTAATGTCTATTTTTTTAAGTCTTCCTTTCAGTTCTGTAGTTCATTTATTCATTTAAAATAATACTTACATTTCTTTTTTTATTGAGTGGGTATTATCATGCAAATTCCACAACTATTAGCAAATCTTTCAGCAGAAAAATTTAACTCTTACCTTACTACTGCTCTTGGTTGAATTATAGGTTAAGTAAATAAAGAGGGTATTTGCATAGTCAAGTGTCACTTGGCTCCAGGAATTCTATGGTGGGTTTATGTATCCTAGCTAGAAGTTCGGGGACTAGTCCAAACCAGCTAATCTTCAGAAAGTAAAAGTGGAGGGTCCATATTGCTTTACTAACTGTTGCACAGAGCTGACTTACCTTGAACCTGTTGTTACAGTCTTGTTTACAATTCAGGGTTCAGTCTCTTACTGAGCCTGCAGGCTGAATTGGTCCCTGGTAATGTCAGATATGGTTTGAACATAGTCTCATTTAAAACACAATAAAACTAATGAATAATATTGAAATGCAGGAGATAGAATCAGTAAATGTGGAAGAACATATGTTTATTCTCTTTTTATTTCTTCAAAATAATTTCATAAAGAGCATTAAAATTAATTTCAGCCCCCCAGCTTCTCTGTGAATTAAGGAAGCATTATCCATACTGAAGGGTTAGCACAGGTATTTTTCTCTGTGCAAAAATACATTCCCTGTGCAAAAAAGGTTTGCTGCTCTGGATTTTCTTCATCAGTTTTTCTTTTTCTTGTTCAATCTAGCATTTCTAGTCCATCCAATTTAAATCTAAAGTTTCAGGTGAGAATAAAAATAACTACATATATTGTAAATTATTCCAAAAATATGACAGTCTTATTGTCTATACAGTTCTTCTAATAGACATACATTTAAAAGTGTGGTGACAGAAACTGCAAATTACTTTTGTTTAATGTTACCAATGTCACAAGCAGATACACGTGACTTTTCAGTTCCTACATTGCACATCCATGTGCAAGAATTCACTGAATATGCAAGCCCTGAGAGTCACTGTGCTATGTAAGAATGGTTGCTTATTAGGACTGCTAAGATATTTTTAGTTATCACTGCTGTCCACAATTTTGTTCTGATGTATTTAGGTTTTCTTACATATCTTGAGTCTGCTGTTTAGTCCTGTTGGCTCTTCATAATGCACGCCTTTACAGTGTCACTGAAGATATTCCCATTAGATGCTGATTCCTTATTTACAATTTGTTTTTCAGATTCTCGGTGTTCTTTAACATGTTTAATATATGAGCCATGTTGATTTTGTGCCATGCTACTTTTTCATCAGAGAGATAATAGGAAATTTATACAGAAATTAAAGCAAGTATTTTCAAAAGTTGTCTTCATCTACTGAATTTGTAATATCATCACAAAATGATACAAAATTTCCCAAGAAGACCTGTTTTCTATTAAATAGTGTTGATTGGTATTAATCATGCTCCCTCTCAATCCAACTGATTGCCTCTTTTAACATTATTTTCACCATTTTTCCTTACAGTGAAGTCATGTTGAGATGTTCCAACTTATTTCCTTGAAATGTTGGCACATTGTGATTTTTCTAGATTTTAAAATTTCTTCTGTATTATAGTAGATAATATGCTTCAAAATACTTGTCCAGAGGAAACCCTCAGACCATTCCTTAGAAATTATAAACTACAAGTAATCTCATCTTGCAGATTTGAAAACAATTAATGTAGATATTTGCTCTTTAGTGATCTCCTTACTATTGAATTGACAGCACTTTCCCCCCCTGAATATAGGAAAAGCATAATTCCTTTGCATTATACTTTCTATGTAGTAAGGGACATGGAGATGTTCTTCAGGTCTTATATGGTCTGTATATTTTACTCATGAGAAAGAAGTATCTGTTTCATTATTTAAAACAAAAAAATGAAATGGAATGATGACAGATTTCTCTTTTCTGTGCTTCCATGAGTTTGGGATGTGAGGGATATTGCCACAGGCTACTTAGCCCCCAGTAGAAAGTGATGCATGTATATTGTGAAGTTTGCAATTAATACTACTTCATAATAATTTTTCTGTATTTCAGTCAACCATTAATTCAAAATTGATCCAAATAGTTATTAATTCATATCCTAAAGAGAACTGTGTGAGCATCAAGAAAGTGTTTCAAATGTATTTTTAAACTGTGCAGCTGGATGTTTGGCAATAGTAAAATCTTATGGATTTCAAAATGTGTGTGCCTTGGGTATAGTTGGGTCTATTTTATTTTAAAATCCATTTGAGTTTGTAGTTCTGCTTTTGTACATCTTCTTTAAACTTTTATTTTGACATTGACAAACTGAATATACAAATACCAAGAGAATTCTCATACTGTGTTGAAAAGCTTTTTAGTAGCCCAGACAACTGTATGCCAAGAGTTTGAAGTGCTGGAGGCTCTCTTTTTTCCATTGAGCAGGACATTTTGAGGCTCTGAAAAATTAGAGTATAATTATTGCTTAGTTTTAAATAACAATCCAGTGTATTTGAAGTTTGCGTCATAAATTCAATTTGCTTTCTCTAGCAAAATGACTAGCATGAAGCTTTCTTCTTTCCCTGGTTAGAAAAGAATGTCATCTAATTCTTGCTTGCTTTGAAGGACTATGTGGACTTTGAAAAGGCAACACTTCCAGATTGCCTGGTTTGAAAGCAATTGTTGTAATGGTCTTGTAGTATTGAAAAAAATAATCAAGGGACTACTAATACTTTAATTGTTCCTGGGGTTGTTCCTTAAAAAAGAATCATATCCATACTTTGCAACATTTTGCCAGTTCCTTAAGGCTTTTTGCAGCAGCATTGATTGTTGCTACTAATTGGAAAAGTAATTGGAACATGCCTGCCTCTTGTGTTTTACAGCCATGCCCTGTCATTAGCAAAAGTGATGCCCTCTGACCTCAACTGCTCTCAGGGGTCAAAATATATCATTATATTGGAGTGCAGTATTTCATAACAAAGGCCATAGCAGTAACATAGCTTAAACATTTGGGGGTTTTTTAAGTGAAAAGAATGGCTTATCAAGGGTGGAAAATGACCTGCTAACTATATTTATCTTACACTGTGAGTAACTGCTGGCAAAATACAGAGTCCTGAGATGTGCTGTGTAAATATTTTATGAAGGAAGCTTCTCCAGCAGAGATGTTAATAATTTAAAATATGATGTACTACATACTGAGTTTTAGGCATAGACATTTAGTAATAAATTTGTATTTTGTATGAAGGTCTGGTAAATGATTCCCTTGCCACGTATTTTGTGTTACAATTGTGTTTGCATGCCTTCCTTCATAAATTATGCCTATGTATATACATGTCACAATAAACTTGGATTCTTCAACCAGCCATGATTCCAGGGGCCATTTAGAAAGGATTATGAGTAACACCTAAAAATGGTGTAGCCTCCAAGTCAATAGTGTAGGCCTCCAAGAATATTCTTTTTGGAGATGTACATTTATTTTGTTGTGCCTTCTGAAGCTTCCTATGCAATTTAAGGGAGAACAGTCCCCCAGACAAGCAACTGTTTTTTTTTAAATCAGCTCTTATTCTGTTAAGCATGGATGCAGCAAGGGTAGCATTCATCTTTGACTGGGTAGTCAGTCAGAAAAGTTGGCCAGGAAACTGAAGACCTACTCTATAGGTGCTGCTCTGTCCTCATCCCATTCAGGCACATAACTCCACTGAATTGAGCTTTAAATGCATTTTGTTTAGAAAACTAATTCATGGTATTTGCATACTGCTCGAATGCTTTGAGTTGTTTCAGAATAATGTTGTGATAAATATTCACATTATATTTCCAATTTTCACAGTATTCATATTGGGAAAACAAAGTAGATAGACCACAAAACAATAAATCAGTGTAAGGATGAGCTTATAAAGTCAAAATATCTTTTAATTCTTCAGGTTTAAAATTTTGTTTGCCAATTCAGCTATTTGTATTGTACTCTTATCTTTTTGTCCTTAGTTGCACTTGCTGTTTCATTATCCCATGTTTTTTTAATAGTAAATTAAGTCTCTGTTCTATGTAGAATTATCCAAAGAGAGCATCCAGAACAAGGAGTTATGTTCCAGTTTGTCAGAATAGGTTTGCCATTTCCTACATATATGGTATTTATGACTACAATATAATAAAATATTTAAAGTTCAGATTATAACTATTCTGTGCTAAAATTAAAAGACATCTTCTGTCAGGTAGGAGTATTACATCTCAGCATTAACTCTGTCTTTCTGCATCAGATAATACTCTCTATTTGTATTTGCTAATAAGTGCAGACATTCATATTTTAGTACCTGATGGGGATGTAAGAGACAGAATATAGATTTTTTTCCTCTAAATTAGAAAATTATCTAAATGAATGGTTGATTAATAATCATTCTGAATTGAAGTGCTTTCATAAACTACCACACAGAACCTCACTTTTAAAAAATCTATCTTTCAAAGTTGTCACTTTTGTCATTTGTTAGGCATTTGTTGAGGAGGAAAGAGAATATTTGTCCTAATTCTGAGTTCCCTAAGCTGTGCCAAGAAAAGAAAAAAAATATCCATCCTGCTAATGCACCGTATTTCAACAGAGATTAAATTGATCAGTCTGCTTGGGTATTTCCAGAGTGTCCCTTGCTGTAATATCTGGGCTCTGTATTGATGTGCTGCACAGTGCACTAATAGGTAATAGAAAATACTTCAATAGCTAGTAATATATCTAATTCCACAAATGACTTTTACCATAGTGGATTATTGAAATCCTAAGGCTGATGTCTGAAAGGGCTGAGGCTTTGGTGAGATGCTAAGAGGAAAGGATGAGCACATTTCTCAACTTGTGTCAGCCTGTTCTGAGTATGTGATGGCTCTGAGCTGGCCCAGGAAGCTTTCCCACAGAGGTTTATTGCAGGGCTGGGGCTGAGAGTGAGGTTGAGAGACAGTCATTCATAAGAACTGATCCTGGATCTATCATCTCTTCTCTGAGTGGTTTTAACACTGAATTCTGCCACAATTTCCTCTTCTTAATGAGCCAGTGAGGATGAATCACTTAATGTTTGAACGTATCTTTTAAAATGTTGCATACTGTTCTTTTGTGTACTTTCATTTTATTTTAATCTAAGACCAGTCAAACACAAGAGATATGAAAAGTACTTCGTATTTTGGCAAAGCCTGTTTTGAATACTTTACATACATAAAAGGAAAGTGACAACAAGAGAAACTGGATGAAAAGTCATTTAAGTGCATTAACTGAGCTCATGTGTTTTGGTATGAGTGACATGGAATAGCTAATGCTGAAGATTCTTATAGAGAATCTGATCCTGGGTCTTGCACAGGACACAGCACACACTGGGTTAGGAATTTGTAGTTTTGCTGCAGGTGAACTTCCTGTCATAATGGATGTGTTCAATAAGCTCTAGTTACTGAATTTAAACACAGAGTCTCAGTTCTTAGTGTAATTCAAGAAGTTTTGAACACTGAGACCCAGCAAATGCCATTTTTGACCTCTTAGTAAATTATGAATACATGACTCAGGGGCTCAGTGTGTGGATATGTTGTGTTTCCTCTCTCGTGAAAACAGAGAAGGAAACTTGGAGAAAGCACACTTGGCTGGGCAGAATTGTTCTTTGTTACTTTCCTCCTCTGTAGTTTGCTTTATTGCCTTTAGACATGCTGTAAACAAACACCAATCTCTCTTGTCTATCACATTAACTCGAAGGCAGCTCAGCAGTCCTCAAAGTCTCACAAAGGTCGTAACATTTCTTTAATCATATCTAGTTTACTCTTCCTGTGACTGCCCATTTTCCGTGCTGTTGTCTTGAAAATAAAGTATGTGATATTAACCTCTGGGTATTTGATTTGTTGGTATCTCCAGGAAGTTGAAGGCAGACAAGATTACAGTTTGTTGATTGTATCTTGTTCTGAATTTATGTTGTGCTTAATTAATCTCATGGTTCATGTCATCTGTTAGTCACCTGAAAAGGCCAGAAATACTTTGACTTTGCAAGGCAGGTGGTTGGGGAAGAGGACTTTTGTGTGAAGTCTCAGAGCTTAGTCACAGCTTGGGAAATGCTGATGCTCTTCACCGCACTGACAAGCACTGCTCGGGTGCTTCCCACTGAAAACTCAGGGATGGGCTGGACACGCCTTTTGAAGTCAGGACACTTTTTCCTATTGTGTTATTATTGGAGACCTCTCTATGAAAGGGAAAGGTTTGTTTTCTTTATCATGTGACGCATAGAGGACCCACGTAGGCATTTCATGTAGCCTAAGTCTTCCTGATGCCTGTAGTCTCTTTCTCTGTCTGTGACACAATGAGTTTCATACTTTTTTACAGTCTTTTGTACTGAGGCTTTTAATTTTTTTTCTCAGAGTATTTTGCAGCATTTGTGCTGTTCCTGGCAAGGAGGTGGAAAAGGAGGACTCCTCTGGAGTACAGTCTTGATAAGCCTGAGGCTACAGGGTGCAGGGATCGGTGGTTTTGCTGACCTTCCAGTCTTACACTGTTAAGTTGTTCATCTTCTGAACAAGCAAAACTAACTTTATGTACATGCTAAGTTTTCAGACTAAAACAGAAGGAGCACAATAATTCCAAGTATAAAGGCTATGATCTTGCAGGTCAAACTTTTTTAATTTCACTGCGTACTTAAAGGTGAATGAAGTGAACTTTCTATTAGATCTCTGCTCTTCAAATTTTTCTTTCCTCCATTAACTTTTATGCTTCCGCACACGTGCATGATTTGACCAGTGATTTGTAAAAACTTGCTTTCACTCAGACATTTAACTTTAGATGTTTAAAATTTGAGATGATCCCTACTATTATTATTTGTAGTTTCTTTATAGATTCTCCAAACCCTGTTCTTTTTCTCATTTTTTCCCAGTATTTTCTCCAGTAATACTCTCACATTTTATTATAGTTCTATCTCCCCTTCAGATTTATTCATAAGTACTGCATCAACCTTTAAATCTCCTGACATCTCCATAAACATATGTTTGTTCCTCTTTCTCCCCCTTCGAAGTTCCCTTAGCTCTCCTCTGTTTAAAATTTTCTTCTCAAAAAATTGCTTTCTCCCATAGGAATTCTCTACACTCTTTTTCTCTTCATCTCTTTACCACCTGATCTACAGAAGAAAATATGAGCTGAGAGGCAGAAGTGTCTTGGATAATGTCCCCTTTCCTGCTTTTACACCAGCTAAAACATGATCAAGGAGTACTCAACCTATTTTCACTGCTGTGCTCTCCTCCCCATTTCCTCTCCCCACCATCCTTACAACCCAGCTCTGTTGGCTTCCTTCCTGGGGAAGGCAGGTGTTTGGATGCCCTGGAAGACAAAACCATGGAGCTAAACCCTTGAGGAACAGATGTATGTATTGACCTGCAGTAATAGCCTAAAACCTCTAGAAATCCTTTCCCTTTACGCAGAAACAGCTATTTCACACTATGGGCACTAACATTTGCCTCCTGCAGTGGCCTATTATTGTTTAAAAGTCTCTGATACTTAAAACTGAAGTCTTTTGTTGGGAGGGAGTGAGCCAGGGAAAAATACGCATTCCACCATGCAAATTTGGTCTATTGCCATATATTCTTATTCTGCAGCTTCTTTTCCTGACTTTAAACACAGTTGTTGCAGCAGCAGCACCTGCCTCTGCCAGGCTTCCCGCAAATGCTCTCAATCGGCTCTGCCTCACTCCCCCTCCACCTCAGACCTCTTTGCTCACTGCTGGAGAATGAGGCAGGAGGTGCAGCATTTCCTTCTTTTTTCTCATCCTCCCTTACATGTGTTTTACTTGTACAAAACTCTCACATTGTTGGAACAGAGAAATGAAAAGTCCTTGGGAAGGGCTCAGATCTTAAACAAGTTTGTTCTCTAAATTCTGCTTACCAGCCACCAGCTTCATGGTGCTCCATGCCATCTGACATGAGTGTTGTAGTCATTTAATTGTAACACGCTCCTTTTACCAACTTGGTCAATAAATGAATGATCTGAGGGTTTAAGGTTTACAAACTGCTGAACTCTGCTCTTGGATACTGTTGTTCTCCTACTTGCTTTTCCCATTGAAAAGTAATTGCTCTGAACACCAGAAGTGATTACAGAAGATTACACCTCTAAAACCAGCCTCAGGATCTCATTCCAAGGGAGAACACAGCCTGTAAAATGTTGTGTGCCTCACCCAGAAATTACACTGTAGTAGCTAATTTCAGAAAGCATAAATTGCCCATTATTTCTGAAGAGGGTTGGGATTTTTTGACCAGTGCTATTGCAAGTGAATGCTTTACCAACAGATGTTTCTATGACTTCCACAGAATTTTACAAATGAGAAAATATTTTGTTTCCATTTCTCACTCTATTTTTTTAGAATTTAAAATTTAATTTTTTCATTATAATTTTTTTTCAAGCAAAGTTTAGAAACCATTGGAACCTTCAAAAATATACATGGTGATTTTTCTATATTAAAAGTATTTCATTATGAAGGTGTAATTGTAACATATTATAATTGCAGATCAGGCACTTCAATACACAATAAAATATTTTAATTTATTAAACAATCTTTTTTCATTTCAATATCACCAAGTAGCATGAATGCCATCTTCTGTGGAAACGCATTATTGGATGTTGTCTGTTATGAGGCAATATATTCTTACTTCTGTTTGATTTTTTGTGTTGTATATCATGAAATACCTCATTTTGCTGAAAAATCCTGTATTGGAAAATAGCTGCATAAACCACTTCAATTGCAGTCCACGAGAGCCTGTAGCAATTTGGGAACAGCACAGGTGTTTCTTGAAGTGATCCCAAATGGAACATGTACAATTCAAGTGAACCAAAATGAACATTATGATTTAAGGAATAATGAAGTATTTCATTTTGGTAGATAATTTTAGAATTATATTTTCCCTCATTTCTGCATCCTGACTTTTTCCATAGCTGCTTCTTTCATGGAAGAATTTAGTATATTGACTTTTCACTCCAATCTGAATTTTGTACTCCATAGAAATTTCAATTTTTTAACTGGTGTTAGAAATCAGTAACCTCCTGTCCATATTTCAGGGGCAGGGGATATGTTGAAAGCACTGTCTCTAGGAGAATGGTAAGTGTCTGTACATGTAAGCATCAACCTAATGTATTGATAATGCAATATAATTTTAAGAAAGTTGATGAGATTATACAAAAGCAATTCCCGAAAATTATTAAAACCAACATAATTGAGGTTGGATGACAAAATTGTGGTACAGTACTGAAATACATAGTATTGTGCCCTCTTCTATGCCCATGTGAGGACATAAAGAAAAAAAGTTTCTCTTTTTCTCTTCCACATGCTGCTCCTATTTGTACTGCTCTAGGGAACTGAAAGAAGTTTATCCCTCTCTTCATACAAATAAATGTACCTAAGCTCAGTAGTGTTTCCTTAACATGCATTATTAGGAACTAACTGATCAACAATAACACCCACTTACATCTGGCATGGAATTTCCAAAAGATACGGCTTTTTCATTATCCTTAAAAAAAAACAACCAACCAACAAACAAAAAAACCACCACAACAACAAAACACCAAACTGAAGAGCCCTGCGTGCTTATAGGGTAAGCTCTACTCCTTTAGTGTACTGTGCAATGTATAATCCTTTCTGTCACCTTTTTACACTGTGGCATTGGATGGTTTGGATGTAAAAAGTAAGTGCCTGAATGCAGAATAACTGAGAGGGTAAAAGATACTTTGAAGTGTAGCCAGTGCCTTATAGAATAATTCAGTTTTCAATGGACACATAGCAGCAAAGTACAGATGGACAAAAAATGACTAGAATTGTATGTACTGCAATGACCATGGAATCCAGAAGAGTGTCAGCTGACAGCAGATGAGATCTGATTTATGAAGTAAGGTATATTAAACAGATGCTTTCAGAAATTGGAGGGACAATGATTGCTGATTATGGAAAGAAGCAACGAAGTGCCTGCTGCTTTTTCCCAGTTCCCTTTTGGGGAAGGGAAGAAGCAGGCAGAGCCCATAAACGGTGACGGCTCATGTGAAGTCTGATCCTGCTGGTTTACCACTGAGGATAATTTTAATTTCCAACTGCCAATGACATTTGATGTTCTGGATATAAAATCACCCTTAGCCGGTATTTTTGACTGCTGATGAGCTTTATTCAATTACTTTCTGGATACTCCCAGCTCCTGTTGACTCTGTGGGGGCACTGGGGACACTGCAGCAGTTAAAAAGTGCTCCTCAAGACATATAAATGCAGGGATGTGAGCACTGGTTCCCCTACACTGCTTGAAGTCAACTTCTAGCTAGGTTGGTTACCTGGGAAACAGCTGTCAGCACAGTGGAAAGGAATCTATTTAGGATGGTGGATAGATGATGGTTTAAAAAAAAAAGTAAAGACAGAAAAAACAAAACCCCTGCCACTGCTCCATAATTTGGCTTTATAAATGTATCAAGAAAGAAACAGGAGATAGGATGTACTTTTTAAGTTTGTTAAGAATTAATTATTCCCAGAATTAAATAGTCTGGAACTGCAGAAATGTTTATTACCAGGAAGGATCTTTTAATGAGGGATTTAAATTTCAGTAGTAGCTCAGATTTTGTTTATAACAACAATACTAAGAATAACTGCCTTCCTCTCCCCCTCCCCCCAAGTTTATAATCTGCAGAGATATTAGCGAATAGTTAAGTTGTTGACATTTTTATCATCGAGATTCTTTCGGAGGCACTAGTCTTTAGATCACTACTCCAATGAAGTTAAATATTGTTGAATTTTTCAGATGGTAGTTCCTAAAGCTGCAGCAGCGACAGGTTAAGAATAGAGTTTTTCCGAAGTTGTGAGAGTTAAGAATTCCTGGCTTCTGCTCTGTGATCAGATTCACTGACCCATGTCACATCTCAAAGAGAAAAGCAGAAAAGACAGTGAAATGAAAAAGCTGCTTGTCTGGCACTGCTTACGCATCTCTGATGGCCTAATGATAACAGCACCATCAAAACTCCAGTTGTTACTTGTATTGCTGTGCAGTTTCCCTCTTTTTAGAGGGGGTTTCATGCTGCTGTTTTGACAGAAAGGATAACCACATCACTTGAAACCATATAAAATGTGGGGAAAGTACATGCTTGTCTACCTTCTTTGATCATGTCTGCTTTATTTGTTAGTGTTTCAATTGGAGATGGACTCTGAACCTCTCTTCACTGATTTGTCTTCCTCATGTGACCAAGTGGACTTCCGGACTCTCATTGCAGTGTCACTTTTTTGAGTTCCTCTTCTACCTTAATCCTGGTGCCTGAGGATTTAAATACCCCTTTTCTATTGATATACAGTGCATACAGGACACCCTAGAGACCAGTTCGCATTGAAAAAGCCAGACTCCTGTCTTCCTCCACGCCATGTCATGTGTCCCTGGCTGTGGTGGAGCCCACAGAGGGCTTAGGGTTCTGATCTTCCTGAATGCAAATCCTATAGAAGAAAAGAATAGAAAAGAGAAAAAAATATTTAATTCAGCTCCTTCATTTGGAAAACTGTGTGACTTCATGAGTGCTTTGAGGCTCTAAGATTGAGACAGGAACATTCTGCAGAGAGCAGAGTTTCTGCATCAGTTCAAATTGTGAAACATACTGCACTTGTCTCAGACTATTTTGAGACTCTTAGCCTAAAAAACTCATGCAGTTATTTTACAGTTATAATCTCCCAGTCACTTAATTCAATCCTCTAACCAAAGGTTTAAGAAGTTGCTCTTCCAAGGTGTTACATGCAGTGAACTTCCAGTTAACTGATGTGAACATCACATAGGCGTACACTTAAGGCAGACAGTGTAACAGTATGAAAATGCAGGAAGAGTTTCAGGTATTGTATAATGTATGTGTTTACTCATGAGTAAATGTGACAAAATTGGGCATGGAGCAGCTTTGAGTTTTTAAATAAAGTGAAGTCCCCTAGGAGTTTCCACAGTAAAAACAAATTGTGTGTTTGTACCTCAACATATTGTTAAACTCTGTTTTAGTTTTTTTCACAACTGTCTTTTAAAAAACTCCATTTAGTCCATCAACTGGAAAATTATCATCTCAATTACCCATCTATCCTTCTTTCAAGATCTAATGTTTCTCAAGCTTTCAAAATGCTACAAAAAGGTTTCCTATGCCAATAGCTGGGAACAGCACTGCTCCATAATGGCCAGTTTCCATTGCTAGTCTTGCTGATCAGTATCCTCAAAGCCACCATCCTTAGATTAAGTTAAATATAATTGTCCTATAGGAAAGATAGAGAGGAAGGAAAGATATCCTGGAAGCTATTTGAAGTCAACTAAAGTTGGCTGGGAGCAGATGCTGAGGGAAAATGATGCTAGATGAACACAGCTTGTTTCGTGGGTTCTTATTTTATTGTTCCAGAAATAAAGGTACTTCTCCCAAACACTATGTATATGGTTTTACTTTGGGTTCTTTTTTCAAGCAATCTGATGACAACATTATTACTTCCTTCATCCATTCTGTGCAAAAAAAAAAAAAAATTAAGCCCAGCTAAAGGAAGTAGGCCTAGGCCTAGGCTGTATCCATTCTTGCAGAAGAAGCAGCCAAATTCAGTGCAAGAGGTGCCTATGAATAAAATGATGTGGCATGAAAAGCTTCCTCCACAGAGAAGGAAAATTTCACATGACTATAAGCATACATTTATGTTAATTAAGAACACATCTAAGGTTGGAGAGGCTTGAGAAATTGATATTACTGTGCAGAATATATATGATCACTCTTAAATATGTTGTGCCTGTAACTGCATATTACTATATGCTCCACGCTATACTTAGCAAGTCTGTCTGTCAGAGAGCTCTAATTGCTTTATGTGTAAGAACATTAAGCTGCAATAAATTTATATACACAGCTGTTCCATTACTGCAGAACAAGTTTTATCTCCTAATAAATTGATGTTTCTTTTTAGTGTCAACTCAAACCAAAATTTACACCCAAGAAGGTGAACCTTAACATCACATAATTAGTTCAGTGACACCAGTGGTAATAGAGGGTATACACTGTATGTCTCTTAAACATATTGATGGAAAGAAGTTTTGACTTTTGTTAATTGTTTCTTGAAAGCTTAATTGTGATTAAGAGCAGCTTTAATTGGAAAAGGAAAAAGAATCATGACCTTTAAACATACATTGCAAAGAGCGTGTCTGCATTTACAAGGAGTTGCACCATAAGAGGAAAAAAAAGCCTTCTTTAAAATAGGGTAGGGTGTGGAGGCATTGTGGTTCAGTGTGGAGTCACACTTAGGTTAATGAAACAGAAGCTTAGAATGCCCTGGACTTTTGATTAATATTTAATTAATCTTCCTTAGAAGACTCTGATTTGAATTAAACTGGGTACTAATAAAAGAACCAATTCACCAAGGAGTTCACATAAATTTGACCTGCCACTATGAGAGTTTAAATTAAAATGGCCAAAATTTTGTTTGCTGCTCATTTTATGCCTGGTCTACATCAGGTGCAAGTAATTTACTAGGAGTGATGAAGATGGAAAAATGCATCTTGACTTGGTCCTAAGTAATAGAGCCATTGCTGTGATATGACATGCCGTTTGGCTTGTTTTGAATAAGTACCGTGAGCTAATGAGTTGTATTGTTCTTGATTCTGACTTGGACAGCCCTGTAAAAGAAGCATTTACCTGTACACAGCAAAGGGAAATACCATTTGGTGAAAAAAATGAAATGGTTTTGGGGAGCTGCTTATACTTCTACATTGTCTCTTAATCAAAGTGGCAGTAAAAATTATGAAAATGGTGTCAGTTCCCCAACTGCTTTGTCTTACCTTCCCATGTGTGTATGGGTGGCTGGAGTAAGTATTGCCTACTGTGAAGATAGGAAGGGGCTGAAGGGTCTCATGAAGGATTCTCCTTTTTACAATCCTAATTTATTTGTTAAAATTAACATAGTCTTCTATATGTACCTCTCAGACATTTCAGCCTACTTGTTTTTTTGGCTAGTAAAGAATCGTCAATGCAATAGAAACAAGTCTGTAATTTGCATTAAATGAAACTGGCTCTGCAGTATTGCTTATGGTAATAGTTGCAGTTACTCGGTTGTAATATTTCATCCTGTCTTTTGAGAGCATGAAAGAGCATTTTGCAGGTGTGTATCAAATTCTTCAGGTCAGCTGGGTTCACAGTTATGCAGGCTCATGGTTCCATAGCTTGATTTTCTTCTGCTGGCAGAAATTCCTCTTTGTTGGAAATACCCAAAGGAAACTCTTAAAAGAGATGTGCAGAGCATTGGAATGTCAGGGTACAACTTAGCCTTCTGTTCCTTGTTTAATAATTATATATTTTCTGGTGTTGTGACAATTAATTCCTTTTACTGGAGAGTAGTTATGTATGAACTTTGGGTGGACTTACTAGCTATTTCCCTGGAATATAAATTCTTGCCATCAGTTGTTTGAAAAATTCCATTTTCATCTCAATGTGAGTCTGTAATCCCATCAATGCCTTCAGTCTTCATCCTGAAATAAGAGAGGAAGGAAGAAAAATATCTTAAATAATGAGTAGTAATGGCAGTTTTTTGTTTTGGGGGATTGTTTTTTATAGACATTTGTTTACTGTATAGATCAAATGGTTAGTGTGTCCTTTGACAAGTGCAGTCCATTAAATGCTTTATTCATGAGCTGGGATCAAGGGAGTGTCTCGGTTCTAGCCTGCTTTCTGAAATAAGATAATACAAGCAATTTCTATTAAGTATTATGATTTAGGAGAGTGGGGGGAAAAGAAGAAATTCTTTAATCTCTTTGATCAGATTTGAATGGCAGAAAAATCTTATGCATTAATGTTTAAAATTAGAGATTTTATCAGCAATCATTTTAGTAAGTAGAACTTGAGCGGCTGTGCTGAATAAACATACTTCTTAGTACATGTAATGTGTTGATTTCCCTGGAGTTGCTCTGTAATTCATGGCAGAAAAAGAATGAAGAACGAGTAAATAACAAAAAGAAGAAACGAAGTGATGCAGCTGTAAGTGAACATGTTCAAATTGGTATGATGTGCATCTTTCTGGTAGCCCAGGGATAATTTACCAAATCATTTCTATATCAAATTGTTTCAGAATCAATCACTGAATTTCTTACTGGGAACAAGAAACTCAGAACAAGAAACTTGTTCATTATTTCTTCCCCTAAAACTTTGATTGGCTCTTCAGATGCCCATAAATTCTCAAAGCTCAATTGGATTCAATAGGTCTAGACAGGTTTCCACCAGTTAAAGCTGATGCCCAGCACTGCATTTTAGAGGAATTTTACAGGAACTGGCATTGCTTTTCTTTAGTTAGAATCACATATGTAGCAATTTACATTTCAGTGAAGCTTTTGAATTAGGAATCTCACTTTTTTAATAGCGTTCAGGAAATAATTTCTGGTTTCTATACAGGGACTTGTGAAGCGAGCGCACGTCAGACGCTCCAACGGCAGCAGAAGGTTCTGGTTTGCAGCAACGTTTTTGCTGCTGGGCCTCCTGCCTCAAGTGTCTGAAATAGAATTACAGTACCATTTATTAAATTTATTGCCATGCTGTAGAAGAGAAGGCATTTTCATGTTTTTATGATCTGAGACTCAGTACCATGTGACTAATCTGTTATATTTTGGGATATCTGGCCAGTGCAAGTTCGAACGTCAGTAATGTATGCTACACAGCTTAATGTCTGCAAAACTTTTTTCTTTTAGCACTTTACACTTGGACTGAAATCTTTCTAATTAAAGATGTCAGAATAAAGCAGTATCTTAGAAATCCAAATGAAACTAGGTGATGATGACAAAATAAAGTGATATCAGTTTGGATATATTTTAACATGATGTCAAAACACATTGTCATCAAAATCCCCAGAGACACCATTATGGTGTCAAAATGAAACGTTATCAACCTAAGACTACAAGAATAACAACGTGAAATAATACCATTGTAACTTTGTAATGCAGTGCCAATATCAGGCAAAATAAGTTTGGTGTACTGAATGGAATTATTATATATGTTTCATTTCTTTCAGTTTACTAAAAAGTCTATGGCAACTATGTTACTCAAGAAACCGTTATAGCATTTGCATATCTTCTGCTGAAGTAGTGTAAAAGTTGAGATACAAATTAGCCATACTGAGGAGATCTTAACCACAAAAGCTGTTATGTTGCAGTCCTTGGTTTATCTCAGGCATGGCTCAGTTCTGTATGCTTCAGAAATTAAAATATTTAGACTTTTATTTCCATAAAGAAGAATTCCAAACAGCAATATAGCATGCTCTGTAAAGAACCCTTAAAATTAAAGTAAAGCAAATGAGAACCTGTATAAAGCTTATACAGGGTTTTAAAGAAGGCTAGTACCAATTTGTGGTTGTGTGAATGCAAACACAGAGAGGCTGAGTGACTTAGTTTTATTCCAGTGATTTTTTTCTGCTGAAACATTGAACTGTTGGTTTATTCTGCTATGCCAGTTGACCACCTTCTGCCAGGCATTCCTAGTACTAGATTTTCTTATGATGATTCATTTTTCACATACCTTGAGCCAAAGTTAGCCATCTAGAATGAGTTTTATCTGCCTCATTATAATTGTCTGAAGCTATCCTGAGCTAGTCCCCCTACTCTTCTTTGCCAGTGAAGAAAAGTAATGAGCTCTTGAGGGTAATAATTGCATGCAAAGACAGGTTTTGTGAATTGCCCTCCGGAGTAACTTATTTATCTGTATTTCCCCTAGAAAGGGTCTAGATGAGTAGTTTTAACTACACGCCTGCCTTTCAAATGATTAAAAGTGGTTGAGAAAAATCCCTCCTTACCTACTCCTGGTAAATAAATTAGTTTTTCTGTAGCCCTTATCAGGCTAATTGTCTTGGTAAACTACTGAAATGACATTACAAGCAAATGTATTTTTTTCTGCAGTAAGAGAAATATGTGCTTTTGGGTTTCTGGATTCTGCAGCTGGGTTGAAAATAAGCAGCCCCACAACAGTAAATATTAGAATTCAGAATTTCTAATCCAGTTTTTCAAAGCATAGCAAGACTCTCAGCAATTACTGAACATCTTGCACAGTATATCTGGAAAAGAGTTCCTGAGGAAAAATCATTTTTAACATTTCCAAGAGGAAAAATAAGTGAAATAACTGGAAAATATCTTAAGTAGTAAAAGTTGAGTTCCCTCTAACTCACTAAATAGTAATAATAATTTTTGGATAAAAGATAATTGCTGATTTTGTCTGTCCTTACCTGGAATTGATTTTTTTTTAATAGAACTGTAATTTTATGGNAATCATCTTTAAGATAAAATGCTGAAAGGATTCATCCAGAAATCAGTTGTTTTGCAAAATATCATGCAGAGGGGTTTTTTTCTCTCCATATGCATATAATATTTAATTTAAAAATCTTAATTAGTTTTTGTGCTAATCAGTATAATTTTAGCTATGAACTTCATAAGAAGGCAACAGTCATATGAATTTAGGCACCAATTCAAGTAATCAATCTTTGCTTGGATTTTAGTTTTTTCTTGGTTGACTCAGATTGTGTGCAAAGGCACTGAATGATGAAATGCTTAACAGTAAGTTCCGATTTAAAAATAAAATAAAACAGTGTTCCCATGCTGCTTTGTTTCTTATATAGAATTTCTCATCTACTTCTGATGTTCCTGTCAAAGAGGGTCTTCTTAAGATTCAGATTTTGGAAACTGTGTCAAGCTTTGACTTAGCCTTGGTATCCTTAGGCCATGTAATTTTTGGCTTTTTGTTTTTAATGGGCAACTTCTCATTTTGCACTTGGAAATTAGCCTATAGTTAGAGTAAGATATAATGTAAAATCAATCAAAATATTATTTGGAAATTTATAATGCAATAGCCCCTCTGTCAAGATACAGAAATAATTATATTATAATTATGTTAGCAGCTGCTAAGGACAGTGGAAGACATGTGAACTTGGTGTAATGTATTATCTTTTCTAATGTTCGGGCATTTTAGAGATGTCTTAGTCCATACATCTGTGTTTGTCTAGCAATGTATTGTTTGATATTGGAGTTTAATTAATACCTTAAAATAAGATGTCATTTTTAGTTAGGGCAAATGTTCACAAGACTCAAAAACATTCTATTTCGTTTTGCTAGTTCCAATATCCTGGCACCCATTTGCTAAATATTTTCTGTGACTATAAATATTGTTGAGGTTTCCAGTATAAGTTGTGTCATTGCATTAAGGAAGACCTAAATACTTTCAAAGAAGTGCGAGTTTGCATTTAAAGAGAGCTAAATTTCACCATTTACAAATATAGTGTAACACTGTCTTCTTTGAGTAACCTTTTTTTCCAAAAATTTGAAAAGTTTGAATGATTTGAGTATCACTTTTGATGCATCCTTCAAATCAAATGGTGCAACCAGGATCTATTTTTCCCCCTATATTTTAATGTTGCTAGACTCCTCCCATGAAAAGACACATGCTTTTTCTCCACTTGAGTGTTGGCTAGAGCTGGGCTCTGAAGCAGATTTTTCAGTGTAAAACAGTGTCAGCACAGAGCAGAAGCTGAGCGGTGCTAAGTGTGCTGGAGCGAGCTGGGTTATACCTACGTCACAACATTCACACCTCACAGGTGGCCCTGGCTACAGACAGATGTTCCCTTTTGGAAATCACTGCCATGCTCTGAGAAATGACTGCTCCCTGCTTGCTGCTGCCCCTCTGCTGAAGAATTCTGCCTCCACGTCTCATGCAGAGAGGAGATCAGAAGGAAGTCTCAGTAAACAGTTTCCAGTGAAACAGCAGATTAGCCTAAACAGAAACAAAGGATGATGTGGCTTGAAGCCTACTAGGGATCTTCCGGATGATCCCTTCTGCTGGCACAGGAATGGCCAGCTAGGTCCATGAGAGGATTTCTTCTCTGTGGTCTTTGTTAAGTGTCTTTGTATTAAGTGCCAGGCAATCCTCACACTGACACAAAATAGCCTGTCATGCCTGATTGTGGATGTTCATCAGACCTAATAGCACTGGAGCCATTATTGTCTCTTCCGGTTAAGATAGGAAGATTCTTGGCAGGTCAGAGCCCATTTCTCCCACCCAACTTTGAATTTTGTATTTAATTTAGAATCAAAAATGCTAATGTCTCTTTTGCTTGATCACCAGTATTTCTTTAATTTTCTTCCTTTTTTTTTTTTTTTACCTCAGGATCTATTAAATCTTTCTTTGTGTATTTCTATTTCTTTAACAATGTCATGAGAAATCCACAGTGAGATGTTTTGTTTTGTATGTTCTTTTAGGTTACATGTGGTGTTCTCTTTTTTCTTTTCCCTTTTTCTTTTTTTCTTTTTTTTTTTCCCCCTAACTCAGAAAATGCAATACTCTGTGACAGTGGCTGTAACAAGTTGTGTGTGGCTGAAAATTTGCTTGGCTTATATCTGCAAAATCTAACAGCTCTAAACTAAGACACAGACTGTGTGATAACCCAGTAGCTGAATATCTGTTTTCAGATGTTTATAGCAAGCTCCTAAAATCTCTGCTTTTCCTTTCAGTGGAAGAATTCCACTGAAAAGTAAGACTGGATTTCTGTCTCCAATGTGCAGGCTCTGACAGACTAATAAGGAAGAGTGATGGTGGCAATAAAAAGGGTCTTGGGTGCATTCTTCAGATTTCACTGGTTGTAAAATGATGGCCCTGCTACAGAAGGGCCACAGAGGGACTGAAAGTGAAATCTAGTCTGGAAAGTTTGAAGAGACTGTTGTGGTGAAGTGACCTCCCCATCAGCTCCACCTCTCCACATTGTTTATGGTCATCACATCAGAAGCAAGTACTGAATTTAGAGCATTTGAGATTACCTTTTTAACTCAGAAAGCAGAAGTGTATCTTCTTAATTTTTAATTATTTACTCAGTTGAAATTGTGTAAAATGATCATCAAAACATAGTATCAAAATTTGGAAATTAATTGTATTCACTGAAGAAAGCAAATACTTTGGGGACTCGTGTAACTTCTTTAACTTGCTAACTACCACTGTGAAGGTAAACTGGAATGATATAAAAATTCCCAATGAGCTGATTTCACATGCATACATATTGACTTTAAATCCTGTTTTGATGGAATTACTATGATGAAGTGTGTAGGTATGTGTACAGGTAACATGTTATATCTTGCTTGTCACATTAAGGCAATCCCTGAATTTAACTGCCTTTAAAATCTGCAGACTTGAAAGGGTATATAATGCTCTGTGTTCATTTAGCAAATATGAAATGGCAAGAGAGGATGATTTTTCTAACCTTGTGAACAGTAGAAATAAGCCAAGATTGAAAGAGATCTGGGGGAAAAAATTCAGATAGGATGTATACTCTTCAGCATGTAAGAAGCTGCCCTTGTTAGAAACTAACTTTGCATGCATAATTAATTTGAGCAGCACATTCCGCTTCTTACAACTAGAAAAGAAATTGAATTCAGGTGTTTGGTGAGCATATGGGGGATTTACTGTGAATTTATGACCTGTGGTTTGAGTGTAAAAACCCAAGATACTAGCTGATAAAACTTAATGAAGCTTTTTCAGAGAAGCTATTTTTATTTGCAGGTTTGTAATTGATAATTTTTTTTTTTTGATTCTTAACACTTCTCCTCTACCTTTTAATGCCTTATTCCCAATAAATTCTTTGACACTTGAGAAAAACAAAAGTAGCCTGGGATAAGCCTCTTTCCAGGTTACAACCATGTTTGTAACATGTAGTCTAACAAATTTAATCTCTTGCTCAGCTAATTTTTTTCTCAGCCTGTCTATAGCAATTCTGTAATCATGCAACTGCTCTTTTATACAGCTCCTGCCATCCATGGTTGCTCCTGTTTGTGTACCATGTCTATATGTGTTAATATCAATGTATTCAAGAAAAATCTATTCCCTGATGTCTCAGGGGACCATATGTAGGGCAGAGTGGAAGGAGAGGACCAGTCAAATTGGTTGCACTAATTTAAGCTTGAGGAGTGGTATTTAGATGTCAGAAAACAAACTATAGAACAAAATTATAGGAAAAGACCAACGTGCTCTGGCAAGCTGGTGGCAGGAAGGAGACGGTGCAAATTCTGCTGCTGCTCAGCCCTGATTGGCCTGGTGATGTGTGGGCACAGTCATCTGTGTCACTGATGATTAACAAATCTGTTTAAAGTGAAGAAACCAGCAGACTGTGCATTGAATATGGTGATAACTTTAAGGCTGGTAAAAGGCATACTTTAGTTGTGTTTTATGTCCGTGACTTTTTGAAGCAACTTGACAGTTTCAGCTTATTCACCCTCAAGGGCCATCTGAAACAGACAAATCCATCTGCTTGGGATGCTCGAGTTTCAGTAAATGTGGCAGAAGTTTTTATATTAGATTATCACCACTCTGCTTTCTGTTGGGCTGTTTCATGCTGCTGAAGCGCTGAAGAAAGGGGCCAATTTTGTAGATGCTTGGCTAGTTCTGAACTTTTGTGAGGATGTGTGCTGCCAAGTACAGCATGGCCACCAGAGTGAGGACATTGTCAGTCCTTGGTGGCATGGAAAGAAACTTTTTCTACTCCTCCCTCTGTGTAAACACAGGTAGATTCCAATTTTAATGGCATAAGTCATCTGTCCAAAAGAAAAAGAGTTTATATTATTCAAGTGGGTGATAGTTATTTGTCAGCCTGAAGTAAATAAGAACCCATCTGTGTTTTATAACTGCTATCCAGAGATCTAAGCAGCCGGTTAGGACAGTGAGGCCCTGGCAGCTCAAATGTGGGATAAAAGATTTCAAGGTGTAAAGAACTCTTGTTTGTTTACTAACCTTTTGGTTATTCTAGTCATGTTGCAGCTGCCTGGTGATGTCCTTACGATCCTTTTCCATGCTTTTTCAGGCCAGTAATTTCTTTTTCCCAAAGCTTTACTCATCCCTGTTCCATAACATGTTTGTGTCTACTTTATCACACTGAAAATCTGTCTGTTTTGAAGGGAATACAACTCTGCACATCAGCGCATGACATCACACTAAGACATTGCTTAATGATCTGAGACTCTGATGGCTATTGCTTCAGTTGCTTGTTTCTGGAAATATGCAACAGCTCTGGCCTGTCTAAGTCTTGCTTACAGTTGCATTTTTAGCCCATGCTGGTGGTGGTGTGTTTTAAAGCAGCACTCATAAAATAACGAAATGTGCCATCTGCAGATGGAAGACAGTGGGGTGCCAAGTAAAACTGTGATACAAGGAAGCCCAGACGCTTTGCAACCCAAGTAAACTTTGGCCCTAAAAGCCTTTCCTTGATTTTATTTTTTTAGGAACATGTACGATTAAGAGAACTTTGACAGAAGAACATCTCTGGCATCTGATGCTAGGCGGTGCTAATTGGCTTCTGTAAATTCACAGCCATCCCGTTATTAAGTAGACATAGGGGAAGGCTGTCTGGGCAAGCTGTGGGTATTATAGAGAGTTGTCATTCCAGTTTTGCTAAGAAGTTTAAAGCTACCATAGGTCAAATCTTCAACAGACTTTGGACGGATTTCAAGTTAAACTCCTTTCTTCCTGCTAGTAGTCCTGAATTATTTGAGGTGGATCTGCCTTCAGATTTTTGGGTCATTTGAATGAAAGACTGAAACAAAACATGGTGCATTTAACTGAACTTTTGAGGACTTGCACCATATATCTACAAAAGGGAATTTATGCAGCAGGAACACCTGCAGCCTGCATCCTAGCAGTCTGCTAATATGACCCTACCTCTCTTAGGTCAATTCATCCAATAAGTCAAAATTCATTTTGCTTTAGACTGGCTAAGGACACTTCACACTGGATATAATTTGTTTAGCTCTGTCCCAAGGGATAATGGTGTGACTTACATAAAGAGTTATAGATAAAACAGAACATCTCAGGACCTGAAAATGAAGTTAGTTTTGCACTGTTGACTCCAAAATTTTATTTCTAAGTTTCTTACTTGGATTATGATTTTTACATTTCCCTTCTTCTGGAAGTACTAATTGGAAGCTGAATGAGATATCAAGTGCGTGTACGAAGTGTTCCCTGAGTGTAGTGGGAGACACAAAGAACATAGGAAAAAGGCACTGATGATAAAATTAACTGGATAAAGAGAGACATGAAAAGAAACAGGAGACAGCATGGCAGAACAGGACAGAGATGTGAAAGCCCTTGCTGGTGGGAACGTTAGGGCAGCTGTAATTTAACCTAGAAAATCAGAACAAGGTTGAAATGAAAATGGAAGCGAAAGGATGCCAATCTGAGATATAGTCTAAGCCCTCAATCTTTTAAGAAAAGTAACTTAGCCCCTCCTTGGCTGCCTGCCTTTTCCCTTTTCCTCTTCGAAATGAAAATATTTAATTTTTTTTTTATTAGAAAATAACTGAACTTGAACTCGCTTTCTGTTTCTCACAGACTTTTTGAGCACAAAGAATTTTGAGTAGATACAGAAGTGCCTTTTTCTAATTTTGCTCTTTCTGTGTAATAGTCCTTTTTATAATTCACTTCTTTTGTAATTTTCTAAATTTGGGTCATGTCTCTTGCTTTTCAGATAAAATAGAAATATTGTTAAAAGATTTATCTCTTCTGCCATTATCAAACCTTTAATAACTTTGAATAACTTTTCTTAAATCATCTTGACTTCTTTTTTCTTTTCATTTTTTTCAGGTTTTTTTTTTGTTTTGCTTTTTAGTCATTTGAATAAGTTCTTAGGTCTAGAGACAAGTTAATCATAAATCCCAGGATCCTCCTTGTCCTTTGTTATTCCATCTCTGCAGTGTAAAGAGTGTCCAATTCATGCACTTGCTGTTCAGGAAGGAACATACATTTTGGCTTCATGGCATGGACACTGCATTTGGTTGCTATTCTTCTGTTGATATAATTGTTTTATTGAATAACTATCATGAAGTGTGAAGAAGTCCTCATATCTATGATAACCCTTCTAGTAGCCCATTTGGGGCTGGTGCAGTGGGTCTGTTCTGTGTAATGCACAGGATTTAGTGCAATATTTTTGGGGTTTAGCTTCTGTTTGCCATTGGATAGCTGCCTCAGTGCCACTTTCGTGCTGGGGTCCCTTAAGGTGTGAAACAATCTCAATTATTTACCTGTCTTTTTGACTACTTCAAGGTGTCTACATATGTCACTTTTCTAGTAATTTCTGCACTGAAGTTCAGTGGCATTTCTCTTTCAGTGTATTATTATATTTGAAATACTTTATTTTGCAACATTTAGGTGCAATTTATCATGCAGAAAACACTTGTCTGTGTAGAAAGCATTGGACTACTTGTTTGTTGGATTAACAATACCTGTTTTAAAAATCAGACCATTTAAAAGTGTTTTGTATGGATTTTGATGTATCCATTTAAAATGTGCAGTATATAGCAATGCATGGAGAAAAAAAACCCAAGGAGATCTATAGTAAAACTGGGTAGAATCTGACAATAAAGAATACATTTACATAATATAAAACTGTAAATGGAGATAAGCTGTTTCACAAAATTAAGTTGAATTAAGGAAATAAAATTAGCAACACACCTACAATGAAGTGGAAATTTGAATATACCAGTGTTTCATTTCCACCTGTTCTAAATAAAACTTTCTTTTAATTGTACTTTTCAAAAAGGTAATTTGCACATAGAAGTTGACTTACCCTACAAATAAAGCATTTCTTAAAGCTCCTTTTTGAGGGGAAAAAACAAATACAGGCATAAAAGAAAAACACTTCTCTAAATTCCTTTCTTTGCTTTGGTTTCAAAAAAAAAAAAAAAAAAAAAAGGAAAAAGAAAAATCAACCCAAATCTCAAATCTCTTCAAAATTTAGCCTTTGCTAGAACCATATTAGTTTTTCTGTCTGACAAACCAAGCAGTGATGAACTCTTTTCAATGGCACTGAAAAGATTGGGAGGTAATGTCTCAAACATCTACAACCTCCAATCCCCTCCACTTACCACTTCCAAAAGACATACAAAACAGTCACAATGAACTCTAGAATTGTCTCTTTTCATACAAGAGAGGACATGGGATATAAATTCACTGTGTTTTATTGTACTCTTTGTCCAAGAACAGAAATCTATGGAACTGTTTTCCATGGTCTCTGCAGACATCTCTTTTGAAAGAAAGCAATAGCTGTCCATTCTTGATCAGCTCTTTTGAAATAAACAATGAAATCCAGGGCTCAAGAAGCCCATAATAAAAGATTAAAATGCTTCTGGTTAGTCTTGATATAACATATTTGTTTGTCAGGCTTCCTGTGATTCCCACATTTCCATGTTTCAAATACAGTGGGGTTGTAGAGGTCAGGCAGGAGCTGCACAGCTGGAAGAGCATCAGTGGGGTTGGTAAATATCCATTTTGCCCCTGCCTCATGAAATAAGCCATTCCTGTGCATATTTCATTATGGTTTCACATACACCAGCACTGTGAAGAGTAGATTACTGGGCACGGTGTAAAATTGATGGTTTTGCATGGTACAAGGTGCTGGGTGTGCTGGTTTGTAGCAGTACCTGAGAGGCTGAGCCCTCCCCAGCCCACCAGTTTGGGGCTGGGGCCAGCAGTCATCTCCTGCCTGGATGCATTCCTGCCTACAGCGTTGTCAGATGGATTGCTTTTAACTGGCCCCCAAGCCTTTTAATGCTTTCAGACTGATCAATTTAAAAGTCTTGTAAAAAACAGAACTAAGGGATGACAGGCTCTTATTGATTGGAGAAAATAACCAA
Source organism: Formicarius rufipectus (assembly GCA_013399695.1). NCBI lineage: Eukaryota > Metazoa > Chordata > Aves > Passeriformes > Formicariidae > Formicarius > Formicarius rufipectus. The sequence continues at coordinate 142,320 of VXAU01004359.1, read as the reverse complement.
ATTTTATATAGGTAGAGCCTTCAGACATTGTAATTAATGTGATGTGAATAAAGATCTGACAGTACTACCTACAGTTTATTGATTAGGGGAAAGTATCTTTCATGTTTATTCAGTAACAGAGATCATTAAGACTTTTAATTTCCCTTTATGTTTAGTCTTTACACTTTTACATCTATTCCTCTTCATTTCGAGGAGTGACATACACTAAAGAGATACCAACAACTTTTGGTGATTTTTGGGAATATTCTCATTTGTCTTATTCTTGAAACACCAGAAATTTCTTTCTAAGTCAAACAGCATTAATCATGTTTTAAAAACTGAAGGTCTTTGTACTAAATCTTTGTAAATTATCTCTGAGTCTGTAGTTCTGCACTGTAGTAACAGACCCATGTTAAGAAATCACAGTCACAGGAGGCAGTTCCCAGGTATACTGATCATTTCCATCCTCCCTCCCTTAGCAACAGGTCGACCCCTAACAATCATGACCGGATACAGCGTCTGAGACAAGAGTTTCAGCAAGCAAAGCAAGATGAGGATGTGGAAGACAGGAGACGTACTTACAGTTTTGAGCAGCCGTGGGTAAGTGTGCAGAGCCTGTCAGATTTGGCTCGTGCTGTTCCTGGGCCGGTTGGGAGCAGACAGATAGGGAGGCAGGGTCCTCTGCCTCCACACTTCTGCCCTTGCTGTTATCCTGCTTTTGGTTCATTGATGTTTTTTTTCTTTTCTGAACTTCTTCAGCCATCTGTCATGTGTGCAGATAGCATTGTTTTCTCTGTGTTCAGACCCTCGGCTCTGTGAATTACTGCTTGGATTTTTTTGCCTCAAAGGCAGTATCAATGTATCTGAAATTTTCAAGGACAATCAGAAGAAAATGCATACTAACAATAAGAAATTTAGAGAGAACATGTAACCTTGTAAATGGCATTTGCTCTGAAGCAATATTACTGTGACTAGTTATTTTCATGAAAGACAGAGCTATGTCTTTTCGCAGTAAAAACAGAGGGAAGTGCCCGCTTTACAACAGTACCCCTTTGCCACTTATGTTAACCGAGGCATTTCTGTATCAAGATATAAATCCTAATTGATCATTTTAATCCTGTTCATTCCGATCTAGCAATGTGATACAATTATGTAAATTCATGTGCTTATCTTGTTTAACATAATTAAATGACTCCGTGTTTTCCTTTTAATCAATTACGTATCCTAAATTAGGATCCTTTAAACAGGCAACAAATATTGTAATTTTGTTGAAAATTCCATGATAAAGACAGTGAACAACTTTCTTGTGTTCCCAAAAAAGTGAGAACTGTATGATGACAACAATAGAATCTCTCACAGCTTCCTCCAGAGCAGGTGTAGGTGATGGGGTTTTGTTACTTAGCATTGCAATGCACGTGAGAACCAGGTGGGAAGACTCTTAGCTGAAGAGCTGCATCTCTGCCTATGAAGTCACTGAGAGCAACCTAGGTAACATACCTAGATAACATCATAATGTGTATGCCATCTTTGTTTGCCTGTTTTGGTAGATATGGAAGATTTTTTTTTTGGCTTTTGTTGGGTCTTTGTGTCCTTGTCCATGTTAAACTCACCAATTTGAACCTATGATATTTTTGACATGCAGCATGGAGAGGAACAAAGGTAAATGTATCCCTAAATGACTTAATACTGCTTAACATACAGTATCAGGATATAGGCTTCTCTTTTCCTGTGTTAGAAAACCTCTTGCTTTCTCTGCAATTGAATAAATAATATAAATATTTTCTTTATGACCAGAGGGTTTTGGTTTAATGTGGGGAAGATAATGTGATATACCTTCACATTGACAGGTTAGCAGTTTGGGGGTAAATTTGGGCTGGGTGTAGGTGATACTTTCCCTTATGCATATCAACTACTGTTTACTCTCTAAATGAGAGATTTGAGCAATATTCTTGGGAAAACTGTGTATGAGAAAACCTTGCACTCTTGAAGACTTGGGAACTTAACTACTGAAGGTCATGGGCCAAACTGTTGTGTATCTAAATGCCATAGCAACTTGAGACACTCAGCTTGGCTTTTATTATAGTTTCTTGTAATGAGCGAAGAGGGAATTATTTGGATGACAGACTGATTACCTTAGGAATGGAATAATTTCCTAAATTGTGGGTCAGAACACTGACCTTTCTTTTTTCTCTTATTCAAACAAATGGGATCTCTCTGTTTACTCCTCTTCCACAGATCATGCAAATGAGCTCAAAGTGACTAATTCAGTTTAATGTATTAATATTAATTCTGGTGCTTATTGTTGCTTTTGTACGAGCTGCTCTGTTGTTAAATACATAGGTGACCAAATGTTTTATTTTAGATAAGTACTTAAAAAAAATTGGCCCAGAGTCAATTTGAATTATAATTTTATTTTTCCATGGTGTACTAGCCTTTCAAGATCACAATGGTTGGAAAGGATAAAGAAATGATCTCATCCATTTCAGCAGTTCATAGTCATTTCAGTGTTAAGGAGCCATAACCTCCTCTCTTAAGGAGTATATGCTACTTTAACACATTTGTCTGGAATGATGGACTTTCTTAAGATACCCTTGCAAAACAAATCCAGATGTATTATTAAACTGCAATGATACACAAAAAAATACAAAAGTGGTTTCTGGTGTGTATGCAGGAAAATACTTAAATACGCTCATCAGTATCTTTTCAGTCCATCTGCAAGTTGTTGGTTCCAAACCACAGCAGTGCAAAGTGCACCTGTAGGTAGACCATTGTTGAAAAGTGTGTTTTCTCCTGAGGAAGGTGGGTTGTGCACCCGACATAAAAAAAAGATTTTACATCCAGAGAAGTGTCAGAGCTGCAGCCAACTCTGACCTGGACTGGATAGAAAGAGGGGGAAAATCCATTCTTGGAGAAGTGTGAGCTGCAGGGTGATAAGTAGCTTGTATTTCTCATTAACAAGCTGATGGGAGGGTTGAGGGTAGGGAATAAAGTGCTGATGTGATGTGGAACTGTTGGTTATGTTAGTGAAGTATAAATGAACACCAAGTTTGCAGTGTAAGTAATGGGTGCAAATGGAAATCTGGCAGCTCTGAAGATATTCAGAGGAGCTCAATACCTCAGAAACCCACTGGTGTATTATCAAAATGATCCTGTGAACCTTACCAACTCCAATCCATCCCAGACTGTTAATGGTCTGTGACACAGGAGTCCAGTTACCTATGGCAGATACCTTCAGCCTCCTGCATGGGTTGGGGGCAGAGCTCCCTACCCTGGAGCGCTACCTCGCACTGGCTCCATGGCAGCCTCCCCAGTGCCTGGCCCATCCCTTTCTGCCTGTGCCCCTCAGGGGAAGGTCATTTCTCTGCAGAGCAGAGTCAGACTTTTTGCCTGGCTGTGTTTGCCCTGCCAGTAAACAAAATACTTGACTGCCTTAGAGTGTTCACACAGCATCAGGCAGCTTAAGAGACACAAAAAGTGATAGCACTGGAATGATGAGACCGTATATTAAACAGCGTAACATTTCTGCTCAAGGCCATTTGAATGACACACTGCTATGTTTTAAATAACTGTCTAAATGTTGCAGCCCCTGAAAGCCAGTAGTTCTGCAACTGAGTCAAAGCTTTATAGAACAGATTTTTGCATTTGTCTGTTTTAAGATCATTTTCTTCATAGCTTTTTTTAAATCTATTTTGTGCCTTTTGTGTGTGTGTGTGTTTCAAAAAACATACAAGAGGCTTTCAAGGGCAATACTGTCGACCTGATGCTGCATGAAAAAAAAATAAAATATGATGAATCTATTTTAATCCTGCTTGTGTTAATTCCAGTCAGAATTGCAGAAATATGTATCTGGACATGTAGAATTCCATGCAGTTCCAGTTATGTGTGACATTTAAGGCCCTTGCTGTTGCTATGATATTTTTATACCAATGAAGGATTCTTTTGGGGATGATTTTTCTGTTCTGTACCAAATTTGGGGCTCTGGTTTCTGGGCCTTTTCTGAGTTGTGTTAGTTTTGCTGAGGTTTGTCCTTCCTTGTACCAGTTCCAGGCTTTGGGGGATTTTTGTTGTAATTTGTTCCATGTCGTGTGTTTTTGCCTAGTCACACATCTTGATTAACAGACTCCCCCCCACCTTCAATAATCAAATGACTGCACTATAAAGCTAAATGTCATGGGAGTGAACAATCCAATTAAAAAAAGAGCATTTTAAATCCATGGAAAACACTACAGTTGCTTGACAGTCCTGCTTGTAGAACCATACCAGTGATCAAAAAAACCCACAAACTGTAGGAGGGATGAAACTTAGTGGTTTATTTCTTCATATTTAATAAAATAATTGGTGCTGAAAATGGAAAGTGGCAGATTCTGTTCACAAATACATTCTTCTCCAGTCATCCTGGTTCTATTTGAATGATGGGAAAAAATTGACATTGAGGGCAGCTGAGCAAACTCTAAATATTTAGGAGTCAAATAAAAAGATACTTAATTTTCTAAAGATAATGATTAACTGTGTCAAAATAAATATACTGCCTGACTTGTCTGAGTATAGCTTTAAATCACATGCATAAATTTGTGAAAGGTAAATAATTACATGATTTTCATAGATGAAAGACTCCAAGAGTCCTTGTAATATGGCCTGATAAATGAAGGCTCAGAAAATTCAGGGACTATGCTTGGGTTTTTTTCAGCTGTTTGTTGGTGTATAGATCTTGTCTCGAGGAGACTCACAGGAAAAAGAATTCTTTTTTATCTGTTTATGATACTTGTTTCTTATCCCCGTATTCAAGTCCTCAACCTACTCAGAGCCATAATGAATTCTAAATAATATAAAATTCTTTAAGACAAACAAAAGCCTGATTTTTATTGTTGTGACTTCAACTGTAGCGTATTAATATTACCTGGAAAAAAACGAATAACAGACTATATTCAATACAAACATTGTAAAGTTTATATCAGGCTGTAAGTTATGTAGAATTGCTCAACACATTTATGAGAAAGAGAAGTAGTATATTAATTCTTTCTATTATTAGTCCATTTCAAGATTCTATTTTAGGATATTTTATGCAAGATGCTAGACAATATCTAATGGAGCATTGCAGCTGACAAATGCCTTAGGAAATAAATTGCAATTTCTCCTACCCTGGTGTGCTTCAGAGGGGAAACCAAAGTTACATGGGGCAGCCTCTCCATGGGTAATTCCTCTTCAGCTGTGTAGATGATATCCATTCGTGTCAAACCTGCAAAGGATTTCATAAAACATCAGCTTTTTTTTTTTTTTTTTTTGTAAGATTTAGGCACTAACTTTAACATTTTATATTTTTAACTTTTTTTTTTCATTAGCTTCAATCTCCTAATTTATTTAAAATAAAAAAAATAAATGTAAAAGATTTTAAAAAGAAGGCATTTTGGATAGTAAATAAAAATATTTATAGCTCACAGGCATACAGTGCATGTAAATATCTCCAGCAGAATTTCAGGACTTAGTGGTTTGTTTCTGCCATACTGAAGATTTTGCTGCTCCTATACACAGAACAGAAATCTTTGTCCCATACCACACTGCTCGGCTTCCTAAAGGGACACCACAGAAAGGTACAGAAAGGGATGGGTTTTCTTGTTATATGGTGTTTGAATTAATACACGCACCTGCTGGCAACTTTTAAAAGACATAGCAACATAAACAAAAATCGAAGTAAAAAGAGTTTTCAAGGACATCTCCCGGAAACACTGAATGTTTTATATCATTCTGAATTTTGATAGACACAGTTACTGGATTGTCTGTCATTTATGCCAAGTACATTTACACATAAAGCAGCCAAGGTCATTTAATCTTATCTATTTCTAATTAGTGCTGAACTGTAAGAACCATGGACTTTTGGAGGGCCTTGTGTCTGCCAACTTCCCAGGTGAACTTGAAACTTCTTGGTTAAACACAGAGCTTAATCTGGAAAAAAGAAATTAACACATTTATTTTAATGTTAAATAATAGTCTTCTTTTTAATAACTGAGAAAATACTAAGGGACTTGCTCCTCTACTAATCTCCCAATTAAGTGTTTCTTTATCAACACAGAAGAGTTCTATGAGTCTGAGTTAGCATCTGTCACAGCTTGTGCCTATGTCTGAAGGCTGTCAGATAGGTTTATCACCTCAACTGGTGGATTTCCTATCACCTGAAGTGGTTGGATCTCCCTGAAAACTCAGTGCTCTGGATCGCCCCCATGATCTCCTCTCTGTAATTCTGTGGCAGCTTTGATCTATGCCTGTCCTGAAGGATCCATGCTGCCACCACACAGAACTCCCTCCGTGGGCAGAAATGCCACTCTGCAGGGAAAGAAGTTGTGTGGTATCCCCTGGTGTAGATAGAGAGAAGGGAGTTTTGTTCCTAAAAGATGCTGCCCTGGACTGCTGATAGTGGTCAGTGCAACAGGAGCCATGGGTGCACATCCTCTGTGCCGTGGAAAAGCGTTCACTTAAAGCGAGAAAGTAGAAACTTTTAAGTTGGCAGCCCTGGTTTTAAATTAATTCCTCTTTTAGAAGGGAGCTGTTTAATTTCATCTATTTTAAAGCATGATTTTACATGCTAAGTATTGTTTAACCATGCTGAATGCAATAGCTATCGTTGCCACTTAAATGTATTGTGGAAGACATGAACATACATTTATTTGTATAACATAGCCTTGGTTGTTGTTGTGGCCTTGACCTCATCCTAACTTAAAAAGTCAGTGCTTGTCATACATCTCATTGCAAGCAAGGCCAGAGTTCTTATCAATCTGTTCTGTGAGGAGCGAGCTGTTGCCAGGTTTCTTGAATGGTTTCAGGTTGTTGTAATTGTACTTAGCCTTGTGTTGATATCAGTGTTAAAATTACTGTGTTATGTGTGTTCCTTGTGCATGTTTTTTTTTTTTTTTTGTTGCTGTTGAAAGATCTAAAAATAGTGCAACATTCTTTTTTAAATTATCTCCATTTTATGCTGACATAAATGGGGTAGGCATGTATATAGATNGTATACTTTGGGATTGAGACAAAATTATCAATTATTTTTTTAAGACTAAAGTTACTTATTCTATAAATATTTTTGGTTTAAATACTTTAGTCAATGGCATATTGAAAAGTTAAATCATTGTCTGGAGATGAGCATTTTTCAGAGTATGTTAAGGGTCCAAAATGGAATATGTTAAGTCTTTACATCATCATATCCATATGGGGATTCAGTATGGTGTCACTGAGGTTTTGAATGAAAACTATTGAAAGAAAGGCTTTTTCATTAATAACATGTTTAGATGTACCTGTCTATGTGAATTTATGTTGTGTTTTGGAATTTGAGATTACATATAAGGGGAGTATTTTTTATGTCTCATTGCCATATTTTTGAATGCTTCAAATGAGACAGTAGATTTGATTATATGTACAGTTTATTGTAGAATTGAACAACATTCAGACTAAATAAGTATCCTTTCCAGATATTTAAGTATTGCAGATTCTCTTAGTTTAACACAATGTATAAATACTCATGCCTTCAGAAAATCACATGATGGATTTGAGATGTTTGCCTTTAAACCTATCAAATTATAAATGCTGTCTATTAGGTGAAATTCCATGCAAACTGCAGAGACCTGACTTCTCAGATGCCGTCATTTTGGGCATACACTACAGCAGGCAGACAGGAGGGATAGCTCCTGCCTCCATTTAACCACTGCTTCCTCTGAGCATTAAAAAGAAATATCCCTGAAGCCACGTTTTGATCTTAGCCCATTCATACTCCATTAGAACTTTCAAAGCCTCTGACACTTCCTGGTAGCTTCATCTCTCTGCACGTGTGCGTGTACTTGCATTCATGCTCTCTAGATGATGCATTTTATTGTGTTGTATAAACCTAAACTGAGCACCAGCTCAATCCTATCTTCACCTGTTTGGTAATTTAACCATTATTTGTACTATAAAAGTTCTTAATCTGTTATGTTTAGAGTGATCTGAAAAAAAGTGAAGCTTTTCAAACAAAGAGAAGCAATTCTGATTTCATGTCTTACCTGTGATAACTACTTTCTCACATATGATATAATGTAGCTGCAAGCTTTCCAACATTGTTGAAGTGAAACCCATGAAATGAGGAGATTGGCTGTAAAATCTTAGTTTAAATGTTTTTATTCTTTATCAAGAAGTTGATATGGGAACGTTAGAGTTTCCCTCTGGTTTTCTCAAGCTGCTTATAACCACACAGGAGAGAATTCACAAATAAACCTTGCAATTTTCATGTGATCACTCCCTTCCATATGCTGAGCCCTTCAATAAAATACCAAATGTCACAAGACTCTATAAAGTCAAGAAAGTTAGAAATGTTGACATATGCAATAACTGAAATGCTGCTCTGTATGTGTTGCCATTATTTAATATAGTAGGGAATCTCTGTGGGGCCTGTTGGTTTGGACATACATATGTACAGCTTATTCATCTCTAAGAAAATTTCCCACAAGGCTAACATGTGATTCTGTTTTCTCAATTTGTTGCTTCATCTTGCAATTCCTAAAGCATTTTTCTTTAGAAATGCTGTTTTACTGAGTTTTTTGCAGAGCAAACCTATTCTGAAAAGGACATCACTGTTACATTAAGAATTCTCTTAAATAAGTCTGTGCTTTCATATTCTGATTCTTTTGCCCATTAATCCTCCAGTAACAGGGAGATTGTATGTTAAATTCTGAAATGAGACTGATACTCTGTCTGCAGTGTCATTGAAAACAAAGTTTCTAGAAGTTGTACACCTGTTTCAAATTTGTCGGGTTTCAGGCTCTTCCCTATATACCAAGACAAGGGCGGCGTTTGTGTCACAAATAACAACTTTCTAATTTCTAAAACTTGTCTTCAGTATGCAAAGCATTTGAAAAGCCTTTTATCTTGCAGATATTTGTGAGCAATTATGATCTCTTTCTGCTGTAGAAATTCTAATGGCAAAAAACAAGAGATGTTTGTTTTGAAGAAAAGCACAGATTAAAAAAGCAAAAAGTGCTTTAACAAAAGGAAATCTGAGATAAGCTGTTTCAGTCCCAGGCTCAGACAGATGGTTATGCTCCCTCACCTCCCCATGATTAAACTTACATATTTTGAATAGAACTAGTAATTTTAAGGAGATAAAAATAATGCTTTGTTTCTTTATAGGTGAAACCTTACTAGTAAAACAACAGGAAAAACCCATAGCATTCTTTGATTTTTGTGACACTGTTTTGCAACTTGAAATTACAAAATTTGAAGAAAGTAGTAATGTAAAATGAAAAGTGATATCTCTAAAAAAGTTAACTTTTTCATATTCTAGAGCTTAAATCCAGCCATTCTGATAGATCTTGACCCATAGTACTCTGTATTCCCAGAAAGGCCCTCCGTTTTCAGTCCTCTTGGCTTTAGCTTTGAATTGTCACCTCATTAAGATCCTATTCCGAGATACAGGAGGCCACAAGAGTCTTGCTGAGTCTACCTACTTGATAATACCTAACAAAAAAATGTTTCCCCCAAGTCAGAAAGGCAATCTGTGCGTGTCTGGTCCAACAACAAAACAGGATGGTTCCACTAAGGGAGAGCAGCATTTGAGTGTACTGGTGAGGTTCAAAAGAGCTGCTGTGCTCCCTTGCCCCTTCTCAGTGGTGTGTTAAACTTGGCATTACCATGGCTAGGCTGACTTACAGAGTCTGAAGATCTGTTCCACAGACTTAAATTACAGTGTTACTATAAAAGCATGACCAATTCTGGACCAATGTTTTCTTGATACATCTCAGAAATGGTATGACAGAAACAAAATCCGTAGCACAGGCCACTGTTATTGGTCAGAATTTAACCTAATTGTGAAAGAGCTGCTTGAACTTCATGTTGAAATAAATATAACTGTACTTGTACAATAGCAACTTCAATGATGCCTCTTTTATGGGTATTTTTCTGCTTTGTTCAAGACATTTTCATTCTTTCTTTGTAGCCCAGCACCAAGACGTACTCACAGAGTGGCAGGCACTCCGTGTCAGTAGAGGTTCAAATGCAACGGCAGCGGCAAGAGGAAAGAGAGAGTTTCCAACAAGCTCAGCGGCAGTACAGCTCCTTACCCAGGTGGGGCAACTGGCTGAAGCTGCTCTGTGCTCAGAGCCTGGAGATAATTTCATTTGTGGAGGAAAATGTCACACTTGGTGCACACATTTTGTTCAGCATTGATATAAGGTGGAATGTATTCACTGTGGAAAAGGCACAAAATTTCTTAAGTGAGAGCATGTGGTAACTGTTTATTCCAGGGGAATTGCTTCAGAGCTGATTTCAGGGGGATTTGGTGACACTCGGCACCCAACAGAATTGAGACATTAAAATAAAACGATTCTTTGTGGGACAACCATCCAGTTTAATTTTCTGCTGTTACAGAAGTCTCCTGAGCATGATATGAGTTGTCCCCTTTTGACATGTCAGATGATTCTTTCTCTGTTGCCTAATTCCTTACTAGGTAGAAATTCTATTATCCCCAAAAAAAGGGAAAAAAAAATTCACAAGCTCCAACAAAGGAATATGGAACTGAGAAAGTTGCCTTCAGGTTTATAGTATATGCATTTATTTTAAGTTACTTGGTCATTAGCAATGGAATGCTGAAAATTGATACTTTTTTAATCTAAACAAACCTATATTTTTAAAAGATCTTAGGGGATTTTTTTCAAATTAGTTGTTTGGACAAAAGGTCTTTTACTTGATATTTAGTTTTAAGAATTAGTAGAAATACAAATTAGCCAATTTGTATTTCAAATTAACTCTCATAGTTGAGCATTATGCAAATAATCTTTGCATTTTGAAATATCAGCAGCAGTGGTTAAATAATTTACATTGGATGTTGGTGTCAAATTGTTTTCCAACAAGGTCATATTATTTTTTGTGACTCGTGTGGAAAAAAAATGTGTTGTGAGATGATGTGCTTTACCAGGTGTATTATAACTCTTTTTTTTGGGAACAAATATAAGCCTCATAGCAAAGTCATCTAATCATGGTATCTTGCCAACGTCTTTGAAAATAAAACAGTTTCAGATTTTCAAATGCTTTAACACCTTTCAGCATAGAATTTTTGTGTTAAGTTTGGAAAGTGGAAAAGAGAAATGTGAAGTTACTGTGTCTTCTGAAATTGTTAGTTTCTCATTTTGAAAATCATTATATTCCCTTTTCTTCTAATCTCTGCCTTCCTTCTGAAGTGACCACACCTGTTACTGCCATATTGTTTCTCCTGATAAATTCTCTCTCAGTTCTATTAGCCCAGCAATGCAAGTGGAAGGGCACAGACTCTAGTGTTGCTTTTAACATGGGAGATTTATTTTTAGTTTTGAAACTACGATTTTTAAAACTGACTTTCCATGTTCTCAATCACTAGTAGCATTTAAAAGTTGGAAGTCAGTTGCAATGCAGTTCCAATGCCAGAAATTAATAACTCTAAGGAGAAAATTAATCTGCAAGAAATATTGAAAATAGATCATAGATTAGACCATAGAAAAGCTTGTTCTGAAAAGAGTTACTGAAAACTTTACTCAGTGTGGTCTTCAACATGAGAAGTGACTAGCAAGCCAGCCATGCATGTTACTGAGTAATTAATGATAATTTAATGACTTTGTTTGAGCTCTCTGGGTATTTCAGCTGTGCTGACAGCAGACAATTACAGGACCTCAGACTAAAGTTCAGCACAGTAAATACCACAAGACTCCCATAACAAGCTGGGGCATCCAGTATTCTAGCTTTACAAACTGTTCCTAACTCTGTGACTGATCTTTAAAGAAATCTTGCTGTTACGCTGAAATTTAGGTCCCAAGTTTAATGTTGCAAACATGGCTTTGTAATGATTAAAGTTCATACACTGGCTTCATTCTTGAGTTTTGTTGCCTTTCATCTTGTGTAGTCTCTAGGAGCGTCCTTTTTTTTCCCTTTCCACATTCAAATCTTTAGTACTGAAGGCAAATAAAAACTCTTGAATCAGTTTTAAAGGATCTTCCCAGAAATACAAGGAAAGTGTGCCAACTAATTTTGAACAAGTACCAGAAAAGTCAGTAAATTAAATCAGTTCAGCTAGTCATCCTCTTGTCCCATGTGAAACTATGAAAGCAAGGTTTAGCTCCATGTTAATTTTCTACTACTTACAATTTATCTTGCTCTAGATCAGAAACCTGACAGTTTCGTAGCCTACAGACGTGCATTCAATTTGCTCTTGTTCCAGGGAGTGATAAAACATGACTCAGAAACATTGGTTTCTTTGGCAATGCTGGATGTGAGAATACCAATAACAGCTACAAAAATTTGTGTAAGAATTTACATTATGTTGTAATTTTTGCTGTAATAATTTACATTCAGCCCGCATAGCATTTTTCATCCAGAGGTCTCAAAATTGGTTCTAAAATAAAATGGATATGGTAATTTTCAAATTAGATGTGTAGAAGGAAGTTTGCAAAAACATTAGGTGACTTCTTGCTTTTACTGATGGTAGAAAAATTCTCCAGGTGTCCTGTCTCTCCACTGCATATTCATAGAATGAATCTACATCATCATATGTGTTGACATGAAAAACCAAGCCACATATAAAGAACTAAATTATTTTCTTATTGATTTATGTCACAATATATTTTACTGCTTGATTCTCATACACTAATTTTAATCTCATAGTGGATATCTCTTTTGGTGCAGCACAAAATTGTTTTACTTTATCATCACCTATCTTATTTTAAATTCATACAAGCATCTAGCAGTTTGATAGTAAATTAAAGTTATTTCAAAACCATAATCTGTCTTCAAAATAATGTGATGATTTATTGTGAAAAGAGATAAGAACTGGTAGTTCTTATATGTATTTGGCTTATTTATCTGCAGTGTGGAGCCAAAAAATGCACATAAAAGGTTATCTCTGCCTTTTATGAAAGCTGTAGCAGACTGGGAAACAGTCCTGATAGCATGAAATTCCTTAGTTCTGGAAATGGGAGGAAGAAACTGTGTAACTACCTATCAGCAACAAGCTTTATCTTCTGACTTGTGCAGTGTTAGAGCAAGTGTTTTAAAGATCTACCTGTTGCATTCTTGATCAAGTGTGAGTCTAGATTCAAATCTATCATGAGTGATTTTACAAGTGGTGGCTGTTACCTCGTTTCTTAGGAAGCACAGCAACATATATAGTCTTTCCTTGTCTGCAATTGAATTGTAGCTCATTTTTTCTAGAGAACATGAGAGTAGTTGTAGCACTTGGATGGGTTTTCATGGCATGTTCCTCATGTAGAGGCCTAGAAATATAGTTCTAGGAAATACTCTTCTACAGTTTCTAGGAAACGTTCTCCCAACAAAAGATGCCTCTTTGGGGTAGATGAGAACTTGACTTCTGGAGAATGCAATAGCTGGGGGAAACCTGGTGGCACTGCAGAAGCATCCTTCTTTCCAGTGATTATTGTCAACCAGAACATTTGTCTTAAAAGCCTCTTTTATTTTTCCTTTCAGGCAAAGCAGAAAAAATGCCAGTTCTGTATCTCAAGACTCCTGGGAGCAGAGTTATTCCCCCGGAGAAGGGTTCCAGACTGCGAAGGAAAACCCCAGATATTCCAGTTACCAGGGATCGAGGAATGGCTATATGGGGGGACATGGCTTTAATGCCAGGGTAATGCTAGAAACACAAGAACTGCTCCGTCAAGAGCAGAGGCGGAAAGAACAACAACTGAAAAAAAAAACTTCTTCTGAAGGACCTAACAACTATGACTCATATAAGAAAATTCAGGACCCTAATTATACCCCTCCCAAAGGTCCTTTCAGACAAGATGTACCGCCTTCACCATCTCAGGTAGCGAGGCTGAACAGATTGCAAACACCAGAAAAGGGAAGACCATTTTATTCTTGAGGTGAAGAAAATGGAGATCAACTTACCATGCAATAAGGAACATTTTCATATAAAGACTTATATTTTGAAAACTTTTTAAGCCAACGGTACTAAGGAATATATCCATTGTCTATTTCAGTGCCTTTGAAAATATAGGCAAAGTGTTGATGGGCCTTATGTCTTTGCCATTCTGTCTCAAGTGTTGAATTCATGGAAGGACCTTCCACCATTTGACAATCATAGAGGAAATGAGCTGCTCCTGCGTTCCGAGTCCTGTAGCCCAGTCCAGTAGTTGTCAATGGCTTTTTGCTAGGTTTTGTTGTAATGTATCTTACTTTGCAGTGACTTATTACACCAACATGCAACTTTGTGGCATAAAATGAATGAATTTGAGGTTAAAGGAAGCATTGACATGTCCTTTTTTTTATTTCGCTTGGGTCAGGAAGACGGTTACGTGTTGTTGTTGAGTGGTTAAGGCTTAGCACTACTCTGGATCACAGGCAGAGTTCTGATGTGTTTTATGGTGGAGTCATTACCAATCTTTGTTGATCAATATTTAAGTGTCTATATGCTGAAAAACTATCTTCCTTTTATGCACATGCACTCTTTTTTTGTCTCCCTCTCCCAGCTCTGAGCTTATTAAAAAGGCCTTTACCCTGACTCATGAGGGAAGCAATATTAAGCTTTCAGTTATCCTGAGCATCCTGTTACAATTGCCTTATAATCTTAATACATGGTCCATTACAAATGAAATAACTAGAAAGAGATTATTTATACACTCACAGCCAAGCCAAATATATTTTACTGTTTTGTTAAAAATGGGAAATTTTGAACAAACATGAAACTGAGTTCTGCTTTGCTTTGCTTCTAAATTAATTTGGTCATATGACATTTGTATCTAGGAAGAGAATGAGGGAGAGTGCTATCCCGTGGTCATCTGTTATACAGTTGTCTTTGGGCAAATTTTGGAGATACCTTAAAGCAAGAACAAAGAAATCAAAGTTTTTCTTTGGGTCAAATAATTGTAAAGAAAACAATTCCTTCTTAGAATTTGTGAAGTTTTGTGGACAATTTGCTTTGTGCTTCCATATACTGTATTGTTTCATTGTGATGCTTCATTAAAAACAAACCTTTACGTATATGAATGAGAGATAAGTGGAGACAAACTGTTACACATCATGTCAGTATCCAAAAATAACTAAAGCAAAAAAGATTGCTCTAGCAGTGAGTAATATTTGAATGTGCATATGAGATATGGGAATTTCTTTTGCAGCAGCCGTTTTTATGTTTGTTGGTCTGAACTTCATGTATTGTAAAAAGTATAGCTAGGTTGCTGAAGTGCCTGCAATTCCTGATGTGAAAAGGCTGGAGAATGGATCTCAGCATACTGTGTAAAAAAAGAAAGGAGAGAAGGCAGGAAAAAAAAATCACGTATTACGTGATTAAAAAAAAAAACAACAAAAAACCCAAACACACAAAACCCCCAAAAACCACCTATTTTTTTTTACTGGCACGTTTTATTTTTGCGCCAACTTGTTTCTAGAATATATGTGAAATATCAACACACATACGTGTCTTTTATGCCTGTTTGTTAACAGTTTTTGTTGTTAATAATGTACTCCATGTTTAAAAGTTCTTATTAGTGTAAGCGCAGTGACATTGGATGACAATAGCTCTTTTACGCAGAATTTACTAAACTGTGTAAAACGGCTTTTCGTGTATATATGAAATTTAGAATAAAAGGCTGTTTCCATCCTTGTCTTGGTATTGCCTGTCGACCCCTACAAGAACTGCTGCATACATTGGGTTTAGAAAATACTTAACAGATGTTATTTTTTAATATTCCTAATGGTTTGCGTGTGTCTTTCTGTGAGCACTTATAAACACCAGTAAAAAGAAAAGAAAAAAGATTTATAGCCCAGATGAACACCTGAAGACTCTCCTCAGAGGGAAAACTCACATATTTTAAAGCCTTGTGTTATTTTAGGCCATACCAATGACATTTAGAAGGCACATTTTTAAGACTAGCCTCTGAGGCAAAAATCTTCTGTGCTGTAGGATGGAGTCCTCTCTCCAAGGAGAGTGCTGTCAGAAGGGCATCTGCTGTGCTCTGGCCAAATCCAGGCATGTGTGAGGAAGCCCATTTTACACTGTGTGTGTCATTTGGGCTCTGATGGGAGCCCTTCACAAGAATGTTGACATGGTGAAAAACAGGAGAAGGCAGATTTATGAATAAAGCAATATTTACAGTGCCAATGATACTCTGTTTCCCCCATTAGTATTGGAGCTGTGTCTGGTTTTCTCCCTCTTCTTCTCATTCCTCCTTTTGTTGGTTACTGCAGGAATGTCAATCATGATTCTTGTATGCGTGACATCAAGGTGTTGCCATGGCAATAATAGTGTCAAATTATTCACTGTGACTTTAGTGTGGGATCTCAAGGGGAAGAATAGCAGGAACTCTAAGGTGGACGGGCAGCTTTCGGTGCCCAAGTAAAGTAGCGCCAGGTTTTTGCAAAAGACCTAAATTGTAGTGGCTTGCAATTGTGAGTGGAGAAATAACTGCACTTTTGCAGGCTTACTGTCTCATCTCCTGACTGCATTCCCAGATTACATAGTTTGATGTTTCTATGGATTTATTTGCACTTGCAAATAATTGCAAGCACTAAAAAAATGCATCCACAGGAATGGAAAACAGGTTGAAATCCTTTTCAAAACAAGGCCTTTGATAAGCTGTTGTAGGAAAAAGGGCGTGTGTTTGGAAAAGTATGAAGTACAAGATGTTTTATGTGTGAGGATGGCATATGTTAAAGTTTACCCTACTATGAAAGTCCTCTTCAAGGTGTTAACAATTTGCCATAATTAGATGTGTTCATGAAAGAAGGCAGATGTTCTCTTTGGGCTGTGTCTGTGTTATGTTAGTAAAGAATAAGATCTTTTTCTGGCTTCATCATCCTGTCTTCTTCCTGACGTAGTATAGACAGGATTTCTAATATTAACTCCTATAAGTTGCAAAGGGCGATAAGGAAGTGGGAGGGAGATATTTTAAGAGAAAATGACCTTTAGTTCTGCATAGTGAATGGATTCAAAAGTTAATTGAGCTAACGACATTACTGCAGTAATTTGTTTGTGGACACAGTACCATTATGAGATTAACTCTGTAACGTTAGTATATTTGAGAATGGTCACAGGACAGACTGTAAGGGAGCTCACACCATCGAGGAGTGGGTGTACAGCTTGCACATTTTGCTCTGTTGAAACCCTGAGAAAACCATCTGCAAAGCCTGCTGTATTTTATCAAAATAATTTGTTAATGCTATTGAAACTCCATGGGAAAGTTTAACATTACTAGTGCAGAAGACTGCTTCCTTTCTCAAAAACCCTACTTTCCCTCTTGTTATAGGGCCTCTTCGGAAACAGGAGTGCAGCCCTAGTGAATTATTGCATGGGCCAGATAGTTTAATATATGTCTTTGAGAACTCTGCCATCAAAAACAGCAAAAAAATGGCATAAAGCCCAGCTGAACATGGTTGGAAAGTACAATTGCCATTTATTGCTGGCAAACAGCACAAAGAACAACAAAACAAAATTTAAACTCATCATGACTGTAGATATATGGCCTGCCTTTCAAAGATGCACTGATGTTTCAGTCATGTTCCCTCTGTTTATGAGTATCTGTAATGTTGCATTTATCTGTTCAGGGTATGTTGAGAAGGGAAAGGAAGAAACCTTGGCCAGACAAGGAAGAGATGTGGCAGATTAGCAGTGTTGGCTAAACATCTTGAGTAATTCAAACCTTTGAACTTAGGTTGTTGAGACTTAAAGTGAATTTGGCTATTGCACGTCTTGGCTTGCAAGCCTATTTTCAAATTATTTCCAAATTCTATTTGCTGTGCCTGACTGTTTCTACCTCTTTCTTTCCCAAGTCCTCAGTCTAGCTAATAGGAGCTGTGAGGAATCTGTCAGGAATGCAAATACAGAAAAAAAGCTCATCTATTTTTTATGCTACTGTTGTGCCACCACACTGGCCTTCCAGACTCCATTTTAGACTCAGCTTCAGCATGGCAGAGGAAGAGTGAGAGTCAGAAAGGTTTGATGGGGGAGTGACTTTGTGAAAGTAGGATTTGTGTGTGTGTGTGTGTGTGTGTACATGAGAGAGGCACAGACTGGATTCCTTTGCCTTTAATTCATGTCCAGCTTGAAATCCTCTTCAAAACATTTCTTCAGTATTTTTTTCATCTGTGCAGAAACAAGCTATGACTTAACGCACATGGTCGTTGTTTCATGCCCTCTTATAATCTCTTCTGTTTTATATCATCATCACACTCTCTCTTTTACATCTGCTGATTAATTCTGTTGCATTTATTTGTTTCTCTAAATGGCATGCAATTCATGTCCTCAGCTGCTTCTTGCCAATGATTAATTTTTCTCTCTCAGATTTGCAAACTTATTTCAATGTTTTTCTGTCCTTGGGACTAGTGTTGTCTTTTGTAATTTATACTTGAATCACATATTAAAAATTGAGACTGGAAGCTTGAGTTGGGATTACACAAAAGCAGAATGAAGAACATGGCTCTGATTTTTATACTGTGTGCAGTGCACACTTTCCAGGCACTTGTAGGGAGTGGACAGAATGTGATGAAGAAAAACATAAAGCCCAGGAGCTTTGGAAGAAAAAATAACCTTAAGGAAAGTTTGGAAAATATTTATACCCACTGCATTCTATCTACTGTGAAAAAAAAAAAAATCCCAAAATTCCTTAGAGGTATCACTTTGCCTGACTGACTGATGGTTTCAGAGCTCAAGCAGACCGTTTAGAAACAGACGCATAGAAGAGGAAGCTCCTTGCACCCTTCCAGAGGATGCCAGGACCCATTTCCCTTGCAAATTGTCTCCCAGAATTCTGTTTTCAGCTGCATGTCTTACAGCAACCAAGGTCTGGAATGGGTTTTTTGTTCACACATTGAGCTTTCAGTTCAGTCACTGCGGTGACATCTGTCAGAGAAGGAGAGATGACAGCCACCGTTGGTAATAACTTAGTTATCCAATTTTAATCTGCTTGTTTGTTGGAGTAATCTTTGACTTAGAAAAATAAAAGAAATTAAGAGTGAGGAAGATGTGTAAAATGTCAGCAGAAAGGTTCTCCCCTTATGCTATTGTCACCTTTACAGACACTGGTATTTAGTTGTCTTTTCTTCTCCTTTATGCCCCAAAGGCACAAAAGGGATAAACTAGCTGGCTGTAACCTCAGCACAAAACTCATGACCCTCCTAGAGATTCACTCTTGTCCAGCCCATAAGTTGTGAATTAACAACGTAACAAAGAAAACAACTTTTCTGTGCCTCCATTTTTATCTCTGTGGGTTTCCCTGGGGTGCGTTTAGATTATCTGTCCTTGGGACTAGGGACTGTGTTTAGTTTTCATGATCTATAGAACAGAATACTATAGTTGGCAGTAATCTAGTAAATACTTGGGGGTGGGGGAGGGAAGTCAGTGTGAAAGGTTTTTAAAGTTGGTTTACATGGGTTTCTGCGACAGGTGAATAGCTGTCTCAATTTGGATGTATTCCTAGTCCTAATAATATTCACAGTTTTAAGTACAGAGCATATTGCTGAAATCAGTAATAGCTGGGGACTTGGTACATTTGGCAGTTAAAATGAGTTCCTCAGGTCTTTTCATTTAACTAAGAGACTACTTCTTTAAAGCTTTTGTAGAGAGAGTGAGAGATCTCTTTCTCATGGAAATAGGAGACACATTCCCATGGTCACTGTTTGAAGATGATGAACTATCTGGAGGAATTTTAAGATATTTCCAGGAGCTGCAACCTTCTGCCAGGAGCCCAGAACAGTTATCACCAACAGTTACCACCTTTGTGTTCAGCAAGCTGGAGAAGACATTAGTTTTTACTGCTCCACTGATATAATTCTTATTTCCACTTAGAATGTGCTGAAGTCTGAGACTCTTTTCTGGGTACCCATCACATTTTGTATCTTAGGGACAAGCGCAAAGCTTTGTAATACTTCAACTGTAGCCAGGCCATTAAAAGCCTGTAGGCTCTTAGGATCAAGAATGTCTTTGCCTAAAACTTTGCATCTAATGATGATGTATGTTTTGGTTCATTCTATCAACCATCTGTTGTTTCCTGTTGGTGACACACGTCTTCCTTGGTTTTCTCAGAGTCTGGTACATTCAGGCTCTGCTCTGCAGTCCAGCCCAAGCTGCAACAACCATTTTAATAAGTATTTATAAATAATATTAATGATAATTTATTACTATACGGTCAGTTGTTTTCAGGGCTGTCAGCTACAGAGGAAGGCAAATTTACATTAGAGGAACCACTTTTGCTTTTGCAGAGGAAGTTTAAGGCTGAGAAGTCTTTTCTCACTTTAGCTTCTGAAACTCATTGAAGGTTAGTATAATCAACTGCAGCATAACAGAGACTGGAAATGTCAATTTTTAGTGCCTCGTTGATGGTTTGCAAGTCTATTTTATAATCTGGACTGAGTTCATTGTAATTTTCCACATATTGTTCCTCACTTTGAGAACCATATAAAATCATATTAAAAATCGAAAGCACTAAATTATGCAACCTGTTGCTAACCAAAAGCTCAGTTAATACTATTGCCAGCAAAGTAGAAATAATTTGTTTGCACATCTTATTCTTTGTTTACAAAATAATGCACAGATCTTTTTTATGAATAGTAGTGTACAGAATTTAACAATAGTTCATTTTTTTAAGTCAGTTTGCATGAATAATTTTCTCATCTTTATGCAGAAATTTTCTGCATTTTTGTTGACTAAAATATTACTAATCTAATTTCCTATTAAAAAACTCATTTCCAGCATTGCAGAGCTGAAAGATGCTACCAAGCATTTAGTCTTCAATTTACATAAAACAAACCCTGTAATCTGATGGGGGATTTCACACAAGGATGGCTGCATGCAATTACATGGGCAAAGAAGAAATTTCATCCAAGGATCTGCTCTACAACAATTTCATCTGTTGGTCTCCTATTAGGAGTTCCCCTATTGTTAAATTGCTTATTGATGTGGACTTTAAAGTAGAAAAAACTCTGTAGTTTTGTCATACCAGGTTTTCACTGCTTTTTGCCTTTTTTTTTTTTCTTTTTTTAAATTTTATTTTTAATTATAATTTGCATTTGTTAGAAAGGGGCAAAGTAAACAGATTGGAATAATTCATTTGAGTTAACACTCATTGACAAGAAAACATTAAGCATTCTCCAGATGAAGCATCAGTCATGAAAGACAGAAGGATAATCCTGACATTACAACTCAAGTAAATTAGTTTTTGGATATATATTCCAGCATTACAGGGAACTGTACCCATTCTTAATACTGGCATAATAATATGCACTTTTAAATGCTGCCAGAAATCATCATTACAACAGAGCGAGGATTCACTGTTTGTGTTTATTAATGTGGAAATGTTGGAAGAGTATTTGATATTAAATGTCACAGTCTACACTGATTGGAGCTAAACTGTAAAACTGATTGAGAAGACTTGGGCAGATAAATACAAATGGTAAACAGCGCTCCACACACTGCCATCATGGAAGTACATCCCAATGTTTTGCCTCTGGCATCACAGAACAAGCGCAACCTTGTGAACCTGGTGCAGCCCTTTGGAAGGCTGGTGAGAGAAAGTGGAAGGTTCAGAACCAAGGCAAGAATGAGCCTGAAGCACATTTGCTCCTTCAGAGTACGAGGAAACCGTTTGTACCTTGGGTGGGCCACTTTCTTGCACAACTCAGCTGTGTTTGTACATAGGTGGGCAACTGAGGTGTTCTTTTTCTTAATTTGTTGAGGATGGATACAAAATTCTGCCCCACCACTCCGTGCCAACAGCACCATCATAGTTGCTTCTCAGAAGCTTTGACTCAAATCTAGCAACACACTGTGCATGAAGGCCAGGATGCCTTTCCTCCAAACAGGATGGAAGGAAAGCAAGGCAGGGAAATACCTTGTCCACGTAGCTGTTACATTTTCTTTGAATTAAGTGGTAGTCTGTGAATTTCAAGTAGTGTTCTAGGCTGCACAAGGTGTAAGATGAAGGATTCAGACTGGAAAGGAGCATGTGGAAATTTGACTTCGTGCTCTAGAGATATTAAAAAAGATAAAGAGAAGAAAAAAAGATACATCAGAGAGCAGCTGATCTATCTCCTAGTGTCACCATGTGTGTTCTCCCAGTCCACACTAGACTATAAATGAAATGTGGTTAAGGGTTTATCTCCCTATAAATACTACGTATATTTATTAAATGATGAGTGAATTGCATTATTATGACATTTGATCTGTAATACTCAGATCCAGCTGGTAAAGTTTCAGCCAGGAGCTGAGAGAGCAGCAACAATCCCTCTATTGTCTTGAGCTGGTGTTGTGAGGCAGCAATTAAAGCAATATAGCTGGCGATGCAGTAACCTAATACAGAACTCAGCCTCTTTCTTTTGTTAAACATCTTCTCCTAAAAATGCTGGTGAGTACACATTGTTTCCTTATCATTTTTTCCTCTTGAGAGATTTCAATTCCATTTACCCCACAGGCCCAAATCCTTCCTGAACACATGAGTTAGACAGCAAGGAGGATTAGCAGAAATAGCTCAGACAATGACCAAAAGCCGTCTTGCGTGCCTTTTCTTTCCAGCCAGCCACCCACCTTTCATTATCAAGGGGATGAATACCATATCTGACTACATAATCAAAATCCAGTGACCTGTCAGAGTAGGCAGTAAAATAAAACTCTCTTGCTGTTTCCCTTTGACTAGACTTCAGTTCTGGAACCCTTTTAACCCAGATTTTCTGACATATTGTAACTTGTAGACATTTAAGGATGCAACCACTGAGCTAATGCATTTTAGATTGTGTCCTTATAATATATGTGGTATATTTAGTGTCACGATTTCTGGTAAAATTGAAGCACCCCAATGCCAAAGAAATAACCTTTAATTAAAAGAGTGACAGCAAAGAAGACTTAGAGCATATTGAATAATAGAAATCCCTGCCCAGATTTTCCAGCTATTTTTCTGACTGTGATATTTCCCAGCACATTCCTTATGAATGTAAAAGGTAAAAATGGATGCTCATTTGGATCTTGAATGCCAAACAACATATGTAAAGAACCACTCAGTTTTCTTTAAATACAGTCCCACATAGTGACCAGTGAAAAAAGTTTTATTTTTTTTCTTCTTCCCCCTCCCCCAAATACCTTAGAGTGCACTTAGTGGAATAATGCTCCACAAAAGTTAGAGAAAGTCATATGAAGTGCCAAAGGAGCATATCTTTCTGTTGCAAACTCTGTCCTTTAGAACCAGTTCTAGATTTTGTACAGAAAGAGGGAGAGATTATTTTTAAACGTTTTGCCAGGCAGTATGTTTCCCTTTACCCTCCTAGTGGAGTCAAAAAAGCAGCATAGCTCCATACAGCCATAATACTCTTTTGTGTATTGGTGAGGGAAAAGAGAAGGGAGAGTTTCACACCTTCAGCATGACTGTGTTATCACAAGGGGTCCGAGGGCAGGTGCCCTGGCAAGCCCTACATGTCTCTGTGATGTGCTTGTCTCTGGGATTAAGAAAACTTTGCTCAGGAGTCTTCTCAAGGTCCTCTCAATATAGAGCTCCTGCATGGTCATTCCAAATTTCTATTATTTATAGTAAGTATTAAATCATGAGCTGACTTATTTAACAATAGATTTTCTGCATTTTTAGAGAGAACAGCTAAAAAAAATTAAATGTGGGATTGATTTTATGTTGTGGTTTGGTTTTTTTTCCCCCTCCTTTCACAAAGATTAAGTTTGATCCCTACCCAAACATTTTGCCCAAAGAGGATAAAAAATTATTCCTTTTGTAACCCAGATTTTGAGACTCCAAAGTTGAGAAATGCCATTTGAGCCATTTATTAGCAAAATGTGAAAATTACAGAAGTCAGCCTATGAATGTGGTACCAAACTCAGCAGCAAGCAGCAGACTGCCCCTCGTGTTGTGTTAGCACTGGACCTAGATCTGTCTAATGACACTTTGACAAACTGTGCCTTGGCATCAGGTCTCAGAGACTTTAGTTACCATTTTTTTTATCTTTGAACTAAATGAAAATTTAAATTTTTAATACTGATAGCTTTCTAATTGTCCAGTTCTTTTAGTATTTTCAGATTAGGCTGTGCTTCCAGGCAAGGAGACTTCTACAGACAAGATCTTCACAGACAGAGAAGCATCTCTACTTAGTGTGCAGAAGTAACATTTCAGACATCTATTTTGTGTGACAGAGAAGAAGCATCATAAGCTATTGGAAAGTTATTAATTTTTAATATTTTATTTCAAATTTTAAGGTGTGCAGTTGCAGGATAATGAAAAATACTTGGAAGGAAGCATTTTGGGGGCAAAGTACATGAATCAGAAGGATGCTTATTTTGTATTTTCACTTCCTATGATCTTCAGAAAATGCTGACTGCAGTCAGCAATGTTGGCAATAGTCCTTTTTCACAGAAGCCTTGAAGTATTGCAATACTTCATTGCCCACAACAGCCAGCCAGGCTTTTAATAAATTAGTCCTGAAGGTAGAGATAGATTCTGGAGGGATTCTGAGGTCAGAAGAGACTGCTATAATAATCTGGTTTATTATCTAACTTCCTTTCTAACACCAACTGTAGAATTTTGTTCGATACTTCCTATATCAAACCCAGTTAGTGGCTGAAATCAAGGAAATCTGTCAGAAAGACATCCAGTTTATGTTTAATATGATAAGGGATGGAGAATTCACCACATCCTTTGTCAATGTCTTTAATTTTTAATTGCTTACACTGATAAAAATTTATGTTATATTCAGTCTGAAGTCTGCTAACTTCATCTTGGATGATCGTGCTGTGCCTTTTTGTTTGCTCAGTTAAAATATCACATAGATATAATTTTACACACTGAGCATGACTCAATAAGACCTGGGTTAGAAATGAGAAACATTAGCTTAGAGTCTCAGAAATTCTGAGCATGTAAAACATGAGCACCCAGATCATACAAGAAGAGGGAGGGAGAGAGGAAGGGCAAAGACCAGAATGATGTTATGTGTTGAACTGTGAACTGGACACAGTCAAAAATAGTGACCAATTTTGAAAAGTGGATTGTAAATACCACTACTCAGAAATACATTTTCAAGGTACTGGCTGCTGTCAGGTTAACATTCTCTTAATGCATAGGGGCTTTTTTGTTTGGTTGGTTTGTTTGGTTTTGGGTGTTCTTTTGTTTGGTTTTTTTATGTTTCTGTAACTAAAACCAGGCTTGCTTTACAAAGAAATGGTTTGGAGACTGCTAGTCAGTACTGTGACCTAGAGATAATTCTTAATGCTATTTCTGTTTGGTATAAAATCACAATGTATTGTCACCTTGAACCTACCATCCTCTCCTAAAGGGTTTTAATCTTATTTTCCCTGTTGAACAGAGGCATTCTCATATCCTTTTGTAGTCAAATTGTAGTATCTGACTGAAGCTGTTTTCAAAGAAAGGAATGTATGTGGTAACTGCAAATTTTATTTGAAAACCTGATATAAATATTTTGTATTCTAATAATTTTGGGGGGGTTTTGTTTGCTTGGTTTTTTGTAGTGAGGACAAAAAGGAGAGTAAGAACTTCAGCTTCAAGATAAAAATCAAGATAAACACCTAAACTGAAACCAGTACTCCAAATCCATCCTTTCCTTGTCTTTGCTGGCAAGTTTTTCTTTCTGTAAACTCAGAGGGATATTTGCCATTGCAGTGAAAAAACTGTGAGCAGCAGAGTTCAGTCACACCAGGGAGAGAATATGATACTTTACATGAACATGCCAAGGTAATGTCAATTAAAAAAAAAAAAAAAAAAAGAAGAGGTTAATTTAAAATAAAAAAAAAAAAAAAAGAGAAGAGGCGCATAGTGACTTTTTAAATCTTTCACACAGATCTTATCTATTCATAACCCAAATCAAAGCAACTCTGATTGCTCTATCAAGTGTAATATATAATTAAGGCAATTCAGTCCTAAGGTTTGGGGTTATTGCGGTTCTTTTGATTTGAGTCGCTGATTGTCTTTGTGAAAGAACTGGTTGGGAATTTTTTGACAGAGAGGTTTTCATCTTAAAGAAAAAAAACCAATCTGTCGAAAGGAAAACTTTATAGTGAAGACAAAGCCTGCAGAATAATCAATAGCCCAGGAGTTGCAGCACTCCCAAGAGTGTGACCGTGACAGTCCCTGCCCTCAGCTGGGGTAACGCCCGAACCCCTGAGCTACGGGCTGGCTGAGACTGGGCCAGGCACTCTGCTCTTATCTCCTTTTAAACTGTGTGGTAACAAACACCCCAACTACTGAGCTGCATATTTAGTCCTTCCGCCTCTCTGGCTGGTTTTGATTTGGCCCTGATATGGGGGTGAGAGAGGTTTCAAATGTTAAGAAAGCACTCTCTTGCACAGCACATGTTAGCTCTGAGATCTTTGTGAACTCGCCTGCCCTGACGTTTGACCTCTGCAAGTCTCTTTGAATGTTCATTATACCAGAGACCCAGAGCACACATGAATTTCAGCCTTTATGTAACACCCGTGAGACTGAGGGAGCCACGCATATGCTCACAGCTCTCTGTGCTCACAGGAGCCGGGGTGTGAGCCACACGCAGCTGTTTGATGGTGGGGTTGCAGACATTTTGGGGAAGGGGCTGTGCTCTGGTGCACGCACAGGCCACACTTACAGCTCTACGTTAGCAGGATGCAGTTGGGCTGAAAGGTGTTGGCGGCTGCCAACAGGGATGTTGTGGCTCCAAAGAAAATAACAATCCTCGTTAAAAATAATGGGTGTGCCAAATAATCGTTCAGGCTCAACGAACAAAGCAATCAAGTCCCTTTATGAGGTAAAAGCAGCTGGTGGCTGAGGAAATACCAGAGGCACTTGGATGTAGCTTTACGACACAGGAGCTTCACAGCAAGGAGCTGAGACTTCGTTTCCCCCTGCCCTCCTAGCCCCCACCAGGCTCCTGCCTGCAACCTGGTGCCCCTCAGCCCTGGCACTTGGGTGGGACAGGGCCTCCCAGACTTGTGGCTGCTACCAACAGCCCCTCAACTGAAGTAACGTTGAAACCGCAATCTTATATTGCTACAATGAATTTTTTTCCCACTGTTTTTGATGGTTTAATATGATTTTTTTTCATAGCGAATGGAAAGAAATAAATAATAAAATAAAATAATGCAGTTTCTCTATTATCTTTAGTATAAGAATTTAGTGCTTCATAGCACATTTTACTGAATGTAAGACTGTGAAAAAGGAAATCATAAATTCCTATCCCATCCATGGTGCTTTCTAGGATGTGTTGTCTTTATCATGTGTGCTCCACTCAGGATGGGATTTACATTATCTAACTTCAGCTAGCCAAAAGTGTCAGGGTAAGTTAGTCATATAAACATATTCCTGAGTCAGCTGAGGGAGAACCACCTACACGAAGAACTCCTGACTACCCTAAAAAAGGGTTCAAAAGTGGCTGCTGAGCCTGACCCAACCTTAAAGAAAGCCTGTATGACTGGCAGCTGAATTTTAGAGTACTGAAGATAGGTGTGAATGCCACCCTTTTAATATCAAAATCTCATCCCACTTAAATTTAAAACAAGATTCCTTCATGTTTCAGCAGAATGAGGGTGCGTCCTCACATCTCTCTTTAAGAGAAATTCTTTCTCACATTTCAAGAGGAAAGCACACTGAAGTTCCTGAGACCCCAGATCCAGCTGAATACGTTCCTCCATGTCCCATGTTACACTGACAAGGGCAATGCTGGTTAGTGCTGAGTGGGAGAAAAAAACCAACTCACCCTGCTTTTTGGTAAATCTGTTCCTGATCTTCATCTACCTCACAACTCTGGTACTTTGGAAACGTAATTAATATTTGTCAAATGCTTCCTAGGTGAAACACATGGAAATCTTCCATTTTATTAAGAACAAAAAAATTAAAAAGTGAGCACTGAATGCTTACTCCTAGTAATACATACTACTGTTATATTAAGGAGGACAAAAGAAAATCAAAATTAATAATCACTGGCCTGACCAACTATGCAGCTCCAATCACAGAAATGGCACAATTCCCAGAGGAAGCCATTGGGTTTGGTAAAAAAAAACAAAAACAAAACAAAACAAAAAACACTTGTCTTTCAAAAAGTTATATTGAGATGCTCACCATTTGCTTTATATTCACAAAAGTAAGGTAATTTAATGTCTTAAATTCTCTCCTTAACTCATCCCGTTGTGCCCTGTAGATGGAAAACCTATTTGCAGCTAACAGAACAAGACATGCCAATAGAAATCTCATCTCTATTGGCAAGTTGTGTAATTCTTTATAGCTATATACTACATCCAGATGCTTTGGCAAAGCATATCCTCCTTCAGGGGTACTGCTGGAGGGGGCCTGTATTGATTGTGTCTGCAATTATAGATTTGACCATGGCAATCAGTAAATACAGGGAAACATTTTGATTCTATGTTGCACAGGCTCATACTTGTCTTTAAAAACAAACAAAAAAAGCCATCTATTATTACTATCTGTATATTTGTCACAGTGTATCATAAAAAAAACCCTAAAACAAAACAAAACAAAAAACCGACCAACCCAAAAATAAAACAAAAAAAAAACAAAAAAAACAAACAAAAACACCCAAAAAGATTCAATAGGTTATCAAGGAAGGTGACAGTATGTCCTGCAGAGCTTTCTGGTTTTCACATGAGACATTCAACAATTAAAATAATTTAAGGATGGTTCAGCCCAAAATTTTAATAAATAACTGCAGATCAAGACATTGATGGTCATTAGACATTTCCCTCAGTCCTCATTAAAGGCACTTTGGCTACCCAGGTTAATCAGCAGCCTGGCTGCCTCTTTGGAGCTGACCAAGAAATCTGCCAGGTCACTGGTGGTTGTTTCTCCACTGCATACACAGTTGCCTTTGTGCTCAGTGCCTGTGGCTAGACTCAAGACAGACTAATTTGTCTTAATTCAGTTCAGTTAGATGGGGGCAGCTTTTAGATAGGCTTATATTTGACATTCAGCAAATGAATTTATCATCAGCTTGTGGCTTTACAGGCACATCTTAAACTGACATGAGTAGATGGCCCATGGTGTAACTTCTTCTGGCACACTCAGATCCAATTCAATATGCTAGTATCAAATCTCATTTGAAGATATTTGTAACAAGCTCTTAAGTTTTAGGTGGTAATTATGATATTCAGTAGTCTATTAACCTAAAGCTCCAGATTTCAGTATACAAATTGCTACTTTTGTAGCTGTTTGTCATCAAGTATATATTTTGAAAACTGGTATTTAATCTTATCTCAACAAAAATGACAAAGGAAACCAGTTTATCTGTGGACATTTCCTATCTGTTGCATCCTTTCTGTTCTACTCCACTAATGACTTAATCAGTAATTTGCATGCATTCATTGATGTCAATGAATTTTGTTCACATGACTTCTTGAACTTTTCCTCATGCTTTTCTTTTTCAGTATAATCAGCATAACATGTTTAAAAGTTATCAATCTGACACTTCTGAGTTGCTCTTTTTTCACTATTTACCTTGAGCAAGTGCACAACTGACACAAGGCAGTTTGGCTCTAACTTGCAGGCTTTGCAGGAAAAAAAATAAATCAAAAAAAGCCCCAGTTGAGGATAATATTCCCAACCTCTAGAGAATGTGGGCATTGGAAAAATGGTGGGAGGAAGGCAAAACTGTTACCTTTACTTAGAGAAATTCTTTATGAGTAAATCTTGGGCTCTAAGTCTTAAAATAGCCTTTAAGACTCGCCCATGCAGTGTGAAATATGTGGTCTTAGATAAGTTACACATATATTGCAGAAGCAATAATGTAACAGAAAATTTTTCTGTGGGCAGTTTTCATATATTGAGGAAGCTTGAGTTTTGCTGTGTCTTTTAGAAAGTGACAGCTATAGGGAAAATACTGAATTCTACAAATAATCACAGTGTGCTGGATACAGTTCATTATCTTGATCTTTCATATTTAATTGATGTTTGCTGTGAAAATAAAGTTCAGCCAAGCAGAAGGGGGGAAAAGTATGTTGTGCCACATTAATTTTAGTTGTACAAGCACATAAATGTCCGTGTGATAGTTCCATAGGTTAATTTTATACCTCTGAGAAAGGCTCAGTCAGGGTTTTTTTTTCCCTTGTTAAAACTTCACATTAATAAATGAAATTGTGTTTTTATGCTTTGCTAGACAGTCAAGACTCAATAACAGAGAGCTACTGCTGCTTGTCTTGACCACTCTGCATTCATTTTCCCTTGGACACCTTAGGTAAGGTAAGGTGAAATACTGTGCCTCTGTGGTCTGAACCCTATATTTTCTAAAATATTATAGAATGGAATGCTTTTCAACTGCAAAGATGATTGTGTTGCTGTGTTCCAGAAAAAAAAAATTACAAATAGCAGCACAGAATCACAAAGTAATAAGGCCAACATCATTTGACGTAAGTGAAAATCTTTCCATTCACTTCAGTAGGCTTTAATCTGACGAGTATTGCCTTATTTTGTAGTTTTGTTTTGAAGCATTCTTTAGACATACAGAGGAGAACTAAACCCTTCTCTCCCCCCCCTTTCACGTTTATGATCCAGGCTTTTGTAATAGTAGCATTTTTCCCGCAGTGCCTGCAGAATACCAATGAAATATTTCTTTCCTTAGTGACACATACAGTCATCCTCAAGTGGGAGGAAGGGAATCTACAATATCGTACTAGGCTCCCTCTTTAGCTTAGTAGGTTCCTTCATCTGTGTCTTATGGCTTATTACCAAATGTTTTGAGAACACACAGAACACCTACACTTCACTAGAAAGACAAACTGAATAGTTTAAAACAGAGTCTTTCAATGACTGACTCACAAATTATCACTTGGTGAATAGGGACTTTATTGCATCTGCACTGTTGTGCCAAATTGCAGTCGACAAAGTGACACAGTAGACAAGTTTAGATGAAGGTGTTTACTGGTGGATAAACCAATAAAACTTCAAGGCTCAAATGTTTTGAACTCCTGGACTTTTTCCCAACTTTGTTTTCTTTTTAAATGTTCAGCATGGCAGAATTATCCAGCAGCCAACCCAGCTGTATACGGGACTCTGTAGATCATGTTTGTTTTTAAGTATTTCTAAGGCTGTTACTCTGATAGCAGTTAGAGTTTCTGGAAATAATCACTGAATCCCAAGTCAGAACAAAGGTGCTAATGTGGTACCAAGTTCCTGAGTAAATAAACAATTGCTAAACAAAATCTTTTCAACAGCATTGCATGTCTGTGTCAACATTGTGTTTCCTCCTCGAGTCATCTGGTCAGCAGCACTCCAGCTACATGGGAGAGGTCATCCACTTCCTACATCTCTATGCTGAAGACTGAAGTTTTGTGGCAGAATATTCCTGTGAGCCACAGGAGTTGCATTTTTTGGTGGGGTTAGTGACAAAAATCAGGTTACAAAAATCTGATGGGCATATTTGAGGGAGAGAAAAAGACATGAAACAAGTGCTGTTCCAGCCTCAGTGGCTATTAGCTGGTCAGACATGGGAACATATTTGTTCTTTATCACCCAAGCAGAGAGATACAGAATTTTAATACACAGGAAGGATGCACCAGATAGTTCTTATATGGAAGACTAATAGGAAATTACTAATAGGAAGGGGGGGAAAGACTTCCACACAGGTACTAATTTGCTTATTTCAAATATCCAGCACTTCAGTAAAAAACAGATTTTGCTCATGTTCAGAACTGGATCCAGAAACAGAAGGTACGTACTTTTTAGCTGAGCTATAATGAAGTGACCATTCTCTCAAGACTTATTTTTATTATTAAATGTGGGAAACCTCACAGAACTTGATTTCATATGATTGTTGTTAATTAAGAGACTTACAAAGCATAGAATCATTTCTTCTGATAGGATTTTTGCCAAGCCAATTTGAAAGAGTTTGCAAAACTTTTGCAATCTGTGTGTTGGTCCTGGTTCAGCTTGAACCTGAACTCCAGGGCTTGCGTTTGAATGTCCCCTCGACCAATTGTGTTTTCTTATCTCTTGCTGTGATGCTTTTCAGAGTCCAAGCAGAAATATTCACCCTTTTTCTTATACAAATACGGTAAATCTCGTCTGACATCATAATTAAGATTCTTGGGTGAATCACTTCACAAAATTCAAACTAATAACTTCTTATAATTCACCAATATAACACATAGGTGGATAATGTTCCATCACCAGTGACTGTAATCACCTTCAGCCCTAGTTCAGCATCCTAAGTTCTGGCTTGATTAAGTATTTGTCACTTCTATTTCATCCTCTCCTGACAGAGATAACTTTGTTTTAATTCAAACCGTCACACTCTGGAGTTCAGGAAGGACATGAAAATGTCAGGTAATAATCCCTCCTCAATCTTGTGAGTAGTTAACATTGCTAATATGCAGAACCATTAGTATGTTGGCATGATTTTAGCTTAATCATTTGCAGCAGTCCAAGCTTTATTGAGATACCTTAAAGCTGATCTGGATAAGCGTCTCCCGTCTTTACATGCTTTACTCTGCTTTCAATGCTTAACAAAAGGCACATTTAATCTTGCAAATTCTCCTGTATCCTTGTAACTTTATTTTAAATGAATTTCATCAGTAATTTGAGAAGTTCATAAAAGGAAACGCAATGGGTTGTTTGGTGGTTTTTGTTTGTTCGTTTGTTTCATTTTGGTTTTGTTTTGTGTTTTTCCCCAAGGAAATAACCTTTTGAAAAGTAATCTAGCCCCAAACAGGGCCTCTATGTTGATGTTGCCATCTCTGGATGGTTGAGACTGTCATGCTAGCCTAACTAGCCATGTGAATACACAGAAAAACTGCCTGCATTAAACAGATAATCAAAAGCTAAATAATACCTGAAGAAACTGATCACACACAAATAATAACTGGGCTTATGTCCTTTCATTTCCATCTGTCTTTGTCTTTAGAAAGGTATTATCTGGTACCTCATTCCCTCTCTTCCAAGTGAAAGCATCAAGAAGGAAAACATTTATCTCAAGAGTTAAAATTTTGAAGAAAGGGGAAAAGCATTATCTTTTCAACATGTTTATAGAACATGTTGAACATTTAGCATCTTTAAAGAATAGTTTCTTTAGCATGTTTATACTGTGAAGGAGATAAATATAAGGTCTCCAAGGCCTCATTTTACTGTAGTAGGATGGGATTATTGTATCGAACCACCCAACTGCCTTCTCTGATTCTTTTATTCTTTGAATCATTGGGGGTTTTGCTCTATAGCACAACTCCATAGCAATATTCAGTACTAGTTCACTTTCTTGTTACTTGAATGTACTTGCTTGAAATGCATGACACCTGCCATTTCTCTACCTTTCATAATGATGACTAAACACAGCCAAAGGGTAGTTTTGTAACTGATGAGTCAATTTATCAACAGGAGTAAATGTATTACCCTTGTTCATGAGTAAGTCTTCATAAACAGTCACAGTGAGCACTTCAGAGATGAAGAAATATTCTGGGCTGAAGACTGCAATTTGGTGACATTACCCAGCTCCTCTATGATGGAGCTGCAAATATTCTGTTGTTTCTATGCTTATTCACGGAGCGTCTGCTTGTATTTCTGAAACCTTTTAATCTAAACAGGATCTCTTGAAAATCTTGATCTTCCCTCTTCACTTTCCTCATTATGTTTGCAGCCTGTCTACAACTGTGACATATTAAAAGCAAGTATTTCACTTTCAAGCTCACAACCCAATAACAAACTAATGGTCGTTAACTCATACCCTGATTGAATTCAATTTGTTTCCACGAATTCAGGTTAACACAGAATTGATAAGATAGTGAGTTCTCTTTGTGGGGAATTCAGACCAAGGTCATAATCACCTTTCTCGCAACAACCTTTCAGAGTAACCTGAAGGTCTCCTCTGAGAGGTCATTTTCAGTTTGTCATTCCTCAGCTTTATGGCACGGTTTCCCACTTTGGTTCCCATGGCTTTTGCCATGTCATTGGTACTTATGTGGTGTCTTTACGAGGATCAGCAGTTATTTCCTGCTATTCATTCCTTTCATCATTTCCCATGGTTATTTTTCAGACTTATAGCAACAATTAGGAAATCCTCTTCAAAACTACTAAGGTTTTGACAAAATAGCACAATAACACATCTGCTTTGTCTTTTCCATTTCTGTATGTCACAGTTTGCAGTTACTTGACTGCAAGTACTTCAGTGCTGTGTTGCACTGAAGCCTGAAATAGCTGCTTCCAGTATCAATCTTGAGGTTCCACAGAATTAAATAGGACCTCATAATCAAGACTAATTTTCCCTCTGTTTCACACGCATCAAATTCTGTATATGAGAGGAAAAAAGATGTCTAAATATTTCAGTAATAAGCTGAAGTCTGCTATGAGTGCACAAAATGCCATTCTTTACAAAGTATGCCTTTAACTTAAAAAACACTATTATGACTATCACTTTGAACAGTGCTGAGGCATAGTAGCAGGTAGTTTTCTCCCTCCAGATGAAGCAGAAGGCATGCATCTTTTTTGATTGTTAAAACTCAAAAGGTAGGAATCCTTGTAAAAGATAGAATTCATCTATTTGGTGTTTCAAACACATCTTTTTCCTGGCGAGAACAGATTCTTTTCATTTCCCTTTCTCACTTCATAAAGTCATTAGAATTTACTGATGAAAACCTATTTAACAAAGATTAACTATCTGAAATTCATAAAAGATCTGGTTATAAGGGATCAAATTTAATATCATTGAGATTAAAAGTTTACCAAGAATTGATTTTGGATATTTCTGCTCTAGTTTTGTAAAAGAAAGAAAATGAAAGGACAAATTGTCAGTGGGTATAGATTGACATTGCTTCATAGAATTAAATGGAGATGCATTCCAATGAATACCAGCTGAATATCTGGCTTTGGGATCGTCAAAGCTGGTGTGTATTTACCCCATGTGTTTATTGACCACATACTTCCCCCTAGCATGTGCTGATGTGAATACATTAAATATCCTGTTGGGAAATTAACTGTTCTTATTATTGAGAGACATTAATCCTTACAATATAATCTGTTTTCTTGATGGAAGTTGTCATTGTTTAATCCCAACCAGCAACTAAGTTCCCATGTTCCCTTGACCCCATGGGACGGGAAGGAGAATTGGAAAAAATGGTAAAACCCATGGGTTGAATAAGAATAGTTTTATAATTTAAATATAATAATGATAAATTAATAATAATGTAATGAAAGGGAAACAGCAAGGGAAGGGAGAAAGAGAGAGATAAAACCCAAAGAAGACAAGTGGTACACAATTGCTCACCACCTACTGACCAATGGTTCTTGAGCACTGATTGGCATCACCCAGCCAACTTCTCCCTGTTTAGAAATTGAGTGTGACCTTATAGGTTTGGAATATCCCTTTGGATAGTCTGGGTCAGCTGTGCTGGCTATGGTCCCTTCCAGCTTCTTGCTCACCTGCTTGCTGGCAGAACACAAGACACTGAAAAGTCCTTGACTTAGTGCAAGAAGTGCTCAGCAACAAGTAAATCCTCAGGGCTTATCAACACTATTCTCATATAAAACTAAAAAACACAGCCCTAGACCAGCTGGCAGGAAGAAAGTTAACTCTATCCCAGCTAAAACCAGATCAGAGGAACAAAAAGAAAATTAAAAACAATAAAAATTCATTTGGAGAGTGGAAGGTATAGGAATTTAATGCAGTGTGTTCCAGAGTTTCTCCTGGTAGGAAGTAAGCTTAGTTGGACCAGTATATTTGCCTTAATGGGGGTGATGGGTGTGTACTTTATGTACTAGTTTTCAGGAGTATGTCTGAAAGAAAAGTTGGCTGAAATCACAGCACCAGAAATCTACATGTGCAATTATCATATTCAATATGAGAACAGAAGCACATGAATTCTCAATGGTTTATGCCCTTGGAGAACTGCGAGTGTGAGATTCAAATAAATTAAAAACCTTGGTGGCCTCCATAAGGAAAAACAAATTACAAATGAGAAGAGAAAGGGAAAATAAAATGTGTTTGGTTTTGCTGGTCTTATTTTTTTAAATTGCATTTTTTTTTCCTGCTCAGATAACCAAGAGAAGCTTAGAGTAAACTTTATGAGAAAAAAAAACTTAGTTTGACTTGTCTTTATTATCAGCAACTTTTTAAAAGTAGCCTTGACTAATACTTTGAAAGAATATTGAATAACGTGAAAACATTTGGTTATTGCTCTCCATGGAGAATTGATTTGTTATTTGTTTTATTATTTTATTTGCTTTATTCTTCTTGTTGTAATTATATTGTTTCCTTTACCTGAGCTAAGGAGTGAACTGTATTACAGTGAGAACCCAGGATAGTTTCAAGAGAGTGCTGGGTAAACTGATAATTCAACAATTCCCTATTGTTTCTTCCTACAACTGACATATTTGAAGATAAGAGCAAGAAAAAATTTGGTATGTCCTTGTAAGCAGTGTGAGCCATTGTCACATATATCAATGTGCAGTGCTTGGATGGCTTGGTCACCTTCATTCTTTTCTCTCACCCCAAACAAAATCCTTCGCATATTTAACAAGTTAAGAAGAATGATAAAATTTACATAGGACACACTTCTACAGGAACTGTTCTCACTAAACTCAACTTATACATGATACCATTGTTTCTTGTGTGTTTGGAGTTTTGCTATTTGTAGAGGCAGCATTTTGGAAAAGAGTTTACATAGAATCACCAAAATCCATGATCCAATGTATTCCACAAAGTAAAATTTCCTGGATTCTGTTGATGTTCCTCCCTACATCTTTCTAAAATATTAGCGTATGAGAACAGAACCACTTTTTCACTCTGAGTTAAATCCATTTTGAAAGTCATAACAGGTTCTAGATGTTTATAGCAGATTTATTCTGCAGTACATACCTCTTTTCATGTAGCTCTAAAAATTAATTTGGCAGACTTCAGAAGAATAAAAGACCTACTAAATAATTGTCCTAGAGACTAAAACATTTAGCTTGAAAGTCAAATGACATTTGTCAGGGACTGTGTTTATAGACATAGTGAAATAAGAATTCCTTTAGGAAAAAATGAGATTTTAATTATTGACTTTTTAGAAGACATGATTAACAAGGGCTTCTCATCCTCAGTTTCCAAATCCCAAGTGTCTGCTCCTGCATCTACTGTTTCTTAAGTAAAATCCCCAAACTTCCCTCTGGTTCTCAGAGCAGCCTCATTAAATCAACTGTAGTTAAACCTTCAGATTAGAAATGGTTAGGGGAATGTAGATGTAACACTTGATTACCTTTCTAAAGCTGATGACACAAATTGATTTTTAGAGATTGGTCAGCCCTGTCACCACCAGTGAGTCACCTCCTCCCCACCCCCACTTTTCCCAAGAACAGGAGTTAAGCCGTGCATTTAATAGATTTGCAGTAACAACCTCTTCTTCTCATGGGTGATCACTGGAGTTTTTCCTCAGAGTAAGAAAGCCTCACAAATTCTGTGATCCATCAATACTGTATGTTTTGTATTATCTTTAGAAAAGATGCAGTACCAGGGAAAAAAATATTGTATATCATCTCAGCGGGAGACTTTGAGCTGTTTAATGCTACCTAATTGGATATAGGACTAATCCTTAACTTTGATGATGCCACAAGGAGTTACACTACTGCTATTTTCACCACAATAACGATAGTCAAAAGAAGACCTAAACGCACTGTCTAAAACATGATTGCAAAGGGCTAGATGTATTTCAGTGTCAAGTTTTCGTTCTATAATATTCCTTTGGATAATTCTTGTTTTCTTTTGGGCAATACACATATGATTTCTATCATTTAAAGCACATAGTAATTTAGCAAGAGTAATGAACAAATATAATGTGTCCTAAAATAATAATGTTACTGAACCATGATGTGCCTTAGATCAATTTTGTGATAGTCTGCCTTTACAATA
This sequence comes from Formicarius rufipectus, assembly GCA_013399695.1. Lineage (NCBI taxonomy): Eukaryota > Metazoa > Chordata > Aves > Passeriformes > Formicariidae > Formicarius > Formicarius rufipectus. The sequence continues at coordinate 104,568 of VXAU01004359.1, read as the reverse complement.
TAACAGATAAATACAAGGAATATTTAAATCAAAGTACTGTCTGCTGCTTTAGTACAAATGTTATCCACTTTGAAGATTTTAGTGTTGGTATTGCATTTCTTAGATTGACTGCTCTTCTAGCCATTGTGGAATATTATTGTAAGGTAAGTTAGAGAGAGCAGAGCATTATGACTCCACACCTTATTGGCTGTGGGAGTAATTATCAGGTTGATTCTAATATTTGGTCACTAACAAGGCCTTACATAGCTTAATTCATCCTTTCAACGTGATTTTTTGACTGGTTATTCATAGATTTTTTTCTTGGTCGTTTTCCAAGCTTTTTCATTTGTCTCATATGTAGGCTACAAATGTTTTATATGGCTCATATGCATTCACACAGTATGAGCCCAAGGCAATGAAAATTCACTACAAATGTAATAATTTCTGAATCAACTATCCAATTTCTCTGCTGAAGTTATGTTTGCAAAATCTTATTGGTAGTTTATTTCATAGTAAAAGCTTCATATATTTACTTGAATTATCTGCTTAATAAAGGATGCTTTTAATGATGACAATTATTTTTTTTTCTTATAAGCAGATTTCATACTAAGGAATTCTCAAATTATATTAAGAAAGGAATTTTCTTCACCCAGTCTCAAAATTCAGGGCTGAAGGAGAATAATAATCATTCAGCTTTGACCAAGTATGTCTGGAAACATCCCTTCCCCTATTAAAAATATCATGGCTTTTTGTTATCTGTGAATTGCAAACACAATTCCACTTTATAGAAGATCTTGCTGATAAAATATTGTGTACTAAGCTTCCTAGAGTACAATTTGTCTGCCTTGGAAGAGTAAGAGTAGGGTTAGTAGTCTCTTGCCAGTTTTGAACCTATAGTCCAAGGGAGTCTAGGTTTTTCAAACTTAGCTTGTAGCACTAGAACAGCTCCACTAGTTTTTGAAGTGCCAGTTTAATGAATCACGCCCCACAAAATAGTTGCTTCTGACATTTTAGCCAAAGCCCTGCTGCTTTTGCAGAAGCCTGTATGCTTTTATCTTGCACATTGGTCTGAGCTGAAAAAATGTTCCAGTTTATCACATACTGCTCTGTACCGTCACTTAGAAATATGCTTGTGCTTGCTGAGTGAATATTGATAAGATACCTTGAGACTGTGATAAAAATGGGGCAAAGAGAAGATATCTTTCAAATTTGATAAATAAAGTCTTTAAAACAGTGATAAAAGACTTTTCAGAGACCATTATTGAGAATGAATTCTCAGAGGTGTACATGAAGTTGGGGGCTTATTGTTTGGTCATGCTCTTTCAAAGGTTTAGGGCTTTTACTCTGTGTTTCTAAGAAAAAGCTCTTTGAAGGTCATGTTTGAATTCAAAGCTGTACTTATTGTCTGTTTTTCCATGCTATCTACATTACTGCTACATATCGCATTTGGGAGCCCAATAGCTCCTGAAGGTAATATTTTCTAATTCCACTTATCCTGTCCTCTGGTGTAGCATTTGTCAGTGCAGGCTTGTGTCTGCTGGTGTTGATAAGGTAGGAAAAGCTACCTGACTAACATTATTATACCACTTATTTTTTCCTAGGTAGTTTGAAATGACTATCACTGCTGGACTATAGTCATGTGCTGAAAGATAGCATGCCCTCCTTCTGCTATACCACCCTAAGCACTTTAAAGCGGTGGTAGTTGTGCAGACTACCTGACTCTGAAACATCTTACAGTAACAGAGAGTGGGAAGGAGGGAGATGGGGAAGAGCTGCTTTTCACTGCTGGTGTTATTCTTGTACTGAGGGCTGTGGTTCCTTGTTCAGGTGTCTGAGTAGGCAATTAATCTCTTGCTGTTAGAGAGCGGCACTGAACATAACCACTAAACTACCAATGGTAATGGTGGTCATAGAAAAAGAAGGGAGCACTAAAACTGAGCCATAAACTCCTCTATAGTCAATTTTACTCTGCAAGATGTTGGATTCCTCACCTATGATCCTCAGCAAGAGTAATGTGTGGGTCCCCCAGCCCTGAGATGTGTCCTGGCAGTGGTACATCTGGGCTTGATGGGGAGGGATCATCCCCATAGGACATGCCAGCCCTAAGAGGTGCCTGGCCTTGTGCTGCTGCACCACTTCGGCCTGAAAATTAATTCTGTTCCTTGATCTTTTTGACTGTAAGAAAAAAATAGAAGTGAATCAAAACAACCACAGTTTGATTGACATATGATTTTAACCTGGCAGATCTATGAGAGGCACAAAGTTGTGTTCTTGCACCAACTCTATTCACAATCTTCTTCAGCATGATGCTCCAAAGGCCCACGGCAGATCTCCATGAAGATAACGGCATCTACATCTGGTATCGTACTGATGGAAGCCACTTCAACCTAAGGAGGCTGAAGGCCCACACTAAGAACCTAAACCACCTTATCCACGAGCTTCTTTTGCTGATGATGCTGCCCTTGTTGCCCACACAGAAACAGCTCTGCAGCGCATAACATCCTGCTTTGCAGAGGCTGCTGAGCTTTTTGGGCTGGAAGTCAGCCTGAAGAAGACAGAAGTTCTCTATCAACCTGCACCTCAGGAAGTTTTCCATCACCCCCACATCACCATAGGTGAATCAGAGCTTAAGTCAGTCCAGCAGTTGACTTATCTGGGAAGTATCATTTCCTCAGATGGTACGATTGACAAAGAGATTGACAACAGGTTAGCAAAGGCATACAGAGCTTTTGGAAAACTCCATAAAAGAGTCTGGTGCAATAAACACCTGAAGAAAAGTACAAAGATCAATGTCTACAGAGCCATCGTACTGTCTACTCTTCTATATGGGTCTGAATCTTGGGTCATCTACCTCCACCACCTGCGACTCCTCGAACGCTTCCACCAGCGCTGCNGTGGAGACACACAATCTATAACACTGCTGTCTCCTTTGAAACAGCACGCAGAATCAGCCTGGAGGAGAAAAGGCAACTCTGAAAGAACCGTGCCTTAACCGTACCACCTACGGAAACTTTCTGCTGTGCCTTTTGCAACCGGACTTGCCTATCTCGCACTGGCCTTATCAGCCATCAGCACGCTTGCAGCAAGCGTGGGTAAAACCCTCTCAAATTTTTGTTCGCAAAGTCTAGCCATGATGACGATCTATGAGAGGTTAAAAAAACCTGTGTGCTTGACCCATAATAAAACAGGACATATGCTCAGGAGCCTTTCTCAGCTCCACTGGTTCTGCTGCAGGTCTCTGTGTTCCTCAGCAGACCATCAGGTCAGTTGTAAGCATAAATACAACTTGGTATGTTAGACCAGACCTGCCTTTCAACACCTCCCATGTGACAGAACATTCCTTCTTTTTGTTTCTATAATAGAAACAAGCACCCTAAAACATGTTTAGTTCTAATCGAGATAGCTTACTGAGTCTTTCAAACCCTACTTTTCCCCAAACTCACTAATAACACAGCACTCAGATCAAAACATAGGTAATAAGCCCTTTGTAAAACAAGCACATTCCTACATCATAGATGAAAAGTTTATGTAATTTCAGGACCTTTTTCCCCCCTCATTGTCATTTTGTCTAACTTTTCTAGTGTCTCAGTTTCAGGAGCCGATGCAGGATATTCTTATGCATCTGCTCTGCGTATCATCATGATGCCCAGTGTAACAGTGCATAGGTTGGTAATTAGCCCAGTCTGTGTGGGTTGTCCGTGTAGTTAATGACAATCTAGTATTTCGGTCAACAATGTGAGTGTGAACAGGTTTTTTACACCAATTTTTTCTAACAAAGATATATAAATTGCTGTCTCTCAATGGATGCAAAATATATGCTAGTAAGGATAAATAAATGTATAATATTTTTAGCAGACAATTTATATATGTTGGACTAATCTTTTATGCCTTAGTGACCATAAGAAGATAAAAGTAAATTAATCAGAATTCTGGTTTCACCAGGATTCTATGAAAATTTGTTAGAGAATGTGTGAAAATAATATAGAACTCTTTTCTGTGACTGTTTCAATCCAGTTTTGAACCATAAACTAAACGTTAGTGAGCTTATTCTCAAAAACTCCTTACAGTTTGGGAACTGTTATTCCCAAATTCCAATTAAATGACAATTTAATCACATTTCATTGGCTCAGTGCCTAAACAGAGGCATCCGGTATGTTATCAGGCAGTGCTATGGATGCTGCACTCATGAGAGATCTGTTAACCTTTTGGAGCAGCACCTGAGGATGAGAATGGGCACCCACATGAGGTGCTAGACAACTCTGTGAGAACAGTTGAACTGAAATATCAAGGAAAAATTGGAACTGCTCTCCAACCTTCTGTATAAAGCCTGAAAGTGACCGGGATACTGAATCTATTTACTTTGGAAGCAGAAAAGACACCTCAGGCACCATAGCAGAGGCTTTTGCACCTGATTAGAAGCCCTGGCAAGAGAAGTGAAGCACCGTGCTGAAGCAACTGTGCAATGTGATAAGAATGACCTTAATAGTAGTCATGTTGGCATGACTATTGTACTCTCTTCAATAATTACATAATTTCCCTGATTTGAGTGGTTTGCTCTCCTGAACATGAGAAAAGGTTATTTCCACAGTTTCCATGACCTAAAAAAATATAAGCCATGAGCCATAAGCTAGACATTCTTGCACTAACACATGGTAGAAAAGAAGCTGACATCTTGCCCTCTTGAAACTTAAAAGAGTATCTAAATACAATATAAGCATGGTGTTTTTATTCTCTTAAGATAAAAGTATGGCTAGGGATGCTTTTTGGCTGAGATTTCCTGCGTGTCACCCTCCTAACATGCAGGACAAGTCTCTCTGGTCACTTAGGAGGACAGATAGTTCTTTAAATATCTATCTGTTTTGCGAAGAGGTCAGGTGAGAAAATTAAGCTTATTCTAACTTGTGGAATTGATCTCACCATCTTTATATCCCTTGTGAAGTAGGACCAGTTAACTACCCTACTTGTCCTGAGCTCCAGTGCCTCAAGAAGTGCAAGGTATGCATATGGACTTAAGTCTCTCAAGGGTCTTTCAGAAGTATATGGCATGAACTGAAACTACATTTGGTGAGATTGGGTTGTGGGGTGTGGCTCTGACAACCCACAGCTTTACTATTTTACTTTGGCTATCAATACAACATTCTTTCTTTTTTTTTTTTTTTTTTTTTTTGGCTATAAATAAAACTTTTTTTTTTTTTTTTTTTTTTTTTTTTTTCAGCTATAATGGTTTTTTACAATCACATCTGAAATGGTAATTATTAGTTCTGAAGTGAATTGGGCAGAGGAGAAGGAAATGCTATTTTTCTTTATTACCCATAACATTTATTGTCCAAGAGTACTTCTCAGGTAATTTATGGAGAGCATTAGTTTAATTTTGCTTTTTATAATTTCATCTTTGCAGATGTCATTTAAATTTTATTTTTAATTCTTGTTTTGGTAGCTTATTAAGCTTTTTTATTTATGATGAAGATTTCTAGAGTCCTGCTACTTCATTAGCATATTCAACATTTACACACCTCAGAATAAGCACAGATATAAATAGAAGGTGTGTTCATTTAAACAAGACCTGGCAGTTTTTTCATAGTAATAATTATAATAATGAACAGTAGATTCAATTACTGATAATTCAGAATAAACAGTACCTTAAAAAGTTGTGGATCTAGTTATTTAAAGCAGTGGAGACACTGTTCTTACATTCAAATTAGATCTGACCGATGAATATAATATACCCCATCTGCTGAAATAAGGGCCATGTACATATTGCCCTTCTCCCAGGCATTTTGTTTTCAGAAATACAGAAATTATCATTGCTTTATGGCTATTCTAAAACCAGAATAATCATTTTCTTCTACCTGGTATGACCATTATTCATACATGCCTCTTATTTTAACAAAAGCTGTATTTCATAATGCTGAAAGTCCATTTATTCCAAACATTCTTGGCAACATGTAGAAACCTCAGAGTGCATTGTTTTTATTTCTGACAGAAAACTATGTATATGTTTTTTTTAATGTATTGAACATATGTACTACCTGCTCTCTGGCAAAATGTACAAAATTAATAGCATATAGCTGTTCATTTGAATTCAGAACTGATCCATGGGCAAAACATATGCATTTAATCTATCAATATAAGCCATTAAGGTTAAACTGCCCTGTACTTCATTCTGAGTGTAAAGAGGTTTTCTGCTGTGATAAGGTAGGTGAATTATCATGTGGTACTACTCTGACTCCCAGAAAATGTAATAGTGACTCAAATAATAGCAGCTTCTATATCTGTACATCATGACTTTCCATTGTATTTTTACTGTAAAATGGTGTAAATCCATACTTTATTAGCCCTTCGTGAATTTCGGGTGACAGAGTAAGGCTCTATTGTTATGGCAGTTGTAGCAATCACAGAGCACAAGTTCTGCCTTGGTACTTTATGCCTGTCCCAGTAATGAGTACTTCTGCACTCATTCAAACAACTTGGTTCTGAGCCTTTCTAAAATGCTTTTAGAATTATTTGTGATACAAAAAAATGGTCTACTTCTTCAATAAAGAACTTTAGTTGCAGTAAGTTCATATCATTGGCTTAAGCTATTTTTTTTTTTTTTTGTGATTACCATGTTTGATAAACTGAGTATCTGTTTGTCCTTTTGCACCCAAAAATCTGTTTGCACTTTAAAATATTCCTTCTCCTTCTGAAGCTTGCTTAGAAAAAATTTAACTTGCACTAGATGTTGGAATATAGAAGCAAATTGAAGCATTGATTTCCCCATTTTGTCACCTCTGGAGAACAATTCATAAAGCACGGAAGTTCTAACTAGTCAATCAATAGTTGCTACTTAAATCAGGGACACTGCAGATAGCCTGTTGTTATTAAAAGTGTTCTTCAGAAGATGATAATAAATGAAAAGAGAGGAACCAATTCAACCTCTGAGTGGAGTTCAAGATTGACACACTAAAGGAAGGCAAACTGTACATGCAATTCATCCTTTTTTTCCACAGACAAATGGGAAAAGTATATTTCCTTAAAAACTTCCCAAGACTGATAACCTGAAACTCTAAAATGTTTTGTGAAAAATCGTGACTACAGAATGACATGGAGGTCTCTGTCAGACCTCTGGTAGATTGCTTGAACTCTTGACTGCCCAAACCCAATCCAGAGGTCTGGGTCTTTCATTGCAGCCTGCTCCTGCATCAGACACACTGATATTCCTGCGGCAGAGAAGAGGTGAAAGTCTCAAGTCTTAACAGACTTGTCTGAACAAACAGTCTGAGCTGGGAGTCTCCAAGCAACCTCAGAGCCAGACAGTTTGAGAGTTCGATGTTCCTGCATGATCTCTGGAACATTCTGGTGAGACGTAGGAGTCAGGAGCAGCCATTTCAGGAAAGCAAGACTAAATATTCATTTCCCTGGGAAATTTTTAAGACTGTTATTTCATTCTGGATGAAACACAGGTGTTTGAGCTTTAGTAGAAAAAAAAATCATGTGGAATGGGAATTTTAAGCTTTGAACATTTCAGCTATAAAAGATTTCACAATACTCATGAATGATGCAGCTGATAAGCATATTCCTCCATGTGATGGCAATGAAGGAAACTAAAATTACAGCACAAGATGCAGTTCTACATGTTTTCTTTCTGAAGACGAACTTTAGAGTTGTGAAAAATGCCCACTTCAAATTACGTCGATTAGGCTGTTTATCAACTATTGGGAATCTTGTTTTTCTACACCCATTATAAGGGCATACTTCTTGATATTAGTCGAGGAGCTGTGCACAAATAACAGTAAACAAGTAACAGCAGAGTGGATAAGTTGTGACCTTGCTGCCTTTCAGCTGACTGTGTTTGAGTTGCTCAGGCACACGAGGTGGGACAGAAGCAGTGGGGGCCATGGTGGGCAGCTCTGTGGATGGAGGCAGGGGGGAGCACCATGGGACAGCCTACCCTGGAGGAGACGAATACAGTGGAGAAACCCCACTTTGCAGCAAAATTTAACAAATGCATGAATAAAACAGCCATTTAACCATGAAAGAAACACACTGTGAACATGTTCAAACACATATGACAAAAAATCTAGCAGGTGCTGGGGGCTAGAGACACACACTTGGTGATGGACACTCAACACGACAACCACTGTCACAGGCACTCTCCAGGGACTGCACCCATGGGTGACACACAGTGAGGCAGGGACATGGGAAATTGTTTTGCATTCATAGCTGGTCACTGTGAAATAAGAATGTGCACTCAGGGGGTTTCCCCTAGGTCCTGAGTACGCTGCAGACCCATGGCCTTCCATACACTACAGTGATGCAACCATGTGCCCCAACTGGGAACAGAACAATTTTCTTTGCAGTCACACATTAACCACAAGGGTGAACTTTTCTCATACTGTTCTATCAGAAATACCTGAGAAGCAAAGAACTTCTATCTGTGTGAAAAGACCATAATTTAAATTCTCCACCCAGTAATGTTTGAACAAATAAAGCTGTACTTCCTGCCTCTTTATTCCTTAATAAAGGGAAAAAACCCTCTGTCAACCCACGGACAGCAAACTGCAAAATAAGAATTGGTGTCCAAAGATATTTCGACAGTTATTAATAGACTTAGAGACCTCCAGCTGTATCAGTACCCCAATATCAGTGGTAGGGTCAGTGCTGTCCTGCATATTCTGCTTAAAAAGACATTCTTTTTAGCTAATAAAGTTACCTGAATCTGTAATTTTCCCTCTATTGTTCATCTCGGTATTCTTCTTTTACATTTAAATGATGTTAGATTTAAAGCAAGATGCCATTGAGATGAAACTCAGTGACCTATTTGCATTGGCTATCTCACATGCTGATGTAATGGTGCATGACCTACCAGCAGAACATTCAAAAATGCAAGATTGATTGGGCTAAGTGTTAATTGTTCTATTAAAGGGGAAAAGAAATGCCACACACCCTTCTTCTCTTAACCTCAAGTCTGACCCTGATACTCTCTGTCACAACTCAACATATCCTTTCTTCTTCCACACCTGTACAATTAACCCTAAAAAATTAGAGTCTCTAATGGACCCAACATGCCAGGTTAAATTCACTTCTCCAAATAGATTTGATGAAGTGGGTTGAGGTAATTCTGTTCCAATGTTGCAAATGAAACATACATTATTATTAGAAGATAGGAGATGATGCTGAACATTTATGAGGCCCCTCTGTCTGAGAGAAGCAGATATAATACATCACCAGGAGTAAGGACAGTGTGGTAACTCTTTTGATGTGAAAAACATAAAGAATGAGTGTGAGACAGAATAATTGCCTAGCTTCAAAACCTGATGTACTGTTACTGGACTGAGAGTCCTTTCAGAAAGGTTTACACTGAAAATGAGATACTCTTAGAATATGCCAAATTTCTCCTGTAGTGGGTAGACAACACCAGGTGTAGGATTCTGCTCAGTAAAACACCAAAATCAATGTCAGAAACAGCAGCAACTTTATGAAGCACAATGAGAGAAAACTAGGCACCTTGCAGAGTGAGAAGTAACAGTCTATGATTTTTAGTTCATTTTCCTGGGTGTTGGTTGTTGTCATGCTAAGCCTTGCAAGACATGTATGGGACAATAAACAATAACCAAACTAAATAAATTCAGCAGTAGTACTAAGAATAACATGGGAGATCCTGAGCTGGTAGCCACCTAAACCACAGATTCTTTCCAAAGTAAGCTGGAGACACTCAGAAAACTGATGATAGTCAGCCTGAGTCTAGCATTCATGTCAAACAGACTTGTTCTATTGCAAAATGCAACTCTTTGCATGGCACCCTTCTCTGGATGAGCTCAGTGACCTTGCTGACCAACAGTGGTTCACAGGCACTAAAGGTAATGAATGGAATGGCACTGATAACAATGCAGAGCTGCATGGAGAAACAGAATGTACCAAAGGTGAGTAAAAGGGAAACAGTAAGTGGTTGCTGGGAGAGTTGGAATCAAAAATAAACTAGATCTAGAAATCACATTGTATAAATTTCATGTCCTCTACAGTAATTCACTCTTACCTGAATTTAAGTAATTTAAGGCTTTCGCAGAATGTCTCCCCGAACTACAATATCACTTGGTAAAGGGCAGATGCAGACAACTATTAGTACTCCTAACAGGTGTATTCATTCAGCTCCTAAATTACCCACTTGAATCTCATGTTTTTTAATAGATGTCAAAAATTCTCAGGGATTCAGTCACATTGTTGACCACATAGAAGAAGTCTGGCATGAATGGTCATCTCTGTACATCAACTTCCTTTGAAATAATGTCAACACAAACTAAAATTCCTCTGTGTGAACCTACACAACGGGGTGTAACAGAGATAGAAGTAATTATTTGAAGAGACCATTTATCCTAGAGTGACATGAACTTTCTCTTTGAAGAAGTATTCAATTTGCTAAACTTTTGATGGAAAACATATTTGGGAATGTGACTAATATTTCATTTTGGCATATTTTATTTTGGCAATTTTTATACTGGCATATTTTCGTATATGATAGTGTAAGTTTGTAGCAGTGGCTAGTGTGTGTGTTCCTACAAAACGTCCAGTGTAAATGAAATGTTCAGAGGGTTGCTTTAACACACTGACTTCATTCAGGATGTGAAGGCATGTAGCTGCTCAGAGAAGCAGCTTTGGGAATCAAGTCTTAGTCACTGCTGCAACAATGGGACAGGAAAAGTGTTTTTCAGAACAAAACTTTGAAGAAATTGAAAGGATTCAGAAATACAAATCCCACTGTCTGTCAGTGGCACAGGTTCTTAAACACTCAACATGACCCAATTTGCAGAAGTATTTAGAAATCTAAAATTTAGATAAGCACCTCCTGCCATTTCAAAAAGCATCCATTCCACTGCCACTGAAATCTGCATCTTTAAGTGAAGAATCACCTTTGAAAACATGTCTGAAGTTGCTTTAGAAAGGCTTATGCTCTTGTCTGTTAGACATTTAAAACTTTGCAGGATGGTACATCACAAAAGCCAGGAAAGCAAACAAGTCTTCCAGTGCCTTCCCAGTTCCCCCAAAAAACTAAAAGAAAGTAAAACATTATCCCTAGGCTCTTTAAATTCACTGACTAAAACCACACTGTGTTCAGATCAAGTTTAAATGTGACTTTTTTGGGGGTTGACAGTGACTCTTTAAGGTATGTATTTTGAAATGGAACAACTGCCAGTTTATGGAAATTCAAATACTTAACAACCTTGGCAGTGTCCTTTTGATTAGTCTGTGAAAATGAAGTTGCTTTTCATAGGAAAGTCCATTCACCTATTTAAAGTCTCTACATATCATGCTGGACAGTCTGAATAAAAGTGATCTGTAATTGGAAAAATTTGGTAATAGATGCCATTTTGCACCAAAATTCAACCATGAGAAACAAAGATTAAGTTTTCTTCTTTCTTAGGCTGTTCTGAAAGATGTTTAAATCCAAGTAACATTCTTCTTTTGTGCTGAACATGTAAAAAAATTAAATAGAAAAAAAACTCACCATATTCAGGTTGAATCATACTTGATGACCCCTTGTAAGAAGAGAAGAATTCAATTGGTTTGAGGATACAAAAGTAATTTTATTATTTCAAAATCATGTGTTCCATTAGTTCCCATAATTCTAGCCAAAATTAACCAGGTGAGAAAGTTATTGCATATAAAACATCACAGGTAGTTATCCATAATTTGGTCAAAATAAATGAACGATAATTATAGAGAGATTATAAAAGAGCAGGATAAGCTGTGAAGATCAGATCTCTTTAACAAGTAAAGAGCTGGCTAGTAGACACAAAGAGACGATGTCTGATGTTAAAATAAAACCAAGGACCAGGTCCTGCCTTCACTGAAGTACTTTTTTTCCAACAATTACATTTAATGTCTAAAATCTGATCTTTATTTTTGCTTGCCTGCCCAGGAGCTACCCTAGGGAAACTGACCTTGAAAAATGACCTTGTCAGGACTGGGGAAGTGAATACTGAGTGACAGAGAGAGGAGTTTTTGTCTAACATTTTGGGTTTTAGCTTGTTGCTTCTTTACTGACTGCATTGATGAAATAGCTGCCTCACTTGAGTAAGTGGTAGCAGATTGCAGGCTGAGCTCAAGCTCTATTAAAAGAGCATAGTGGAATATTATGGCTGGGACTGACACAATATGGATATTTCTTTCTGCTCTTAGTCCTCTTGCACTTCTCTCCCCATTACATTATTTTTTAAAACTCAAAATCGGAGTCTTGAGCAGATTTTCAGCACCCTTAAAAGAGAGGATACATTTTTTCCCTGCAGTGTGTAAAGAGCTTTGACAAGGCTACTACTCTCGGTATGTATTAGGCAGAAACTAATTTGCATTCCTGTTAACCCAGCACCCTCTTTTTTCCTCCTTCCAATTTAGATGGAGAGTTGTTTCTTTTTCCTTCCATATTATGAGACCTGTTTCTGTGTTCTGAGTAATTACCACAATCTGTTTTGTTCTCACTCCCTCACTTTTCTGCTCTATTCCTTCTTGTCCCTTCTTTGCTGACTCCCTCCTCTTAGTCATTTTCTGCCCCTTAGTCATTGTCTTCTCCCTGTCCCATGGCTATGGGCATTGCTGGCATCACTGCCAGCTGCCCTGAGGGGCCAAGGGGCAACAGAGGGAGAGGTGGGATGTTTGACCTGGAGCTGCAGCCGTGATTGTGTCTCTCTATGGGTAAATTACATCTTTCAGTTGCAAAGTGAAGCATTGGTGGACGAGGCAAGTGAGGAAGAGAAGAAATATTGACAATAAAGTTATGGGCTACAGGACTGGGTTTGCCATTGTTGGCACAGCAAAATTTAATAAAGATGCTGGTTAACAAGGATGACAGCAAAAAAAGATGAATTCAAATCCCTAATGGATGTGAAGCATCATCACTGAAGATCTTGTCTAGTCTCCTGACCTGAGTTCAAAGCATGTTGGTAGAGCAGAATAGTTGTTAAAAGAGGTTATAAGTGCTAGAACTAGAATAGGACTGATGTAGTGATCCTTATCTAACACTGTTCATACAAGATTTGATTTTTTGATTCATCATGTCATTTTCAAATATTTTTCTGCAATTTGGACTTAAAGAGTTACTGATTGGCAATGTGCCAAATTTAGAAGTGTTTGCACACTTTTTAATTTTATCTTATCATTTTATTGCTTATCCAGTTAAAGCTTAAGCTGTGCTAAAACAGCAAATTAATAATTTAAAATGGAAGAATGGATGTTTCTTAGGAAAAGTTTTAATGGAGGCTTTCAGATTATCAGGTCTACAGGGTCTGCTTCAGAAAAAATCATGAATAAGGGAAAACAGTGAATTATATTGGAGGCCTGACTGAAATGTTAAGTATGATTTCTGCTACCATGAACCCCATAAAATGAAACTATGTGCTTATCTGCCTAGACTATATAGCTCTTTTCTTTTTAAAAAGTAACTTATAATAGCAGCCATTTAAAATGGGAGTTTTATACTGGACAGAATAAAGCATATTTAGTTTTTTTATGAGTATGTATTGTTTAATTTGGATTAAAAAAAGCCAAAGGGAGAGGACAAAAAGTTAAGTCCTCTATAAAGGCAACCAGAATTTCAAACTGAAACAAATCATTAAAAATAAAGATGAAAATAACAGTGCACATGTAAAGCCCAGTGCAGAGAGTTAACTGTGCATTCAGCTGAGCACATTTATCCTTCTCTGCTGAGACAGACTGGTAGGGTAGAAGATTTTCAGCATTTGTTCATTTAAAGATAAGGATAACTGTGCACAGAGCACCGCAAGCAGAATGCAAAGAGACTCCCTTCAAAGTCTGTTCAAGTCAGTAAACAGACTTCTTCAGCTTTATAAGAATTCTTGCCCATCCTCTTGTAATTCCACAGGCAAACTCTGCCAAGGCAGCTACTTCTAATTTCTGTTAAATGAATGATGTCTTATTCAACTCAGACTGATAAATAATTCTCTCATCTATGGGTCTGAGCCTGCTATCTCATAGAGACTGTGATGCATTTGGTATAAGAATCAACATTATGACTCATCTGGATTATGTTACAGCAAAAACCTTATTTTGTTGATATTTTATTTTCCTATCAAAATGAAACAAAGTAGCTCTTCCCCGATTTTGCCCTCCCTCTGTCATTCATTCTTCTGTGCAATTTTTTTAATACAGAAGCTGATTTTCTGACAAGTATATATTTTTTCTATAGCTCAAAAGTGACACACTACCTTACTGGTCTTTCATTATTTCTTTTACAGAATTTTTAATTCAAATATTGTTTAAAACTTGTGCTCACGAAATAAACATATATATATCAATACTTGGCATTAAGGCAATCATTTCAGTTGGGGGGAAAATCATGTTTGGGATCTGAGAAAACAAAGCTCAATGTATTCTTTCTTGCCTGTAGCTTTGGAAGCTTGAAAGTCCTATTATCCTAAGAATTAAATTGGCTTACTCTAATGCATACAGATGGCAATGCCTTGTGCTAGGTACAGCTGCCATTTTTGAATATTTTTTTTTTGTCCTCAAAAGAGAAAAGGAAAAGTTTAGTCTGTCCACCTGCAACAAAGAGATTTCTTAATATAAAGTTGAGCTTAAGGATTTATTCTACACAGTTCTATATGCATGCTTCAAGACATCTTTTTGAGCATTTAAGAATATTTTTGACGAAGTTATTCCTTAAGTGATATTTCTTGGATGGAAAACAAATTTAAAATGTGATGACTGCTGAAATGTTAAAGAAGTAGCTACTGCATCTTGTGATCAACAAATAATAATTGCGAAGAAACACAGCAAAATTATTTTTGAAGCAAATCTCTCCATAATTTCAAAAATGGAATCACTATAATCTTCATTGGACAATTTTTGAGAAATGTAATGCATGAAAATAGGAATCTTCATATCAGTTCATTGATTATTCATGCAAATGTATTTCTAACTTGTTTTTTTGTGCATGACAGTCAGTGATTTTGCTTAAATTGTTATTTTCTGCTCTTAAGGCAAATAGCATCTTTTCCAGGCTCAATGTTGACTGCAAAAACTTCTTATGAATAAAAAATTCAGGCTTTCAACTCTAATATTCACAACCTTTGTTTCCAGTAAAAAGGTGTAGGCTACAGTAAGTACTCATAAGGATGCCTGAGGAAAGCAAAAGGTTCAAAATTTCTGTGGATAGCTGTTGACAAACCTGCACAGCCAAGTGAAATTCCTGTGATGTCTCTCCTAGTTTTCATAACATAAATACTCATTATCCAGTTAGGTGAATTGGTGAGTGTGACTGAGGTGAAGGTTTTTGTCCTTAGAAAATGGGAGGGATTGAGTAAGTAGATAATAAACCACAGTAAGATGTTGGTCACATAAAATATTGAACTATTCCACATATAAACTGACTTTATAGTATATATATATATATGTATCCTAATTTACATGAAACTTACTTGACCCTTATACAAGAAGGGAATGACCATATCTTTGCTTGATTCATGTAGGGTAAAAATGGATGACTTTTTTCTTCTTTAGAAAACTTTGGAATCATTAGATACATATGATTCACTGGAAGAAAAACACCCTAAAGAGATAGAGAAGACTTTTCTAAAAAACAAAACAAAACAAACAACACAACAACAAAAAGGACAACAAACAAACAAACAAACAAACAAACAAACAAACAAGGACAAAAACACCCTAAAACAAACAAACAAAACCCCAAAAATTTGCATGTTAAATAAGGACAGACACAGTTTTCTTAAAACTGATGAGTGCTGACATGAGTCCCAAATCATGAGTTGTGGTGTTTGCAGTTTTTCTCTCTGGGTAAAGATTAGTCAAGGTCCCAAACTCAGAGAGAGAACTTTGGGGGACAAAATGTAAGAGGAACATTTTAATTAGCATTGGTGCTAGAGAAAACAGGGGTCCTGAAGACTGTATTCTCTTATGATTCTAAGTAAGAGATTTCTTTCTACAATCTACTGCCAGTCAGATTTGAAAACAACTTTTTATATTTTTTCTGGCTTCTTAAGTACATATTCATACTTCCTGCATGTTATGAATGAATAAACCAATCCCCAAACAAAGGTTACCCTCTGCTCTTAAATCTTGCTGGTCCCTAGGTATTTCTGACTGATGGAAATTGGATGTAGAGGCAAGGTAAACTACTCTGGCTAAATGCTTCTGAATAGGATGATGGTCTGCTGCTACATAAATCCTGTGTGCTGTCAGATCCCTAGAGCATTCTTTGTTCTTGCCTTGGAGAGAATTCTTGTCAGCCATCCGACAGTAAGAAGAAAACTGCAGCTGATTCTGTCAGAACATCACACTAAATGAACAAAGTGATGATTCTCCCTACATGTACAAACTTCTCTTTCAGAGTTACCTCTGCTTCCAGCTCAGTTAGGAAAGGCTCAAGAAAAAAAGGTTCACCTTTTAATTATCCAAACGTTCCTTTCAAAGAGCAGCTATCAGTGCAATTTCCTTGAAAAACATATATTTTTTCTCTGCAGAGTGTTGCAAACAGGGAGGAGATAGGACAGATGGAGAAGAGGAAAAATTGGTAAAAGGAATAGAAATATTGTGCAATAATTCTTCTAAATCTTCCCTTCCTGACGTACTGCATTGTAATCATACACAACTTATGGCACTTACCACTTGAAACTGCAAGCAGTAGAGATTAAACAATAAGCAGTTACTGAGGAAATAGAGTGGGGTGATAAACCTTGCTGATGGGACTGTTATTCAGGGAAGTAGAAATGACAGCCACATGAATAAAGTGTTGCAGAAAGATCTTATGATACTGAATAATTAGACAATAAAATGGCACAAGAATTCCATACATCTAATGTAAAGTGATGCACACAGGAAAAAATTCTAACTTCCTCTATGAAATGAGCTCTGAGCTGATGAGGAATTTAGGAATGAAATTGTGGGGTATCAGCTCAGTGTTCATTAGTATTCAAAAAAAAACCAAATTAAGTGTTAAGAAATGCAAGGAAAAAGATTGAAAAAACACAGAAAATATTATGCTACTGTATAAATTAATTATTTATGTGCACTTTGAGTAATATGTACAGTCCCAGCTCCACCATTTAAATTTTACCATGTAACACTTTGGATGGCAATAAAGCCACCTGAGATCAATGATGAAAAATGTGTATAAAATCATGAGAGGCATAGAGAAGATAAACATGGATCTCTTGCAGCTCAAGAACTAGGAGACCAGATATACCTACAACTTAGTAGTTGAAAAGTTCAACATAAAAGAGAAGAAGGTCCCCATGGCATGTATGGAAGCTGTGGAATTTCTTGTCACAGGATATTGCAGATGATAAAAGTTTATGGAGTTCAAAAAGCAACAACAAAAATATATAGTGAGAGGGATAGTAAGTTCAAAGACATCATCAGCTAAGGAAGCTGTGTGTTGCAAATTGCTGGATTGTGTTTTGAGCAAGTGTCACTTTGTGCTTGCCTTGTTGTTACACTTCTACAGAAAAGTTGCTGAGCTAGGTGTACCATCAGACTGGTCCAGCACAAGCGTTTTTATGTTCTCTTATGACCCAAGAAGGATTGCCAAAGTGGAAAGGATGGAGCCTCAACCCTATTGAAACAAAAATTTTCCTCTGTCTTCAGAAGGATTGTGAAACAAATGCCATTAAAAGATTCTCTACTACAAGGCATCATTCAAGTATATATCTATTTGCAACTCAAGTGTACACAGCGTAGTAAATAAGATTTGCATATAGATTTTAACTTTCCCAAGGCGAGTTGAATTGATTGATCCCATTTTAGAGTCGAAGAGAAAGAATAAAAGCACTGACATAGAGGTGCTTTAATTCAGCGACTTAAACTCAGGATTGCAACTTACCATGCCTTTGTTTCTATTTTTGGTGAAGCCAGGGCCATGGTGTGAGGCATGGTCAGGTCAGGTCACTGGAAATATTTGCTGTTGAAGCTGGGATATTGGTTTGATTTATCTGAGAAGAAAGGCACTTGTGGGAGTATTTATCTGTAACTACAGTTTATTTCTTCTGTTTTGTCCAATAGGATGCTCTCTGCTTTATTTCTTGATGTTAATTTACTGCACTTCAGTGAATCTAAGATAGTTGGTGGTTTTTTCTGGCATTTTAGCAAGTAAAATGTGATTCTGAGAACTCTAAGGAAAATCATGACTTAACCTTTCCAACTTAATGGTAATAATGGTACCATTTACAGGAAAAATTGCTTTAAATTGATTAAAAAACACTTATGCTAAAAGACATCTTACCAACATGAAGGAAGAAAACTCAGAGTACATTTTCAGTTAATTTTGGTTAAATAGGCTAACGAATGTTTTCTGCATAGCAGCCAAGATTGCCATGTGGTTGCAATCGATGCTGGGAGCAAATGCTGCTTGTTTTTCCTTTTCAGTTTGTTCTTGGATTTTGTGCCTGGCTTTGTATGGATCCTGTGCATGGCATTAACAAATGAAAAAAATTACTTGTCTGGTGCCTGAGAAATAGGGCTCCTAAGAGTGTGCCATGTGTCTGGCCTAGTCAGAAGGTGTATTTGCATTTGCTTCACAGATTTTTGCATGCCATTTTCTGTTTTTGAGGACACAACATCCCCGTAATCCATCTCAGGAGGTATTAGGTTCTGAACAACAAAGATCTTGGATGAGAATAAAACCTGGTAGTACTCAGAGTACCAAACTGCCTCAGCTGGATGCTGTGCAGAAGTTAAGCTTGGAGCAGACTACAAGGTGCATGAATCAACCATGATTGTACCAGCATCTATTCCAAACTCTCTATTTTCAGCACTTAAGTATTGATTCTTGCTGCTCTTAAACTTTAGTCATGAGATTTAAACTTTGTTTCATTCTTTGTAGATAGATGCCTGTTTACAGTCCAAAGTCCTTCCAAAACCTTGAGTTTTGCTTAGAATAAGGTTGTCAGAGAAATAGCTCCTCAACTGTTTTCCTTTGCCTTCTCCTTGGAGCCCTACAGGAACACTTCAGTCATGTTTTCATGACTTTTCTCTGTAATTGTCAGTGATAATAACTTTTTAAGAAAAAAGAAAGCTGATCTTTATAATCAACTGACAGCAGGAGCTGGGGTTTCCAAAAATGCATCAGAGATGGTGAGATTCATGATAAAATTTTGCCTCAGGAGATCTGCTTTCATCTTTTACTGACTCCATCTTTTTCCTTGCTTACAGGTTGCAGCAGTGAAGCCCTGAATTAGCCTCAAATAGTGCTGGAAAAAAAGACTTTGAATCTCAGCCATTGTCACTACAAATAATACTATTGGGGTGGTAGCAGTTTTTCTGTTCCTGTTGTAGAGCTTTCAGATTTGAACTGTCCTGCAATAGAAGGTATTCCTGGTGTGAAGCAGACTTTGGTCTGAAACTACAGGGGCTGTAATTAAACTTAATTGAAACCATGTCTGTGAGACAGAGGGACAAATGTCTTTAGGAGCATCACTACAGATGCATCTCTTCTGACTAGAAACAGCACTAGCAGGGGGAAAATAAAACCCAGTATCAGACATTATGGGTAAGCTAATGCTGTGTAATGGCCCAGATTGTACTGCAGGAAGAATTTATGCTAGAACTATAAAGCCACTGGGGTTTTTTGTAAGTATAAAAAGCTGTAAGGATGAATAGTAGTTTTAAATATATGTATTTCCTTTCTGTTGGTTCTTTACAAGTTATTTCACTATATTTTTATTGCTTACGTCTAGCCACAGGGAGAAGCTGATTAAGTGATCTAATTTTTCCTTATCTTCTATCTTCACTGCTTGACCTTCCTGTTTAAGTGTATTGGGTATTTCCAAGTGAATTTCTATTATGAAATCCAGATTTTGTTCTGGAAGTACATAGTCTTTGATGAACACCAAGAGAAACACAGGTGGGTTTCTGATAGCAATGTGCTTGAATTCCTGCCAGCTCATTTTATGGGCTTCTAGAGGCTTCAAAGCAACCACGTTGTGCAGAATCTGCCATTTTGGGAAACTCTGTCATGCCAGTGTCCTGGGGCTAGGCTTCCTGTGGGTCTGCAGGCTGACTCCCTGCCATACATATGAACCATAAGAGCTTTGGATCAGTTTTGCAGGTGAGATCTGAAGTCTAGGCTCATCTGCCTTTTCAGAAGAGATTCTTCAGCATGCAGTGGCTCCTAACATGGACTGGGCATCCCAGGAGCCCCAGGAACATCACCTCCTCATCAGTGCTGCTCTCCCATGTTAGACTGACAGTCAACAACTAATCTCAGGGTTGTTGTGTTGCCTGTCAGACTTTTTGATAGTGTTACAACCAGTGAGAAAAGATGAAACTGGGAATCATGATGGGGAGTTTCTAATGCACTGTGCAGGATTATTGTGATGAGCTGGGGAAAGGAAAACCTTGCTGCTATAGTCTACTGCAGGCAGCCTGGAAGCCCTGAGGGACTTCAGCTATGTGATTCATTCCCGAAACACTGTTTGGCAGCCTTGTAGGTTCTCCTCTGAGCCAGCGATCTCACAGCTCCAGACCCATTGCTGTGGAAGAGCAGGCAGCAGTTTTCCAAACTCATCTGTAAATTGCAGCACTCAAAACTTCCTGCCGTCAAAAGAGCCATGCCAGGTACCTCACAGCTTGTGCTTCTTCCAAATGTTGTTGTGGGTGTCTCAGATGGTACTGGGCACATATGGCGGTTGTGCTGTAGATCTTCATGTCAATTTTTTGCAACGGAACATTTTGACTCTTTAGAAAAGAATCTTATTACAATTAATTTTCAACTGAAATTTCCAATTTCTACTTATCATTTCATTCTGAAATGAAAGGCCATTTTACTTGGAATTTCAGGTTTCTTTCTAAAATAGAAACAGTTCATTTAGACCAGCTCAGCACTGGCTTTTGAAGAGAAGGGACTTGGATTTCTTCTGACTCTTTCAAGTCTCTGCTGATAGAATCTCCTTCTTGGTTTCTCCCAGAAAAACCCTTAGAATACTGATGCTCACATACACTGTCTCATACTCAATTAATATAGCTTCTTGTCTAAGACACTTTACAAATTATTGTATTATTGCCATTATTGGTCAGGAATACTATATCTAATTATGCTAACGCTGCAGCATTGGTTTCACTGATGAGATCAGATTCTACCTGATCCATTTGAATTCTTTTCCATTAAATACTATCCCAGGCTGTCCCTTCAGGATGAAAACTCTCAACAGTCTGGTCTTCTCTTAGTTGTTCCCTTTTCTATCACTTCAACCCTGTTGTTGCTCTCTCCTGTTGTTCTATAACATACCTTCATGAAATGCAGATAAGGTCTGCATAAAATGCAGATAAGTCATGTAACTATTTAGTTTATTTAGTTTATTTAAATACAAATAATAAACACTGCTTTTTCCTAATTTCTATTTGTTTGTGTCATATTTGTGTTGCTTCTAGGAATAATTATTCTCCAAGTTTTTCAGGATGGGGAACAGATTTTCTGGGTTGGCACAGCAATTCCCAATATTGACCAAGACTAGGTCATAAATAAATAATAACAGCTCTAAAAATCTTTTCATCACTTTAATGGCTATGCGATCTCTATGCATTTTTGTGATCACAGTAAGTAGTTGTAAAGAGCATTGTGATAACGTCAATAGAAGCATGGTATGGTAATGTAAAATTAATGAGCTAGATGGTAATCTTTTTAAGCAAATCGTGTTCTGTAATACAGCACACCCTCTCAATTAGTCTGTTCTCAGGAGCCAAGGAATCAGTGTATTGTGTGTCAAGTGCACGGTAAAATTGACTGCGTTACTCAGGAAGATCAGCACAGCTGATAGTCAAAGTGCAATAACCTCATATAGAATGGAACCTTACAGTGGAGTGCATTACAGAGACAATCCATGGTACTTTCATGTTTATGTTTTTAATGCTCTGCAGGTATTTGTTAGTAAAGAGAAAGATATTTCAGTGCCTTTTTTATGAAAACCAAAATAAGGAATCTGGGCTGTTGTCTTCTGAAAGCCTGAACTGTCCAGAGCACTGATCTAGTCATTAATGAAAGCAGAGGTTGTGAAGACTAACAGAGGGTGTGAAGACCTATTTTATACTCCTCATGTCTATTATCTTTCAAATAATTAAGACTATGATTCAGACTTTTTTACCTAGTACAACTGATACCTGAATCCGCCCATAACGAACATATGCTATCAAGTAGAAAAGGTATGAGATGTGCAATCATAGCAACCAACCTACCAGTCTGGAGGTAAAGGTTACTCAGTGGAGGGAAAGCTGGAGGTTGAACAATGCTGACAAGTAATAAAATTGTGCTGTTTTATCTGATACTTGCTGAACACATAGCAGAGTTTCTTTCAGTTTTACCTGTTGCCATTTTGACTGGTATTTTTGCATGGTGTGCTCTGAACAACATGGCCACACGCAGGTATCATCAACACAGAGAAGCTACAAGCTGATGTATAACACTCACTGCAGAAGCAGTAATACAAAGAATATATTTGTTCCTATAGATCACTCAGAGAAACTTCCAGTTTCTTTAACGAGCAACATGGGAATTTGATTAAAGACTTTCAGACTGGATTCGTTATTTCTGATGAAGGGATAGGGAAGAAATTCATTAATGGAACAATTTCTGGAGGCTAGGACTTAAATTTAGTTTACATCATGAGAGAGATTCATTTCTTCTCAAACTATAGCTCAGTGGACATTAATCTATATTACAGTTCAGCAGCCAGTGAAAGTAGAAATTCGTGTTTGGGATGAGAAACTGAAAATACAGCCAATTGTGGGTCAAACAAGAGCTAGTACAAATTTTTTTTCAGTTTTCAGAAACTTTTGACCAGATACTGAATTACTGAAGATTTGGACTTAATATATTAAGTCCAGTTTAGAAAGAATGTGATTTGTTTTGTGTTGTATTTTATAAACCAACTTTAAATATTTCCTGATTCATTAGAATGCCTGGGGAGAGCCACTAGGTTATAGAAATGAGAGAATGCAAACGAAGCTTATCTTCTATTTTAAACTCCTATATGCTGACATCTCATTCTAACTCTCACAGAAGAAGCATCTCCACAAGGTCAAATTAGCAATCATGGTTGTTGTTGTTGTTGGCTGGACTTTGTGAACGAAGATTTTGGGATAAGCCTGCGCAATGGATTTTTTAGGTGAGGCACAGTGTGCGCAGAACTGGCCCCACCCGCTTTACTCCTGAGGTTCATCTTGCCACGGCCGAGCACGCTCGGATGGCGACAGCGAGTTCCTCGGGATTCGAACCGGCGTCCTCAGAGGAGGATCCGCCTCCAGAGGCAGCGACTTACACCACTCGGCCAATGCCTGCTGCAGCAATCATGGTAGAGCAATGTTAAAGACATATCAAACCCTGTTTTTCATTCCATGTCCCTAAACTGTTAAGAGAAAAAATACATAGTTTCTTTGATAATTGCCACAAAGGCCAAAATAATGTTTCACGTTGTTGCTCATGTTCTTTTACTGTATTAAATTACAATTTACTGCTGAGACATTACATGGAATCATATGCAACTGTAGTCTACAGTGTTAATGCTGCCTACATTAATACAGTTCACTTTATGAAAAAGCCACTGGACTATGTTTTGTTTTATTTTATTTATTAATAGCACTTAGATTCTATTTTCATCCAGGTATTCAGCAGCGGGTAAACAAAGGAGCTACTGATTATATGCAGAAAAGTTTCTGACAACTTCAATTACAAAAATCTTCCTATGTTCAAATGGCAAATCATAATCCTGGAAAATTTCCTACCTCTTTGGGTTTTGTCTGAAGGTTAATTTATCAGTTGGCATACCACTGGGTCCAAACCTGCTTCTACTGAAATAATTGGGAATTTTGCCATTGGTTTCAATAGGAGCAGGTGCACGCCCCTAATGAAGTGTGTAATGGAAATGGTGTACGCACAAAAAACCTGGACACAGTCAGCACGAGAAACTCTGGATAAGAAGGATTTCTCAGAATCCCAGAGCACGTGAACAATATGTTGTGGTGACATTTAAACATTGACAAGAAAAGTGAAGAGATCAAGTGAAAGAATAGAACAGACAAGAAGATACTGTCACACTGGAACAATTCACCTCATGCTTGGAAAAGTTTACAAAAACCTTGACTAGGGAGGGAAAGGGCATCATGATAAATGAGAGCACCTAAGCCACATTAGATCAGCTGATAACACAGTCATCTTTGCCAAAATCCCTGAAGACCTTGAAGCACTGATGAGAGAATTAATCATGAAAAGAAGGCTTGAGCAATTAGGATAGGAAGAGCTGAGTTGTCCCCAGTGAAAATTGACCCCAACCTTCAACCTGTGTTGAAATCAAGTATGACCCAAACCTTTGCTGAAGTATGAAAAAAGCAAAGGAAGTTTTTTTTCCACCTCATTATTTCTCAATTCATTCACTGTACTCAATACAGTGTGCTGTGGATAATCTCAGACTGGTATCAACTAAAATAGCACCAGAACACCAAGACAGTATGACTTTACTATCCAGTACTGCATCCACAGCAATTAGCCCTGCTTTCGAGTCTTGAGGAAGGGCATGTTAATGAGGCTGAGAGCAGAGTTAACTAATCCTGAGGAAACCACTCTGTGAACCAAGTGAGACACTGCCTTTGTGCTGGTCTGCCCCATGGGGAACTGCCAGATCCTGTGGTGTTAACTGGGGTTTCTTCAGCATAGTGAGATCCAGCAGGGAAGATGCATCCTGTGTATCCTGAGTAATGTACATGCCAGGATGCTGCAGGAAGGGTTGTGTTTGAAGAAGCCCCATGGTTATCTCATGTTCAGGAAAAGGCAGTGACAAAAGGGAAAGGGGATGACTGCAGGCACCCTTATGCAGCAAGCTTAGTGTGAGTTACATGCTTCAGCCTCGGGTGATGCAGAAGACAGGGGAAAAGAGAGAGAGGCTGGTTGATGTTCCACTGTTTCTCCTGCTCATTGGCACAGTGTTTATTTCCCAATTGTGATGAAAGGACCAGGCTTGTTTTACCAGGAGGTGCAAATACTCATGTGATGAGTACAAGGAGTACTCTCATCCTGAGTTCCTGGCTGCCTGAGGCAAGAGTGGGTGTTTGCACTGCCAGAGCCAGGCTGTGCCTTGTGCAGAAAAATGGAGGCGTTCTGTGGTCTGGGCTTGGATGGTTTTGTCTTTTTTTTTTTTTTTTTTTTTTTTTTTTTTTTTTTGCATTTGATGGTCTGGTGGGTTTGGTTTGTTTGTTTTTTTTCTTCTTTTCTCTCACAAATGTTGCTCTGAGTCTGGACAGCATCCTAGAGGGGCATCTTTGTTGGGCATAACTACTGTTTTCCTATTGGCTTGGAGTGTTTTATCTTGGCCACAAGCTGAAGCACACATAATGAGGAAAGGAACACCACTCACTATTTGTCTTCTTGATTGGCAGAGTTGCATGGGTGAAGGCAGATGTGGGTCTCTTGGGATGCTGCAGCTATTGTGGTAGGAAAATTTTTCAGTCACATATTTGAATGAGATTTGGGAGATGAGTGTAATTTGTCTCAGTTTTATTTTTAGTGATTTCACTTTTCTGGCTTAAGTATTTCATTCCCTTTTATTGTCAAGATTTATTACCAGCACTGTTGTGAAGTGCAGCCAGTTCCAGTCTTCCAACTTCTTCCTAAATTTAATTTTTGTCAATGAAATAGTTTCCTGTAAGACATGGAATTGTTGGCTTATTGGCAGATTACACCCAAGAGCTTTTTTAAAACAGACTAAGGCCAGCACCAATTAAGTGGCTGGTGCCAAGTCCCTTAGCTGCTGATGGAATAAATGAGAATTTCAGTTGTTTCAAAGTTGACTGTGTTTTTGGACAGTGAGAACTTAAGAACATTAAGTTCCTAGTTCCTTGCCACAGTATTGACACTTGTGTTTCTACAGCTCCATTCTTTGACAATTTTAATATACTTATTTACACAACTTTCCTGTTAGATGGGAAATGCTATTATCCTTATCATTATCATCATTTTTCAAGTGAGAAAGCAACTTAAAGAAACTATAGCCATGTTTATATTAGAGAGCATATCACATACTGGAGAAGCAACATTTCCTAGAGGGGACAATTGTTTATAGAAGAGCGCTTTTTGTACAGAACTTCTTAGTGGATCACCTGCCCCAGCTTGTGTTGCAGGCGTGGCTGCAGTGCCACGTTTGTGTCATTCAGTGGCAGAGAGGATAAGGTGAGGTCTTCCCCTGGTGCTCTGACCCACGTGGGCTCTCAGGATTGCTCAACAACCTGACATTATTGCTTTTCTGTTTGCTGTTTTTTCCTTAATATTAATTTGAGATGTTACACTTGAGAGGCGGTGGGCATTGGCCGAGTGGCGTAGGCCCCCGCCTGTGGAGCCGGCTCCTCCTCTGAGGACGCCGGTTCGAATCCTGGAGGAACTCGCTGTCACCATCCGAGCTGCTCGGCCGTGGCAAGATGAACCTCAGGAGTAAAGCGGGTGGGGCCAGTTCTGCGCACACTGTGCCTCACCTAAAAAATCCATTGCGCAGGCTTATCCCAAGATCTTTGTTCGTGAAGTCCAGCCAACAACAATCTTAGTGGATCTGTCAAGAGACAGACTGGAAAAAAGGGAAGTCCATACTTTATTTTTGCATCTGTACCAGAAGATTTTGTTCACAAAAGTCCTTGGAGGAAATCTTACTTCTAGCTCTCTAGCCAAAAATGGCTTACCATAGCCATGGTATCTGGGATGGAGAAAGAGGCATGTCTGATGTGAAAATCCCTGGATTGAGCCCTTTCCTCCATAGACCTGCTGCATTAGGACTTCCTCTGTTGCAGACAAAAAAGTCTGCAAAAACAATTGCTAAAAGAATTTTTTCTTCTGGGAAGCAGAGCCTTCCACTGAGTAATATTTGGGTCCAAAATACCGATAGGAACATTTTTGTCTTCCTCTTCACATAGGCAGCATCTCCAGGACCTCTGGATTTGGGTTTTTATCAGCTGATATGTGTTTGTTCTGTACATATATTTTGAAAGTATGAAACACACCCCACTGATTAAGAGTAGACTGTGATGAGCACCTTAACTTCAGACACCCGGGACTGCTCTGTAATGGACAAAAATGTCACATGCCTTAAACTATACCTTTGGGAGATGTCCAGCTCCTCATCTATGCCTAAAGCTTATTGTTCAAACTTGTATTTAACTTTAAATTACACATTAAAGGAAAGGAATAAAAAAAATCAACAAATAAGGGAAAACATATGGGCTTTAGTTGTGAGCTATGTCAAAATAAATTTTTGTGGGTTATTTTCTTTGTTTACATACAAAATGTCATCTAATTCTTTCAGGAAAGCTAATTTAAGATTTATTTTTTTCTTTAAATTTATTCTCTCACCCTCCAATATACAAAGTTTAAAAAGTGAAGTTTGACTTCTGTGTTCCTGAATTTCCTCTAAAAGTCATGAAGCTGCCAAGGATGATGAGTTATTGGTTGTCAATAAAGTAACTATTGATCATAATCTTCCAAAATTCATCCTTCATATCTGTTTAAAAACAGAATATGCTATAAACTGCAGAACAGAATTAATTACTTTGTCCCCAAGGGAAAAGCAGATAATTACCAAATAACATTTCCATCAAAGCTGTAGCTAAGTTCTGAGTGTTATGTGAGACAAATTCCATACTCCTACAAAATGAATAAACTTGTTGGTACTTTCACACAAATTAAGTCCTGTAACATTTCAGTAAAAATCCCATTACTAATGTCCTCATTTTTACAATTAATTTGAATTTCTTTAAGGACAAAGGGAAAATAGATGTTGGTAGGATTAAGCATATATTCAGAAATCTTGTGCTTTCCTGTGGCTATTTTTAACAGACTCGGTTTATGTTGTTAATTTTAAAGAATTCTTTAATCACTTGTTCATCAATATAGTTTTAAAGACTTTCATATTTCCAAGGTCTGTAATAGGATGAAATATGCATTTTGGAAAGCAGTACTGTAGTGAAAGGATAATTTATGCTTTGCACTAATTCCCTCTTATCTATTGACATAAATTAGAGCTTTGAGAGAAGGAGATGCCTGAAGCCCTTATTATTTTATGTATCAGCTAGTGTTCAAAGAGCAGAGGAGATTTTGCAGCAGAGATTTCACAGCTAACATTTTGCAGGACATCCGAACTATTTTATCAAAACTTATGCTGTTCTCCAGAATTCAGTGGAGATGACTTTGAACAAGTACTGCACTGGGAATCATTTGTGCAAAGCCACTTCTCTGTTTCAGAAGGCAGAACTTTTTATTGGAAGAGGTTAAATTATTTATTGGAAATAAACTACCCAGCAAATGTAGCTTTTTTTGCCTTGTTTGCACGTTAGGATCTGATTTTGGATCCCATTAATGTATTTGTTATTCAGAAGTCTTTTCCAATAAAATGAAATATTCTGCAGTGCAATCTGTCTATTGGCTGTTTGTGGTTCAGGGCCAGTCACCTCCACAGCACAATTACTGCCTAACTACATCTCACTTCACAGGGGTGTAAAGGCACTTCCCAATTCACCTGCCTCCATGTGTCTAAATTAAGTGAAGTCAGACCTCTTGTCACAAAAGGGAAATTTCAGGCACAACTTCACAATTAAACCTTTTCTTCAAGTGCTTTAATGAGCAGTGAAATCATGACATCTCAAGTGGTATTTCTTGGCAGTTGATGACCACCTCAGGGACAGGTTATAAGGACACTTCCTTTGTCTTGACTAATGTAATCTGTCACAGCTACACCTTCTTCCCACTGCCTCAGCCAGTGAGGCTTGGTGATGAACAGACTGAAAATGTTTCTAGAAGGGAAGAGAAAGGGACACGAGAGCTGGCATACTTGCTTCCTGTGGTTGCAAGAGGGAGATGTTATTTCCTTGCCTTGTTCCCCATTCTCACTACAGCCTTACCCATCCTTCCCTTCCCCCTCCTCAGTTTGCATTAACTTTGGCACCCACTGGGACCTTCAGGGAGATTATTTAATTCACATAGCTCCCACAAAATTGTTTTATTTTGGCCAACTCAATATTCTGTTTAGTTACTAAATTGCATCAATCCTTAAGCCTCTGCTGAGTGCCAGTGCTGGTGCAGGAGTGAGAATAGGACTTCTCCTTTAAGGCAGTCGAGAGTGTGTGAATAAGAAGGTTCACTTAACAGACTGGTCTGAATAGTGAGCTTAGATGTGTGTGCAGTGACTGGAGAGACTTTTCCATGACACACATGACAAGGAAGGTCACTGAATAAAAGATTGCTCCTGTAAGTGGTACCTTCTGAGAAGGAAAGTATAGCAGTTGGTCTTTGATGATCCTTGTGAGTTCCTTCCAACTCAGGATACTCTATGATTAGAAATAATATTTATAAGGAAAAGTGGCTGTACTATTAAGCAGACTACAAGGAGGAAAGGCTTAATTCCTAATTAATTCCTTAATTCTCTTTCCTGAACCAGAGGACTCTAAGAACCCCGCAAGGCCCTTTCAGTCTCTGGGCCATGGAAATGCTGTCCTTTATAGGTCCAGAAACCGTCCTGGGCAAGTGATGATTAGAGGGGACCAAGCACTCCAGAATGTGATGCCACTGGATTCACTGCTAAGGAAAATAGATCTGAAAAGGAGAGAAATATCCATAGGCACAATTAAAGGTGCAGGAATCTCAGATTCTTGGGATGGGTAGACATCATGTATATGACAGACTCTCAAATACAGACTACAGTTTCTTAAGGGCAATTGCCTATTTTCTTTTAAAGGGAGAGAAGGAAATCCCAGCACTGAAACTCTGGTCACTGAAATGTTCTGAAACATTAAGGATTAATGCAGTTTCAGTGAGAAATAGATTTTATTTGTTATATATTGCTTAGACAAAAGGAAGTTCAAGAAAGTCTTTGAACTTTCACAAACTGTTATTAGTTTGTATAATATCTGGGAAAAATACTGAAGCTGGACTCAGGGTTTCAGGACTTGGGAGGTTTCCCACACAAGAGTTATGAAACTGTCAGGAGAAAAACACAGACTGGAAAACACAGCATGGGAGAATGAGTAGATCAGAAAGATATTTCCAGAATATCCATTGCAGGTCTGTGGGAACAAGCTCTGCTTTTGCTCCAAAGTGATTGTAAGCTTTGAGGATGTGGCTAGTCCAGTGCCAAAGCCAAGCAAATACATTCTGCTATTAAAAAAAAAATAAAAAAATAGTAGCAGCAGCTGCTGTCTCAGAATACACTGTGAGCTCCTACATGCTCTCAAAAGATGACAGAACATAGCTATGGGAGCAGTAACAGTGTCTCTACAGTGCAAGCAGAACTTTCCTATGTGTGACCTAGAAAGATGAACTCTTATGTTCAAAGGAGAAAAAGGATGTGGGAGATGAAGATTGGCCGAGTGTTTTGAGTACTTAGAGAGGCTGGAGGAACAGAACATCTTTTTGGCCCTCTGGGCTTTACTTCTATCCTAGAGTAGAATTGTTTTTCTGTATATGCAGCCTTGGTGCAGAGGCCTCCTGAGGAATATGAAAGGTCCAGCAGTTATTTCCATTGCTTGGATCAGAAGCAGGGATGTGCTGCTAAAATAAGAATGGTGGAGGTTGGGATGGGTTAGGGGAAGGGAGTGAGCAAGCAAAGGTTACTTTCTGCCTTTCATTATTGTCTTCTGGGCGAAAACCTGAGCAAACAAGAGAAACCTCTGCCTGACCAGCTGAACATGGGTGGTTCCTGGGAGAAGAAAGGCAGATGCTTCAGGAATTTGGTGGAGGCAATTCTGATGGTCAGTTCAGGAATGAAACTTCCTCCAGCACATCTCTGCTGTGAGACTGTTGTGCAGCTCTTTTACGGAATATGAGAAGAGAGATGTGTAAGAGAAGTATTTTTTTCCTATGGACAGTTTGGCAGGTATTTCTTCTGGGAATTTGTAATTGTTTAGCACTATTAGGTGGTAGAGTAGGGTAACAATCTAAGGAGACTGAATTTTGTTACAACAAGTTATGTTTTAAACATGCACATCTTAGAGGGATTTGGGAAGGGAAACATAATCTAACAGGCAACCTCAGAAAGCTGCAGCACCAGTAAGACGTTGAAGAGTGCAGTGCTAAAGTACCCAGGCCACTGTTTTGTCCAAGTTCAACCAAGAGTATGTGGGACAGTTACTTTTGGCTGGGATTTTTGGAAATAAAATACTTGTTTGTTCAGTAGTACAACTACAGCTAGGAAGATTGAAAGCATCCTTAGGCAACAAAACATACTGTTTAGGAGTTTTATGCATCCCAGATGGAATGGTGGTTATTGAGCAAGCAGATCCTGGTGGCCCCTCTCTGCTTTGTCTCAGGATATTTGTATACAGAAGACTGCAGTCAACTATCATGTGAGAGATCTTCGCAGCCAGGATCTGCAAGCCAGGAATGTGTGGACATAGTCTTTATGGGAATAAGGAAGAAAATACATCAATGTTGAAGGAGAGAACTGGCAATCAGACAGTTTTGTAAAAAGCTTGAAGGCAAAAACAAGGGCATTTTCACTGTATATCTGAAGGCTGTAACGAAAAACAGTGTGGAGGGGACATTGAAGAACACAATTCTGTGAGACCCACCAGGCCAGATGGACCAAGCCACTGAGCTAGAAAATGCAAGGAAGGAGGTGGTGAACCTGGGCTTTAGCTAAATATGAACCCAAATACCTCATCTCAGAGCCCTGATCAACACTGCTATTCCACTGACAGGGTCATTGGTCTGGCTGATATGAAAGACTGTGGTGATGATGAGATCACTTGAGGACTGTTACAGCACTGTGTTTTAAGAGCAGACCAAGTCAATTTTTTGCAGTACCAGAGGAGTGGTAGAGAAGATCATGACTCCTATGCAAGACTGACAGATTCCTCAGCAATGTTGTTAGCAAAGGACACATCTTCCCTTGGGGTAAACAGTCGACAGTAGAATTGCATTTTTAGGTTTGTTGAGCCCCTCTGTATAGTTTTTAGTCGTGCCCTCAGTAGTGGTACCTCGCCTTCCATTTCTAATACAATATACTAGCAGTTGATGCAACTTTGAGGACTTTTTTCTTTGCTTAAACTCATGAAATAATATATTTTCATGGATTCAGAATGAGATTTGCAGATTTGAGCAGAAAGTATTGTAAAGCTCAGTGAGAATGTACACAATTATTTATATTCTGTTTCAAGAGTAATTTGGAAAGTCTCTGCCTTATTCTTTCTTATAAATTAATTGAACAAAATAACAACATCAATAGTTGGTGGTTGTTGTTAGCCAGTTTGAAAATGAAAAATGTGTTCCTGCTATATAAATTTTGACCATATAGTGGAGAACATAAACAAATGCCATCAGCCTTAGGTGATAATTTCTGCTGTGTAAATAATATAATGATAAAATCACTGAATGTGTTATCACTAATGAATAATTCAGCCAGTAGCAACTATAATGAAGAATGCAGTGGAAACTCATCGACTGAACATGTATTTTGGTGTGTCTATTACAGCACCTTGGGCAAAATTTCACCAATCAGGTTTTATTCCTTGGGGCTTTCTTTCATGTCTTGGAGTCTTCAGTATTTATTTATATGGGAAAAATGGAAATAGAATTGGTTGACTTTTTTTTTTCCCCCAATGTACATTACTCTGCTTCATTTACTTTGACAGAGCAGTATTGTGAGGAATGATACCCTTGAAATATTAAACATTGTGCTGGATGCCTGATCTTGCACTCCTTCTCTGTGCTGAACTAATTCACTTTGATGTCCGAATGATTTTTGCACACAAAATAATTACAAGATCAGGGCCTAAATTTTTAACAATTTGTTATGCCAATAATAGGAAAACCACACTGAGATAATTGACCTTGATTTCTCACACACGCGTGCCTCTTTATCTTGCTGTGTAGAACATCTAAGATGGTTAAATCTGTTCCCTTGCAATAGCAACATGAGGGACTGATACTTGAGTGGATGCTGGAAGCAAAATCATTGCAGCACCAAACGTGAGTTGTGAGTCTGTAGATAACATGCCATCTATGATAAGAAAGGCATGCTTGTCATCAATTATTTATATTTGGAATGTGCTTATAATATTCTAGCAGACACAAGGTTTGTAGAGAGACATAACTGGGAATCAGTTGGGCTAATAAACAACATATCAAAATGAACTTTAATTGGATTAGAAAAACATTCCAAAGAAATTATTCTATAAGAGATTAAAATGAATAAACACACACCATCTCAACTGTTGTTTTTCATGTTATTAGGTTAATAATGAAGACTTAAGCAACTATTAGTACATGTGTAACTGGCTGCTTCTTCTGTACAAAACTAAATCTTACAGTCCCCAGGTCTGAAGGTGGCCCTTTGCAACCACAGACTTCATAAATGTTAATACAAATTGAAATCCTTATGTTGGGACTGTCCAATTGTTCTGGGAAAAAAAAAGCTGAAAAATGAAGAATAGTAAAAAAGTGGAAGGTTTTTTTTTTTGTTTGTTTGTTTTTGCTAAGACCATGGAAAGGTTACAAAGTCCACTCTTGCTCATTATGTCATTAGCAGCGCAAGAAACATGTGCTGGCTTCAGCTGTCAATCACTGTTTAGAAATGTCACCAATAATTTGTACTCTGGAAGTGCTCAGTGTGTGAACCCCTGTCTCTAATTGGATCCACTGATTTCAGCTAAATCTCGTCCTGTCAGCAGCTCAGCAGTAGGTAGGATATTGAAACTCTAATGAATCCAGTAATAACTTTAAATTGCCAACTTGGATTATTTAAAATTTTTATGCTGGTGAAAATAGTTTTGCTTTCCTGGAAAACAAAATAAATCTTGAATTAGTTCTTAAATAACTGTACTAAATTACTGACCAAGCAAATGGGATATAGGCATTTTCTATGTGTGTATGTGTGTATCTGAATGGTTCCTTCAGTAGAGAAAGAAAATTAGGAGAGAATGATGTTCAGGTAAGTTGGATCAGAAAAGTAGGATTTCATGCTTTAGTCTAGCAAGCAGAGAATTATGGAAGTAAATCTTTTTTTTCCCAAGAAACAGGGGTGACAAATCCTATATTGTCTCAGTAGCTGCTTTTGTGAGATAGAGGTAGTGCTGCTTTTTCAACTCCTGAGTATCTTATCCTGCTTGTTTAATGCTATGAGATGTGCACAACAGTGCTACTTGTCCGTATCCATCTGTCTGTCTACTCATGTCTTCACCCGGGAATTTTAGAAGCTGTGATGAAAGTTTAGCAAATTTGACAAAGGATTAAATGTCTCAAAGATATCAAGTACATATAACTTTCATTTCTACCAAGGCAGAAAGATCCTGTTCAGAAGAGACTGTTCAATCCCAATCAGCCCTGCTCACAGCTTTGCCATGGCACTGAGAGCCATCCTGCCTGGCTGGCTCCTGGACACAGACATGTGGATGAGGACGCAGCCCTGCATTATCAATCCTTCCATCCCCTGCCCAGTTGCAAGGTCTGGCAAAGGATCTTTACTGATAAAAGGAAATATACCAGCTGTAGTGGGCAATCCCCACTTTGTGAGGCAGGGATGGAGAGACAAAGCAGCATCATAGGGAGCAAAGAGGATGAGGAAAGCTTCTGGAAGCATAGGGAGCTCAGTGAGTGAAGGACATGGAAGACACTGGAGCTGATGCAGGAACATGCACTAGTGGTTTGGACTTGCGGGGAGGATTTAGGGATGTGAAGTTGTGAGATGAGGAAGAAATACAGTTACTGGTGATGCTGGAGAACACAGGATACAAATCCAAAAGCAACAAACCTTCATTAGCTCTGCAAAACGTGGAATAGTTTGGTTTGACTGTTTTGGTTTGTTTTAAGATCTGAGTAATTTTTTCCTTGATATTTCTGTGCTGAAATGGCACTGACTTCAGATATAATGCAGCAGGAGCTATCACTGGCATGAATACTTAAAAGAACACTTGAAAAGCTAAAGTAAAAGGTGTTTTTTGCAAAGAAAGCATGTTTTATTATCCAACTATGTAAGTGCATACTGTATATCATAAAACTGAACAAAGTTTACACAGCCCATAACTACAATATCATCATAGCTTCCTTGTCTAGGAAGCTGAACATATATATGCAAAATATACATGCTCTGTCTGAAGACATAACGCTCAGCTACATTTGCCCCTGCTATTATGCAGTCTTAGTAAAGCCAGTGACCTAGAACTAAGAACAAATTTTAAGGCACCGAATTTATCCTTTGGTAAATTATGGAGCTTATTTTTAATTGCATATGGAGTAGCCATTTGCATGATCACTCTGACCTAAGTATTTGTCCACCATGCCCTTTCTTTGTGCTATTAAAAATAATAGTAATAATTGTACAGTAATGGCAAATCCTACCTTGTATTTATAATAACGAAACACTTCATTTCACTGTGGTCTGAAATGATTGGAATTTGGTCACCTCTGGCCACACAGAAGAAGACCTGTTGACAGAATTTTAAAAAAGAGAGATAAACATGTGTTTTCTAGGCACTGGAGAAGCAGAAAGAATGTTTTGTATGGGCTTGACTGACTGAGATCTCATGAAGTATATGTTCAAACGCATCTGTGATTTAGTTGTACTGCTAACAGTGTGCAAAGACAATGAGAGTCTAGGATAGAATATTTCAATTATTTCAATATTCAAATATAGTATCTTTCAATTTAATGAATATTGGACATATACTGCATTTCCCTATATCATAAATTGCCCAGATTTTTATGGGCCCTCATTAAGGGTCTGAATTCCTTCAGTTTGTTTTCTCTCAGTTCCCTCTGATTTGCCCACATCCTCCTGATGCTGAAGTATCCAAAAGAGAAGAGAGGAAAATGATTGCAGAAGCAAGATAAACTTGGAATGTAGGAAGCTGCGGTTGAATTATTTTATGTGTAAGCTGAGTTGGAAACTGCAAGCACAGTACAGAAAGCATATATTCAGATTTTGCCTTGCAAGAAAAGGAAGAAACTCATATGAAAAATGACCACAAAAGGAAATGCGTAGCTGAAGAACAGGAGGACATAAGCCTGCCACCTGCCTCCTTTGGAACAAAGTAGCTGGTGTATGCATGTTTTGCTTGGATTCATTTCAGTCCAGCTTTCTAAACTTCTGCTTTTCTTACTCTTGGCTCCTTTCATGCTAGGATCTCCCCAAAGATCCATTATTATTTTGCTTCAGGTAAGTTAGTTTCTTTTTGCTGCTGCATCAGCCAGAGCTGCACTTCTGTGAGCAAATGTTGCATAAATTATGAAGAAGGAAAAGGAGAAAAAATTCCATTAGCAATACTTAGATTGTAAGTGTCTGATAACTGTTTTAATAACTGTAAATTTGTCTTAAGGATCAAAGACTCCAAAGGCAAGTATGTGGATTTGCAGCTTGTTTTCATTGCTTCGTGTATCTGTAGGTGGAGAAGCAAAAATAAACATAGATAACACCAAATGGAATGAGTGACTGGAAAGCTAAAGTCTTTAGCCCCCTTGAGTATTTTAACTAGCTAGCAAACTTTCACTAGAGATATGCAGTAAATGCTAAAGTAGTGTTATTATTTAATTAGATAATATTTGTAATGTAAATGTTGATAAATTAGGTAATGGGTCAGATTCCTTCCCTGCACAGGGCTGCTGAAGGTGACAGACTTTGGAGGAACAGAGAGGTTCCAGCACAAGGTGCCTGCAGCTTCCCTTGTGCCTTCACTGGAGACACAGAGGACAGCCAACATGACAGCAGTGCTGGCTGAGGGAGGAACAAAGAACAGTCTTATCTGGTGTTGTGCTCTGCTGCTGCTGTCAGTCTCCCCATTGACTTACCCCAGTAGGAAATTCAAGAAAAATGAGAAGGGAAATGGAGATACAGCTTCCTCAAGTGTGCATGAGCTGTATGCATGTAGCCTGTCATTGAGGGTCTGCCAGGATTTGGGAAGCACAAAAATACCCCCAAAACCAAACCAAACCAAACCAAAAACAAAAATAATAGAACAACCCCACCAATATCGGGAATTGGATGTTGTGAGGGTACAACAATTAATTGTGAGGGTACACAAAATGCTCCCCCAGCGATGGTAAAGATCTTGTCTGGGAGCCTTGGTAGCTGGGGAACTTGCTAAAGGCAAGATCCCATTACAGCCGTGGCAGAAAACCAGACCAAAACAGCAGCTAGGACTACATGAATGATGACTCCTGTATCTGTAGTCTGGATGGCTGTCTATATTTTGGATCATAAAAATGTCTGAGTTGATTTCTTCTGCTGCACTATAGCAAAAGTTCCATTTTAGAGCAAAATGTACTTCTACAGATGCCTCATCCAAAATGCAAGTGTTAAAACAGAAAAGCTAGGCCAACACTGCAACAGAGGGATGTTTGGGAAATATTAACTGGAACATTCATTACTACTTTTTCTAGGACCAGATTTCCAGCATTGATTTCTCTACTTGCAGATAAAATTTCCTGCCTGTGGATAATTACAAATGCATTTTTCCTGTAAGCAGTCATTGTGTTTTAATTCAATTTTTGGAAGTTAAATACTAATATTTACAACTGTAAAACAAAGATCAAAGCCAGAAGTACCTTTATGGGACTTTTATGTCTACATTGCTTTTTGCAAAAAGTCAAACTCTAGCACATTTTATTGTCCCATATAAATAGTGAGGAAGATTCTCACTATTTTCATGGCAACAGAGGCATGAAAGAGCCTGAATATTGTTTTCTAACTGAAACTAGGAATTATTTGAATGTAAGATCTAAATTGGACAAAAATGAGTACATTTTCATGAGGAGATATCTCCTCCAAAAAACTTTTTCTTTTTTTTTCTTTTTCCTTTTGGCAAGAGTTTTGGCTTGCAACCCTGCCTCTGAAGATTTGTACTAGCTTTACTTCACTGTTCTTTCTTTCAAGGTTTTCTCCAAGAACTCACCTGCACTTTGACAATGATTAATCCAAGTCTTTTCAGTGCCCCTTATGCACACGGGATCAACTACTGCTCTGTCTCCTCTATGTATGCATCTTTCTTACCAAGGGATGCTTGTCCATCTCTTTTACATACATACATGGCATCACTTGTGCCTGACACTGAGTCCACAAGCATGGCAGTAACTGTTTTGAATGGCCGATCCCTCAGTAAAACTCTCTGTAACTGGGGATACAGTAAAACCATTTTTCCCCGAGTTCAGAGTCCCTGACAGATGCTGGCTCCTTGAGTATGTAAGTTCTCTATAGTGGGCACAGAACAGTGTGTCTTTTCTCTCCTTGCAACTCTGTGGTAATGATGGCTGCATTTCTCCAACACGTTAGTCCAAAAGCTGGATATGAAGCTCTTCTGCCATTCAAACAATTATAAAGCCCCAAGCTCTCTCCAAAAGCAGCTGGCCATGGGACTAGGCTGTGCCACAGGAATCTGCTCTTGCCTTGATGCTTTGGCCAGGATGTTTCTCTGCCCTCCTGTCAGTTGGTTTTGCCCATGGACAGTGAACAGTCCTCCACCTCTGCAGCACTCACGTGTCACTTCTCAAGTTCACAAATAACTACTTTAGTCCTGGAAAAACCTAAAGTGGCTGCTGAGTTTTAATTTGAGTGTTTGCAGGTAGTTGTCAATTAGCAGTAACCTGCTACCTGTACAAAGACAATGAGAACTAGTGCTCCTTCTGCTTGATGATGATTGCTAAAAAAGGCTAGCTAAAATGTGAGATGTTGCCTCTCTCTCTCACCCAGCTGGCTCTATAATCATCAGTCCTTTCCACTCAGCCTGTAAAGTAGCACTTAGCTGAAGAGCAGAGGTTGAAAAATGCCAGTCACTTTCATAATCATATGGCAACCACATTCATTGGGTAACTATAAAGGACTGTGATGTTGCCACATGTCTGTAATTTTTCTGTTATAATGTGGACAACCCCAGGTACAATTTGAGCTTAAGCCATAGACAGGTTTGAACATTTCATCTGTCTCAGGTCACACTGTGCAGTTGAAAAACACATATGTATTCCTACTTGTAAAACAGTTCTGTGAGTACCTGCAGAAAGGAGAGGAGACTGACCTAAGAAAAGAGCCTGATATCCCAGGGGTAGAAAGAGCCATCAAAAGTTTTCCTCTTTACTCACTATTTGCTTTTAAGTAATACATGGTGTAGTATACACCTAGGAAAAACAACACATGAAATAAGTCCTGAAGTGAAAGATCTCCACCTCACTCTCATGTGGAGTTTCTTCTGCTCCTTGCTTCTTGTTGATACTAGCACCTCTGTGGTGGCAATGTGACATCAACTCACTGAGTCAAGAGACAACCCTTTAAAAAAAATAGGGTTTGGGATAGTTACATGCTTGTGCATACAGGTGCATGGGTCAGGCAGGAATATCTGGGACAAGTAGCGAGTGCTGGGACCATACTCCAGCCTCTCACACTGAACGTGAGATGAGACACGAGAAGCAGGCACTCTGCTGAGAGGCACAGTACTTTTCAGTACCTTCTGTGTTCAGCGACTTTGTAACCCTGTAACTGACACTGTACCTGACACTTTTCAGAAGGGGACATGTATCATTTTGTGGGCATTCAAAGGTAGAAGATTATATAATTTCTGTTGTTAAATCATTCCCACTACTTGTGGCTAGGGGACGAAAGAATACTTGTGTATCCCTCAGCCTGAACTAAACACTTGAGGTTTTGGCAAAGTCAGTGGTTTGCTGGAAGCACAGAGATGCATATGCAGAGATTCTCACGCTGATCTGTGCAGCATACGTGGTTTGAGAGGTTTCAGAGAAAAAAAGTTACACAATTCTTTCTGGTTAAACATGACTAACAATGAGGTAATGGTGGCTCAGAAACATATTGTAGTTAAGGTTGCACTCTAGAGACTGTGGTTCACTTCCCAGGCTCTGCAATTGGGCCAAGAAAAGTAATTACAGTGATTAATAACAATGTTTGATTTGCCAGTCACATAGTCCATGCCTCAGAGCCGGTTGGTCTGGAAAAGGGGGAGGTAAACTGCAGAAAGGAAATTATAGCAACGAAGTACAGTTCTTGCAATGTATAACCAAACACTGCTGGAGCCACCTCAGTCTGGTGTCAGCAATTTTCATACAGTTGGGTACTACAGCTGTGGGTTTGTGCTGTACAGCAAAAGTTTACTTATGTATATCTCTGCTATGAAGGTGTGCGGTGTGGTATGGGACAACTCACATACTGTGCCCTACAGCTGTGGTATTGTGCCATACAGAAGAGGGTGCTTTGTGTAACTGAACACCACTCAGGCAATGCTGTGCTTCGGGGAGGAGCTATTTTGTAGGATTGGACACTATAGGAAGGATAATTTTGTATTTCGGAGAGGAAGAGCTATGAGTACCTCACCTATCTGATGGAGATTTACTGGGAATGCATTAGTAATCAGCGATGTACAACGGGGCTTGAAAAGGGAGCTTTGGCTGCAGCAATAATCATAAAACCTTAATAATGTCCCATAGTGTGCTTCCTGTCCTTGCCTTTCAGTGTGACTGTAGGGAGGGTGGGGTAAACGGGAGGAAACAGGCAGGGGCTGCTGTGGCAGAGCCAGGGGGGGAAAAGGCAAAAGCCAATTCCCTGGCAAAGTTGGGCTTCATGATTACAGGAGTCCTCGGTGTCACCACAATGAAGAGGAGTTGCCACGGAAACCATTTCAAAAGATTAAGCATATCAAGGAAACCTGATTGTGAGAGAATGGTTGGAAATATAAGAATTAAATTAATATAGAAATGATGTTTTTGTTTCATTTCACAAGTCATGGTAGGAACATTCACAAACATCCAATTAAGAGAGAAGTTATAGTGAAATCTGCAAGCCCTCTTTCAGAGGAGCATGATTGCTCTATAATTAAAGGAAAATAAATAGAGTTTTACTATCCAAAATGAAAATCCAGTGGTGCAGACTCTGTTATTCTTCACTTTCCCACTGTAGAATCTACCGAGTTTTTTTGACATTTTAGGCAGACAGGCCACAGTGACCCTCTGGGATGTACTCACAGGTGCAGTGGCTTCCAGCCATGGAGTGGCCAAATGAATTTCAGATATTTGGGAGAGGAAGGGAACACTTAACTCCTCATTCTCTTTTGTCACATGCTGGCCAGGCTCCTGGACCAGTTAAGCTGTGCTCATTTGCAAGTTATGAGAACAGAATGGCAAAGGTCAGCAGTTTATTCTGTCTGAGCTGGGCACTGCCTACACCAGTCCTTGACACAAAGCAAAACAGACTTCAAGATGTTTTACAGTGATGAGAAATAACTAGCATGGCTGGTTTAGGCAACTGGGAAGAAGGTAGACATGGAATTCATGACCACTCCTCCCACTCCTGGTAACACTCCAGGCACAACCAGGGACTTGGCATCTGGACCTGACAAAGGAAACTAAAGCCACATAACCAGTTAGAACTTTTTTGTATTAACAGAAAAACACAGAGTATTATAGTTGGACTGGAGAATTCAACCCACTGACTCCTGTCCTTGCATCAGCACTTTGTTGTGCCACAATCAGCAAGGGATTTGTCTCTTTAAAAAGTATTTCTGGCCTAGCATAAAATTAATGACACTGGTTTCACCCTGCTGCTATGAGAATGTTTCTGGGAAATGTGGAGATTATGCTTCATTAGTGAAAACACTAAACTTTGTGTCAAGAAAATGCAATTAAGTGTTTGGCAATAACAGAAGGGAATAACTTCAGAAAGACAGAGTAAGAGTGTGCAGAGGTGCTCTCTTGGTTTGGAGTAGATGCATTGGACATGCTGTGTCATTAGGCCTGTCTTCCTCAGTTCAGAGGCTTTGAAATAATAACACTGGAACATCTGAAGAACATAGCTCCTCCTTGGGCTGAGTAGTATTCAGGCACCTCCACAACTGGCCAAAGCCAGGGAGCTGTGGTGTTGTCCAATAGATCTTCATTCACTTTAAACACCTGTGCATTGACTAGTCACCATCCAGTCTTACGTAGATAGAGTTCCAATTGCTCAAACAGGGCTATGTTGAAAGGAAGATGACTAGAGAGGTAATTGAACCATTAAGTGGTCTTGCCATCACTCAGGAAATACAGAGCTGCATAATTTTAAGTACCTATGTGATGACCAATGCCTGCCTTTTCCATTTGCTTAAGGCACTGCCTGAGGAAACAGAAACTCACACCAGAGAAGACAAACACAGTTGTTCCTGATTAAGTTTATTACTGAACCCCAAAACTTTAATTCAGATGGAATGTCCTGCGCTGTATGAACCCCTGTGTCTCCACAAAAGAAGGCCATATTTACTTTCCCAAAGTGTTTGTGGTATCAATACTGTACCAGAAGGTAGTGGATGATTAAACTTCTTTACTGTGTCACTGAATGACTGAAAAGTGTCAGATGTTGCACATCAGATCCAAAAGGCTGTATGTTAAAGATGACTTTGACACTGCAGTTGGCTTATTTTTATTTACAACTGTCACACAAAAACTGTATCACTGGGCAATATTTGTCTAAGTTTTCAAGATCCCATACCTAGTTACTGCATGGTGCTTTTCCTAAGATACCTCTGAGGGCCCTTTGGAAACTTGAGTTGGTGCACATGATTGTTCTAGATGCTGTGAATAGAAGTGCCCTGATACTGGGATGATGAATGTAAAATAAAACCCCAGATAAAGAAAATAGCTACACCAGCAGATGCAAACAGCTGTACGGGTTTCCTGTTTGCATCTGGCTTCAAGTCAAGCTGCTGAGATAGCTCTCTAAAGTCCTGCATGGATGGAGTCTGCTCTGCCGTGACTGCCTCAGCCTAACAATTTTGCAGTGTTATTAAAAGCCAGCTGAGATATCTGTGCTCATATTTTGTTGCTGGGGGCAGCCAGGCAGGGTGGAGAGCTCATGGTCTTGTCTTCTGTGTTCAACAAGAACAAACAAGATGTTTTCAGGGTTTGGCATCCAATTCAGCTTTCCTCTCAGGTTTTGTCAGAAGGGGCTTGGCATTTAGTTTGTTGACTTGCTGAGTTTATATGCAAGCACTGATCAATAGCATAACATGTAGTGTTGTCACTACAGCACACGGAGCCTGAGTCTCGCACGGATGAGGAAATAAATAAAGTACAATGAAATGAATCCTTAAAAGTGTGTTTTCTTTTTCTATTCTAGCTAACAAGGAAAATATATGGAAAAGAAGAGAAAACACTTTTAGTTCTTATAATTATTTAAGCCTATATCTCAATGTGAATGTCTGTTAAGAAAATACATTGCAATAGTTTTTCTTTCTTCTGCATTTCCCACACTGTTGTGCTGTTCACTTTATTATTGCTGTCACAATCTGCTCTCTGTCCAATATGATTGCTATCCCCAAAGGTTTATTCTACATAGCAAACATCCTGTAATAGTGACCTACTCTAATAACAGGAAATTTATTTTTAAACTGCATAATGCCTGCTCCATATTAATCTGCTTCTTTTCAAAAAAAAAAAAACAAAAAAACTAGGGGAAAAAAAAAAAAAGCTTGACATGAAAATCTACTAATACTGCCCAAAGTCTGATCATTTGCCACAAAATTTTCTATCTTTTGAAGTCCAGAATGTTCACTAATGTGAGATAACAACAAGGCATTTTTTCTTTCTTGGTCAATAAATGCTAAATAATAAATATCAGCAAACAATCAAATCAGTCAAACATCAAAGGTTGCTCATCAGTCACAGTCTTTTTGGAAGCAACTTTATTCTCCTCATTTCAACTAGTAGTTGTAGAAAGAAGTTAACCCCTGCTGTGCAGAGATCATGGTCTAAAATGGTTTGTTACTCTTACCACTCACTCCACAACTGGTTAATTTATATGTAAGTCCATGTTTCTTCCCTTTTTCTTTACCTAGCCTTGCCTTTGTGATGCCACTTTGAGGTCAATGACACCGTTACCCAATGGGTGATAAGACATCAGTGTTGATTTTTCTGTCTCTAAGTGATTTTCTCAGGAGCAAGAAAACCCATCATGTC
This sequence comes from Formicarius rufipectus, assembly GCA_013399695.1. Lineage (NCBI taxonomy): Eukaryota > Metazoa > Chordata > Aves > Passeriformes > Formicariidae > Formicarius > Formicarius rufipectus. The sequence continues at coordinate 60,710 of VXAU01004359.1, read as the reverse complement.
AGATCCTTCTTCAAAGGGCCCGGTAAGTCTGCATTCACTACATCTGCTGGAATATGTAGTGAATAACTAACTGTAAGCCTTTTGGGTTTCCTAACACAAAGAACTAATACATCTTAGACCATATTTTAATACTCATAAGCCTGAAGGGTCACATTATCAAATCTCTGCTCTATCAGAGTATTTTCAATTGTATCTATTTTTTTTTTCTTCATTTAAACATGACTTGAGAGTACTTCTTCCAAATCCATTTTATATTCTGCATTGCCTGCCTCAAGGATATTGTATGCACCTCTATCTTAATGAAGTTGAATTCTGTATCTACTATCAGGCTATTTTCTCCCAGATAAATCATCATGCCTGCTTCTGTCAATGGAACTAACGTAGTGCACAGATGAGAACACCATCTGATTTCCACTAGTCTGTCTCTCTTCTCCGTGTATCACAGCACTCTGCACTGCATAACTAGCCCTTAGTGCTTCCCTCATCACTGTTCTGACACTGATCACCTTTATGCTGCCTGGTTTTCCTTTTTAGATCTTGAGTGGGGCCTCATACACTCAGATCAATTTGCAGGAAAGAAAACTTGCTCTGTGTGTTAGGCTTGCTGAGAATTCCAATAGAAAATAAAACAAAATCCAGTAAAACCTCAACATAATTTTCCTTCCCAGCTCAGAGAAATCCTGCTTCAGATAAAATGCTCACAAAACTGTCATTAATTCAGACAGAAAGAATGTGCTTAATGCTTCACATTGGTGCTTTCCCATGTTAGCATTCAACTTGGACAATATTTAATAAAAAGCCTAACGAGTCATGTCTTAGTAATAGAACTGAGACAGAGTAGAGTATAAAGCCATTAACTTTTGTAGCTGTTGCCAAAATATCCTGGGAACGAAGACATTGCTATCAGTTACAGTTGCTAAAATGTGTATGCTGTCCACTGACTGATGGGCCACCGCACTCTTATTAAGGGGTTTGAGTCATTAAAACAATTAAAAGATGTGTGATGGGTTGTGCTTCCAAACCTCCAGGTACATTGTGATTTTGTTTGGTTTGTGCCTAAACTTCTAGAAAGATGAAAAATGCCTTTTCCAATTCTTGGATGTATTTGCTTTTGAAATGAAGTTGCACTTATGGAATCCCTGTTGGGAAGCATGTATGGCTGAGGCTGCTCTCCCTGCATCATGATGAGTGGCAGACTGTCCTTCCACAATCATGGTGACAACCAGAAACCAGTCCACAAAATCCTTCGTATTCCCATGGACTCTAACTTGTCTTCATATAAGCTCGTGCCACCATTTTTCCTTTTTCCTTCTCTCTGGCTAGGCATGATTTAAAATGTGCTTCAAAAAAAATGAGGGGGGGGAGTGGGGAAAACTCCCAGTCTGTTTCTTGGATGCATTTCTTTTAGTGTAAAACACCTTCTTTTTTACTTCTGTTTCACATTTCAGTAATGGTGCCACATGCAATAAAAATGAAAAATAGAAGCATATCAGAACAATTTGCGGTTTTATCCAACATACTCACTTTCTCATCCAAAAGGAGAACATCTGTATACATGGGAACCCTGCAAGTGTCAAAAACTTAATACAGTGCAAAATTTCAGAGACTTCCCTAGATCTGGGAACTGTACAAGTCCTGCCACATGAACTCCTGCGGTAACATCCCATTTATTTTCCTTAGAATTACTTTCCATAGAACCAAACCCTCTTTGATATTTATTTTTTTTAAAAATTGCAACAGTTCAATACACTTTTGCAATGAAGAAACAACCAGCTAACTTCTAGATAAAGACCTTTCCTGCTGGAATGACCACAATATTTATGTAAAAATAAAGCTTGCACCTGTTATAATCACTCATTTACATCCTTTTAAAATAAAACAGCATTTTCCCCTTCAGATCTAGTTCCAGCATTCAAAATCTTTACAAAGACAGTTGAATGCTGGGGTCAGATGCAGTGGGGTGGAGCTTCCCATTTTCTGCTTAGGAAGTGTTTCTGCATTTTTTTGCTGAGCAAGTCAAAGCTTGTTAAAAGTAATTTATAAACTTGGATAAGTGTCTGTGCTTGAAAACAGTTGGTGTGATTATGGACAATAATAAGGAGGTGGGATATCCCAGAGTTTCTACTGAAAATATGCAATGGATGACTAGAAAATGAAACTTGAAAAAGAACTTTCCTTCCCTGGCATTTACATTTTCAAAACTGTTTTGACCTTCAATTGGTGCATCCAGCACCTTTGCCTAGGTGCTGTGTCTGTGGCACATTTTGCTAACAATGGTGATCCAATATTAAAAGTAACTATGCTTATAACTCTCTTGAGTCTTAGTTGTCCCATATAAAAATTATCAAGGAAATAGACCAAAGGAAAAAACAAAACAAAACAAAACAAACAAACAAAAAACCCAACCCAAACCAAACCAACCAACCAAAAAAAACCAACTAAGAATTCCAAAGGAAAATAATATATTGTAAGAAAAGCAGCAATAAAAGGGTGAAGAAAATAAAGGCAATAGCAAACCGGTAGGATGATAGAAGATTTTGGGTTGGAAGCAAGCTCTGGAGGTCATCTGGCCTACCTTCCCACTCAAAGCAGACACCAAAGTTCACTTGCAAAGCAAAATTTTGAAGAGAAGGGATTCTTCTGCAGCAAGCTGCTTGCCTTCTTTTTGTCTAAGACAGGAGGAACACAAGGTGCAGATAAACACATCTCTGATACCAGTCAATGCCTAAAATGCCACATTAAACAGCCCTCTGTATCAACTGCTTTTACTTCCAATTACTGCTTCCCAACCCGGCTCCTGCTCCCTGCAAAGACTAACTGACTGACACTGCTGAAGTCACATAAGTGCTGATAATACCAAGAATTTGGTCTGCACTTTATCAGCAGCCCTCAAATCTCATTACCAGGTGGATAGACATCATTATCTCTTTATCCCATTGGGAATAACAGTGTGCAGAGAAGTTCCTTGCTGAAGGTCATACAGCAAGTCACTGTAAAAGTCTGAAAGTGGAATTAAGGTCAGTGGTGTCCTCATCACAGACACTCACATATTGATAAAGCTGCTGGCATGGCATCCATGCAGTTATCAGGACCATTAACTGAACCTCTTTGTGGTGGAGATGGGAGGCCTCGTGACTAAGAACTGTCAAATGTACCTGTCTAGAAAGATGTTCTCTGTCATGAAAGATAAGAACTAAGCTAGTGTTTATGTTAAGCTTAAATTCAGGCTTTCCTAGTGTTTCATGTTAATGTCACATTTTACGTTTTGCCATGTAGTGGGACTGTGCAAATTATTTCTTGTCCCTTCTGCCTTAGAAAAAACAAGAGTGCAAGACTCTTAATATTGGAAGTGTTGCTAAAACCGGTACATAAACCTGAACTAAGACATGAATTCCAGGTGTATCTGCTGTGGAAAACTCATGAAGAAAATAAGAGTGGCTACTGAGGTTTACCTCTGCTGTGATAAAATGTGTTGCCTGCTGACAGAATGTTTGCCTTGAACAGAAGATTAATGGATCATGGCTATTCCTTACTGTTATTTTAGAACTGATCCAGTTTGAACAGAAGTCCATTTGATCCATCACAGTGACGTAATTTTTTGCTAGTGTTTCCATTGGTGAGCTTTGTTTCATTTCTTCATCATTCCTTTGTAGGTTCAGGTTGATCTTTCTGTTTATGTATGCAAATATTTCATTTGTTGACTATATATTTTCTTTGTCTTTTCTTTCCCAGGAGACATCTTTATTCATTACATATCTAAGTCTTTAAGTTCTCTAGCTATGAAATACGAGATATAATCCCTCATTTTATTCCAGTCTAGGAAAAGAAACAACAGAAGAAAGGCTCAGGATATGTCATAAGATTTATTTCCACTTCAGCATTTTAGACAACAGATGATCCATTTACAAAGCACTGATCTGTGTCCAAGACTGGACTTCCTGACAAATGGACGTACAAGGCAAATACACATTCTGAGTATGATTTCTGATTACCTATGACAGGTACCTGAGGGTGTCTGTCTCTTTCATAGCTTAAGAATCTTTGTATGGTTCTTTATGTAAAAAATAAAGTTCTGCTGAGTTGAACTGAACTGATACACTTCACGGATGAAATGAGGTCCTGATTGTTGCCAAGAAAAATGGTAAGATGTTTGGTTATGTTATTAATCTTGAGAAAATGCTTTAGGGTAAAGGATTGTTATTTCAAATATATGTGAGAACTTTTGGAAAAAAGTAGAAAAGCTGCGAGTAGTAAAACAGAGGGAACTTTTAAAAGAATAGTGAATTTTTTGGGGTTTTTTTGATTCAAGATGCTTAAAATTAATTTAAATGTCTCTTCCTACTGTAGTGTATAAAAAAAGCTACAGATATTCACAGTTGCAAAAAAGGTGAAAGAGCAGCAAAAATCCCATTGGGGGAATTAATTTTAACCTATTATTCTTCAGCATATATATTGTTCACAGTATAATTCTATTACCAGATATTATACTGAAATGGAGCAGGCAGAGCCAGTTGGAGAATGGGGATCTTGAATAGATGCTCACAATAGCTTATTCATTTTCAGCTACTATACACCATGCAAATGTATACACTATGATTTGTAACTGACCTTAAAACTTGTCTTCTGCATGCCACAGTTCCTATATGGTGACTACCACTCTCAGTTTCCCTGCCAGTTTGACAACAAAGCATCTCCTCACAGAAAGTTTCACAAATTATTTAGTTATCAGTATTATGAATTGTTTTCTATTATTATTTATCCTTTTTCAGCATTAGCCCTATTGCAGGCTAATAATTACATGGGGCTTGTGACAAGCCTCAGCTCAGAATATAGCAATGACTTGATAAATAGAAACAATTTCTTTTTTATGCTTTATAGAAATAGATCCATTTGAGTGGGCAAATGAGGTTTCTGTGATGCACACCTGTTGTACATGGTGTTTGATCATAGTGGTGCAGAAGTAAACACAACTCTGTTTCACTGGCTCATCAGGTCCTGGTGAGGTGCAGAAATGGACAAGGATAGAGAAATTTGTCACTGTAGGCCACAGGGTGAGAGCAGAGTCAGCACCTGAAACAGTCAGCACCGGATGTGAGTGCTTCAGGGAGTCCTCTGCAGGGGTGCAGGCAATGTGGATCAGTACTAAGGGAAAGGGCTGCACCTCTACCTCTGGCCTTCTCTATGCATGACTAGAGCAGAAGTAACATCATGATGAATTTCCTCTCTTCATGCTCCTTCCTATCCTGTCCCTAAAATAATTTTGTTTCAACACAACAATACTATTGGGAGTAGTAGAGGAGATGAAAATGGTCCCAAGCCATGTAGCCAAGACACTCCCCTGACCACAGTGAAAGCTGGAGATGGGATCAGCTTGATCATGGATCTACCGAGTACTGCAGACCTTCTCTGCCTCTTCCGCTTGCCACTGTGTATGAACAGGTATTGAAGAAACCTGGGGCAATGGGTAGAGGGTGCCTTTTACCCACTGAAATTTACAGAATGTGGGCATTTCCTTTTGTCCATTTATAGAATGTGGGCATTTCCCTATTTTGTGGGGATCTGATAGTCTGGAAATGCTTCTGTTGATTTTATTCAAGTGAGTGTGTTTTCCACAGTTTTCACATTTTGAATTTTTAATTTGAGACGTTCTACTTGACTCAGAGAACTTTTTAATGGCCAAGATAAATACCATTCCATTTAGCAAAACTATTCTGTGGAACTATGAAGCCTACTCAGCTTACCAGGAGGCTCAGTAAGGGATAACAGGAATGGAAATTTAAATTAACTAAGACATTTTTAAGCCAAGATCTAGCCAACATTTTTTGAAAATCAGAAATCAAGAAAATATTTCCAGCTATCCAAATATTCTTACCCCATCTGTTTAATTTGCTAAGCACACTTTCATTGTGTTTATATTGTATAGTGTATTGTATTTTACAGGGGCTTGGAATATTGTCTCTTTGCAGAAAGGAAGTTGTTAAACAATTGTCCTTTTACATCTGTCAGCTCAAGGCTATTCATATTTATTCTAGTGGAAGCTGAACCTTTCAAGTATTTCCTCACATTCATCTGTCTTATCCCTCCAAAACAAGTCTGAGACTTTTGCGAATGACAGGTTACTATGTGCAATTGTGAATTCCCCACATCATATCCAATACAAATAAATAGATTAGATGTTCTCTGATTATAAGAAATCGTCAGAAAAATGCTGTTGCAAATGTCTCTCATGTTAGATACTCTTAGGCACAAAAATGGTGATGCATTGCACATTCTGAATAGGCCAGTTTGTGCCTAACATAGGACATACTTGAACATTGTAGTTTTGGAAGTTTGATTCAGGCTGATAATAAATGACTTCTTATTGAACTAAAAAGAGATTGTGTGGAAAGGGGACAGAACAGAGAAGACAAAACCTAATAAAAAGTGAGAATACAGAGCCTGAAAAATGAAGGGAAGAAGGTTCATCCATCCTTATTACTTACACAAAAGTTAAAACAGGATAAGAATAACTGTTGAAATATAGATGAAAAAAATGGTTTCTGGCATCTCTCAGCTACGCAGAAACATTCCTAATAATTTGTACTTCACACAGGAAATCATAGCCACATATGTCATTTTGAGAAATTCAAACTTCTGAAATTTGAAAAGTTCCTCTACTTTTTCCACCACAATACAGCTACAGTCCTTTAAATTATAAAGGAGTAAATCAAGAATAAAAAACTTGACTTCAGTGGACTTTAACTGGATTGATATTGTTGTAATTGAAAGTCTTTTTGGTGAGGACCGATAAGTTGTCACATATACTTGTTCCCAAATGGATAAGAGCTCATGGTTTAACTCTACAACCCGAGTAACGAGGCCGTTTCTTTCATTTTTCAGGGAACAAATAATTTGTATGAGTTTTTCTTTCATTTAATTCAAGTAACAATGAACAAACACTCTGAAAATGGCAGGAAGGAGAAACAGCAGCAGGGATCTGGCAAAAGCAACACATTGAGTGGCTCTATTAATAAACTGATCAAGGCCAGAGCGTGGGCACAGGAACAGGCTGGAGGCAGCACAGCCCCTTCCCATTACTCTGCCAGGCACAGCATGGGCTGGGTTCAGGTACTGACACACAGCTGGGTCAAAATCAACCCACTTCACAGTGGTTTAGGTGTATGAGTTTATCTGTTTTGTTCTACCTGGCACAAAGCTTGGAGAACTGGCTGGAGCTTGATATTTACTATCATGGAAGTGGTCAGTGACGTTACTGGAGCATCATGGGAAGAAAGTGAATTGCAGCCCCTTTAGGAAGGGAGGAGTGAATGGCAACAACTCTTTCTCCATATCAGTAAACACCTGGAGTACATCTGATGAGGGAATGAAGAAGGTTCAGGCCAGTTCTCACTTTCATTAATTGTTGGTTTGACGTTTTTTTCCTCTACCTGTCTCTAGGTGTGAACACAGCAGGTTAAGAGAAAATCCAGTCTCACTGCAGTTCCCTTGGGGATGTGCTGGAAGGCTAAAACAGACATGCCATACCTCAGGGTAGAGAAAGAGCAGTTTTAAATCCCAGTTTTCACAAGAAGGAGGATGGCAGTTGGGAGATTTTTGCACCAAGAGTAGGTAAAATGTAACTTTATGGGACAGACATTTCCCCCAGACATCTTCCACACATTGACATCTGAGGTGTGATCTGTCACACACACCAGGATAATGCTAACACCTATATGGCCCAAGGAGAAAAATGCAAAGGAAATCCACAAATGCTGGCCCTGATTCCCTTCCTCACAGTCTGCCCAGACTGGTCCTGCTGTTACTCCCTGCCCTACTCTCTCCCAGTCTCCTATCCTAACTTCACTGAATGCATCATCCCTGCTCCCTCTGCCTCCCTCCCCTTTAGTATCCTTGGCATTTCTTCAGTTTGTAAGCTCTTTGGGGCTGTGACTGCTTGTTTGTGTATGGCCCTAATGGACACTGTTCTTGGCCAGCCCTAAGGCACAATCACAATAAATGTGAATAACAACAATAGTGACAAACAACATCAACATTAGTAATTACTATAATTATTATTGTTATTATTATACAGTCACCAGAATGACTTGGTAATTATTTGCATAATTTGTATAAATAATTTACATAAGAAGAATAAAAGACTGCTCCCATATCCAGAGAAGATCTCAACCATAGTGGTTTGTTCCCTGTATGTGCCAAGGATTCCCACTGGTGTCAGTGGGAGACTTTTTCCTTGCTTATTCTCGAAAGCTATTGCTCTGATGACAGAAATCAGTGGGAGTCCCAATAACTTGTGGTTTCATCCAGTGGGGTGCTGAAGGTGCTTTACTACCTCTGTCTTCAATTAAGCTCTTTAGAGATGAAGGCACTCAGCACTTTTCAGAAGCTTCTCATGATGTGCAGAATTGAGCTCCTCAAGGCAGCTGTTTTCGGGCTCTGACTACGCAAAGCTGAGCAGAGATAGTTTTTATTCCACTTCTTCATTTTAATTGTCTATTTACAAAACAGATTCCAGCAGCTCAAGAGCATTTATGGCCTAATGGAGAAAGCCACAGTGGGTGGCTTTTTGGCTCTCAAAGAGGGACAGCCTCATCAGTGACAGAGGGAAGAAAGTATAAATTATGCACACAAGGCAGGGCAAGGAGCACAGGGGAAACAGAGGTGACTTACAGAGGTGTTTGCAGAGTGCTCTTCCAAAGAGTCTGGCACTGCCTCTAAGCTGCCAGTCTTAGGAGGACAAACATGGTATTTCAGTTTAGTGCAGAGAATAGATTCTGAGAGGCACCAAATATCCGTGACAGTGTGCGCTGTCATTTCAAGGGTATCGTTTCTGTGGCTTCTTGCACAGTTTTTTAGTTCAGAAGATACTGCAGACTGTGCCTGGGTCTCCATGGGAGGGGTATAATCTCTGGCACATGACATTTGGGCACTTTGCTCCAGAAGAAGCATAAAAATTAAGTTGGAAGAATGTTGAGGAAAGAGCTGCAATAGGAAAAGTTGACATAATATGGGATGGCAGGGAAGAAATTTCAGGTTGCCACAGAAGAGCCCTTCTAGGATTAGGATCTGAGTCTTAATGATGAGCTAAATCTCATGTATAGAGACAGTTTGACTTGTCTTGCAGGCAAACAGGAATCAGCCTAAGAGGTTAAGGATTGTAAAGCAAACTCTCCAATGCCCAGAAAACTGGGCTGGAAGCAGGCTCTGCCCTGCTACTGTGATGGGAATCCCAACTGCACCAGCTGAACATGCTGTGTAAACCTGCTTCATTTGCCTCAGTAGCAGCCGGAGTAGATTATACTGCAGGCAAAGGCATGTTTTCAGTGTTTACTTTCTTGTCGAGTAGTCAGTGCTCCCTTTTGCTTCTGGAACTGCTCTGGCTCTGCAGCTGGAGTAGAGAGGCACAGGACAGGCAGCAATCTCTGCTATCTAAACACATTATTAAATCTGGGCATGCCAGATCTTACAGGGATCTGGCCTTCCTGCACTTGTTTAACTTACTGCTGAACAAGTTAGAGCTTGCTTCCACTCCACAAACATGCTTCTACACAGAGGTGAGAATTTCAGCTGCTTAGGTCTCAAAATTGATAGAAAAGATAATTCATTTTGTGATACTAATTTTTAATATTTTTTTTCATTTGCAAAACTGACTGACTTACCTTGGTAGTGAGGGTGCTCCACAGCCCCTGAACAAAGTTCAAATTAGTGACCTGTGACCATGAAGAAAAATATACTGATCTTTCTGACCATAAACCTGGGCCTACTTACAGTGCCTGTATTTTGTATTTATTTTATGGCCACCATAAGGATAATTTTGGTTTTTTTTTTTTTGTTTGTTTGTTTTTTTCATGCTGGCTAGCCCTTTAACCCAGCTATTCAGCCACCTCAGTAATCTCCTTTCTTAAGTACCATTCCTCATAAACCAGCAGCCTTACACATTGTCAGTTGCAGGGTTAGGTTGTTTTTTGCAAATGTCACATTACTATCCTTGTTCTTACAACTCCTTCCCTTGGGGAAGGTCTGACTGTATACCTTGGATCATTTGTTCCACTCAAGATTTTAGTTTTGAATATTGACAAATGATCTGGAAGGGAAGATGTTTCTGCATCATTAATTGCCACCTTTAGATAACAGCATATGCCCAGGAGGACATTTTTATCTCTTACTTCTAAGTTCAAAATGCTAATTCAGCTTTAGTGGTAGATAAAGGTAAGTAATCTGCACACTAACTATGGGAAAACAAGAAATCCCTATAGATTGTTCCCCATTTCTTTTTTTTTATGTATATTCTCATATATACAGATGTTATTCCCAAAGCCATAACTTTTTAACTGAAAAAGCAGCTTAGTGCCTCGAAGTCACAAAAGAATCTGTTCCACAAGTTTTGCTTGAAGTACATCTCCATTTTTCAGCTGATCTCCTGGTAATTGCCTCATCTTCCAGAGTTAATTTTCTCTTTGCTGTATTGCTATCTTCAAATTACCAAAACTGATGCCAAAACTGACTCATAATAGATGCTCACTCAACATTGTTTATGCATTGCACATCATAGAGGTCAGGATGTGATTACATTATTAGATTTTATACATGAAAGCAATATATGTATTTGAGAAATCAGTTGAGAGGAGAGGGGCAAAGCAGCCTTTGTGTCCTGTATTGAAAGACTAATCCTTAGGGCTTCATTTTGTGAGTAACCTTGTTTTTTTGCACCTGCATGAAACTAAAGGCATTTACATGTCTAGCTATTATACCTGATTGCTGTCTAATTATGCATGTGAGAATGGAGATGGGGGAGGGAGGAAAATAGATCTAAAAATACTTTTTTCCTTGGTCTTTTAGATAGACTGAGATATTTCTCATATAAAACCCTTTACAGTAAGAGACTTTTGGCAGGGAAAGGAGAGGTATGGCATATGAACACCAATACAAATGCCATTTTCTAGCCATGGCATCTAAGCATAAGTGAAAACATGTTAAATATTCTCCCAGCCAAATTTCAAAGCAAATTAACCTTGACATTCTTCTCTTTCAACAATCATTAAGGGCTGGAGGAGAAAATGCCTATGTTTCAATATGAAAGATATAGCAGGTTATTTTGTTCATGGCTTTGTGGAGCAGGCCTGTTTGCTTTAGGATTGTGCTATTCTAAACCTCCTTGTCCTCACTCAAAGCAACAGTGTGTGGAATATGGATGATTTGCTGTCCTTAACACTGTAAATCACAGTTGCATCCAAAACACTTGATAGAGGGAGAGGAAGAGGGAAGACAGAAAATTTGTGTTAGGGCTCCTGTATTTTTATTACTCTAGGGAGGGTGAGAAAAAAGAAGAAATGAGAAAGATACATTGTATTTGTTCAGCAATGGAATACACATCCATGAGAGCTGACCAAATGCTCCCAAATATGCTCATTTTGTCTGGTATTATATAGAAGACATTTTCAGGGGTGCCAGGTTACTAAGTCCTCATATCCATTTACTGTGACCTGGAACAGTTGTTGATTTCCATTTCAATAGTTATTAGAGTTTTTTTCTAACCATCAGCAAGGATTGAAATAAATACATTTTATTAGAGTTGGCAAGTCTGAGAACAGATGTGAGATCTCCCATAATCTAAAGGCAGGGAACCCATGGGACAGCAGTGTTCAGGACAAGGGCTGTTTCCTTCCAGAAAGCATTGGCTATGGAAATTCTCAGTGTGTGAGGTCTGCATACATTTCACTTATGTAAAAGGAGAACTGAAAGGTATTTTAGCCAGTTCTGGTGCTTGCCATTTTATTCTGTTAATTCACAGTGAGATATAATACATTCAGTCAAGATAAATTTGCTTGCACTTGTTTGTGATGCCTAGTGCAGATTGCACAGACATTTTACAGTATTAGACCCCAAAACCCAGACCCATAAATCACAAAGAACATCTGCTATTCCCTTGTGGGAAGAATCTTAAAAGAGTGTCTTCTGAGCATCTCTGTTGTATGTCATTTATTACAAGTGGGCCTTCAGCCTGGAACAAAAGAGACCTCCTACATCCTCTTCCCCAGGCAGCAATTAACTGACCTCATCTTCCCGCCCCCTTCATCAGCCCCTGCAGTCAATTATCCCAATCAGCCCTTCTGAAGAAGACAACTGGATGAACAGGTGGACCATTATTCTACATAGTTTGAGGCACTTAGGAAAACGTCTAACGCAATAGGGTACTTCTACAGCAGTGGCTGAAATTATACAGAAACTGATTTGTGTAAGAGTATTTTATTGCAAAGTTCATTACAATTTTTTCGTTTTTTTCTTGAATACAAGTGTGCATACGTGTGCCTGTGTGTGAAATAAAATTTCATAGCTCTTTTTACGTCTTTCCTATTTAGGGGATAGAGCCTATGCAAGTAGTAGCAATTCTATGTACAAGTTTCTGGTCTCTCAAAAAAAGAAAAATCTCTTGATAGGACTGTATAGGTCCTAATTATTGTCAGAATAGGAATGTGTGCATAGAGGCTGACTTCATCCCACTGAGTTAAATAGTAATATGGTAGAAGGCAGCCAAATATGGTTAAGAGCAGCAGAAGTGCTTTTGGTGTTGGACAGTGATAGTGATGAGTACGTAAACTCTGTCATGCAGTGGGAGAAGCAATTAAACTCCTCCCTGGAAGAAGACAGCTGAAACAATAGATGCTACTGTTCAAATCATTGTCCTTGGGGCAAGCCTTGACAAAAGGCGAAGAAGGGGAGATTTCCTGAATGGGAAATAGACATTGCTTTGCTTATGTAAGTAGAGAAGGAGAAGATGAACAGAAAGCAGCTTAACAAAAACAGGAAGATCACAGATCACATGGCCTTAGGAGAAAGCAAAAAGATAAATAAGTCCTTTGAACACATAACTGGCAGTACCTGGGTCTGAACTCCTGGACAAGAGAGTATTTATATTGGTCTTGGGGCAAATGAAAAGAGAAAAATAGAATATGCAAAACATTTGTTTCATCAGTGCTGTCACAACAAAAGTACTACTGAAGTATAAAGTACTAAGAAAAATACATGATAGATTCATGAATACAGGAATATTGTCTAGATAGTAATTAGAGAAACGACTCCCATGTATTTTACAATTTTCTGTTCTGTATAATTGTAATCTCACAGCCAGTTGAAGCTATAGGAAACTCTGCTGTGTCAATGGGTATATGAGCATATGGCTACAAGAGTTCATGAACATATGATAAACTGAAAACTGCTACCACACTGAGTACAGTGTGCACATACACACCTTTGACTCATACGGCAAATTGCGCCTCAGATCTCTGAGAACTAGTGCAAAAATAATAAGTGTCCAGCTTTGTAGCATATTCCCGATAGTCAATCTTTTAGCAAAGTAACAAGTTTACTGACTGCATCATTCTTGGCTGGCTTAAATTACTTCAATATTCAAAATGTCCTTTCTTAGATTCCACTGTGAAATAGAGAAAATCAGAAAAGTAGCTGTTTCTAATCCAATTGTTTCAAAGTCCATTCTGAAATCTGTATCCTGCTGAATCAATGGCAAAACTCCAAGAGACTGAAGTGGAACCCAGATTTTATCAATGATCTGGAATAAAGGAATGATTTTTCAAGCTTTCACAATAAGTATTTTAATATGTAGCTAACTTATGTACTACAATAAAAAAAAAAGAGTTAGGGATCTTGGTGTTCTTTTATTGGTAGCATTTTGCCAATGTCCATCAGAGGGCAATGAAAATGACTAAGGGACTTACGAGGATAGGCTGAGAGAATTGGACCCCTTCAAACTCAAGAAGATGAGACTGAGAGGGGACTTCATCACTGCCTGTAACTGTCTGAAGGGAGAGTGTCAAAAGGATGGAGCCAGGAACTTCTCAGTACTGCCGGACAATAGGACCAGAGGCAACAGGTAGAAACTCTTGCACATGAAGTTCCATCTGAACATGAGGAAGACCTTCTTTCCTATGTGGGTGATGACTGTGCACTGGAACAGGTTGCCCAAAAAGGCTGTGGAGTCTCCCTTACTGGGGATATTCCAGAGCCATCTGGACCCAATCCTATGCCATGTGCTCAGGGATGACCCTGCTTGATTAGGGAAGTCGGACCAGATGACTCCTGTGGTCCCTTCCAACCTTACCCATTCTGTGTGATTCTGTGATTGTCTTTAGTATTCTGCCAGTTTACCAGAGATGAGCTCCAAAACTACATAAAAATGTCAGGTCTTATGCTAATAGAACTTGGAAAACATACTCTGGCTAAGGAAGATGTCACTGATTTTGTAACTAAAGTCTCAATATACTGGAACATTTTTACTATGAACAAACCTATCTTTTACTTTATTTGAACTAAAAATCTAACAGATATAGATCCCCAAAACTAGAATTTTTGAGTTGAATCACTAAAGGTTGATTTTCTACTGCATTGGTTATGTTGCATTATTATTACTCATGCTGTTTGCAATATCAAGTCACCTCCACTTTGCAGAAAAGACACAGGTCTTATTTCCAAAGCATCAATTACACAGCAGATAAGTATTATTGCCCCATTATATAGACATGGAAACAAAAAGGGAAAAGCATCTTTCTTCAAGGACAAGAGATTGTCTGTTCTGTGTCTAAGTTGAGCCTGCTATGCAGTAGGCCATACAACTTCCAGCTGGGTGCTGGTGATTAGGTGTTTTTATAGCAAGCTCTTTGTAATTCTAACTTTTTCCTAAGGTAAAGGATTGGTGCTTGGCTGTAATGTCTATAAAATGCTAAAGCTGTTAAAACACAGTTTTTGTTGTATGTCATCCAATTTGCAGTTGGGAAACGGTAAAATTTGCTTAAATTGGGAACATATGTTGTGCTGGGAAGTAGGTAATGGAATTGCCACCTTTGCATGTTTGAGATCCATGTCTTTTCTGCAATTTACACAATAATAAACTGAACTAATGAAGCTAGTTTAGCCATTATAGATCATTTTATTTGGTGATATAAGAGTCTTCATGCTAGAGCTGGACAGGAAACCTTTTCATGTCTTGTAAAATCTTTCAGGATTTCAGAGCTGTTCCTGTTCAAAATCAGGTGAACCTAGAGGCTACTAAAAATGTAGTGTGAAAGAAGCTCCTCACCCATGAGAGCATGGCATAAACAAAAGGCCAGGTCCTCTTTCAGGTACGGGATGCTCAGCTTAAAACAGGCGGTACTTTATGATTTTCACCAGAAATTCCATATTTTATAACTGACATAAACATTTTAAGGGGAAAAATGTTTTAAATGAACTTGTTCTCCTTGATTGAAAAAGGTGCTTCAAAATTTCTGTCAAACACCGCTTTATATTTTCAACAAACATGCTGTGGCTGAGATATATTTCCTAAGAGACTTTGGGCTGAGATATTTTCTAGCTCTCTCTTCTCAGAAAAAGGCATGGTTTTTGATATTTATTTTATGAATCACAACCAGCCACCTTTAAAGCATGGATTCAAAATGTGCTGGGAGAAAAGCCTGTGACAATGCAATACAATTTCTGCATTGCTGTCCTTCCCCTTTCTTCTTGCTCTGCTACTGTCTTGCTGTGCTTGTTAAGTGTCTTTAAAGGAAAGGTTTTGCATTTACCTTCAAACCAACGTGTCTTAGGCATTTTATTTTGCTAGGCTGTTTATTAAAATTTCCTTTAAACTTTCACTCTTACCTTCCAGAATTTCTTCCTGCTTTACTTGACTCTTTTCTTCCTGTCATCTTTTCGTTTTTCTTTCTGTTTGACTGTCATTCCCCTTAGGATGGAAAATGGCTGCAGGCCAAAAGCCAGAGAGCAATCATAAAAACCTATCAAAGGATGAGTAAAAGATGAGAGAAAACATGATAGTGTTGTCTTCTGAAAGCATAATTACAGCACCTACCTGCCTTGCCTGGCTGTAGACAAGGATATCTTCAGGACTGTGAGAAGGACAAAACTGTATAGTCTATTCATACAAATACATGACTAATTCTCTGTGACTCCTAGTTAAACTACACCTGATAAATACGGGCATGTGGAGAAAATACTGTGAAGCTTGATGCATACCCATAATTAGTTCTCCAGCTGAAGGAGCACAAGAAGTTGTGAGAAGACCTGACAAGTGTAAAGACATGGATTAGCTAATAGTACATTTATTTTTTCATTTATTAATTCTTCACCTATAATACTAGTAACTTTGGATTATTGAAAAAATATTAGGACAGGAAACATTTGAAGCACACTAGTAATCACCTTCTCTCATTGCCCAAGGGTTTAAACTGAAGTGAACCCATTTGCTGGACAAAAATTGCTTAGTTGTCTTTTTTTTTTTTTACTTTTTTATGGTTATCATGGTTATTGTCATTATAATTAGTCCCATTGCTTGTGCTCTTGTGCCCCAGACATGATAAAAATCGGATGCTTTTTAAGAATTCCTATTGTAAGAAGAAAACTCATGCAAATCAACCTCAAAAGGGTCCCCTTTCTCCTTCAACTGTGCTTTTACTCCCATATATATTTGAGATCCATATTTCAAGGACACTCCTGACCTTTTACAGCCAGATATTAGAGACATAGCAACTGAGGTTGTGACAGATCACAATGGAGAAGAATATTGGCATATCATGCATCTCTGTATCATGAATCTTCAGGTAAAATGCTACTTATGCTTATGCCATGCCCTCTTCCTTGTTATATATTTGTGCCTTGCCTAAACCACTGGATTTCTAAGAAGATTTTTAATAAGTCTGGACAACTAGGACACAAGAATAGCATTCTTACACCATATCTGAGGTCTAAATGCCAGACATATTCCTTTAAAATCTACCAAGCAGTATATGAAAACTGGTTTGAGCAAATGCTGGAGGACAAAGTGCATAGCTGATTTACTGTACTAGAAAAAAACCTGCACTTTGGATCTGCCTTTTCTATATATAACACGTTATAATTTGCTTTCCCATTCAGGATTTGGTGAGGCAGAAGTTAACCAAATAAGAGTATTATCCTCTAACAGTATCTATGGAATAAACCAGTGTCTTAACACACTCATGCTTGCCTTAAGAGGCCAGTGTAGGGATCTAGTAGTATTATGAGCTTAATATAGTTAGTCTTTTCAAAAAATTATGTCAGAACTGTATTCACCATGTTGTGGAACACTTTGACATGACCTCATGCTGGAAGCAGCTGCTTGATTAGAGTGATTTCTGGAAGAAGTTTGCCTGTGTTCTGCTTCAGTACATTCCTTCTTTTTTCATCATTATGCTAGAGGTGTGCTCCAACTGCAAAGACCAGATCTGTATTCAAACTTCTTCAAAGTTGGAGAGTGTTTGATGTTTAAGGGCAAATGAAGGTTCTGCACAAAATACGGTTGCAGGCAAAGGCACGTAGCAATTACTTTGAGATGCAGGATGAGAGTTCCTTGAAAAATGTTGATGCTCTTGTTCTTTACTTTGTTTATGGCTCTAGGGATGAGTTTCAAGTGGCAAAAGAGTGGAAACAGGCCAGGATATGTCTCTGTTGGGCACTTGCTGCCCCAGATGTTCTTGCAAAGCTCTTTGTTTATATATGTCTATGTCTAACTTTCTACCAGAGTGAAAAAAAAAGTATTCCCAGAGAAAGCAAATATTCTCATAGTCTCTAGAGGCAAAATCAATGCAGTGCATCTGACTGTGTCTTCGAAGTCCCAGCAGAGGCCGGAGAATGAGCTTGAAGCAGAATTGATACACAGACTGCATGAGAGGTCAAACATACTAGAATCTTGCTGTCTGCAGCTCTTGTAGCTGACACTGAAGAAGAGCAGCTGGTTCATGGCAAGATGTGGTGGCACTGACTGCAAAAGGCCTGAGGAAGCTGAGTAGACCCCTTAGCAGCTGGAAGAAGCTCTGGGGAGAGGAAGAAATCCTAAAGGGAATACCAAGACAGGCACAAACAAGATAGTAAAGGATGCAGGTTATTATATCCTGCTAGACAAATCTCACTGTGATTGGGTTTTATCTGTCTTTTCATTAACATCCCTGGCATGCACAAACTTAGCTGATTTTATTCAGTTTCAGACTAGCACTTTAAGGAACCTGAGCAGCTCAGCTTCTTTTTCCCTCCTGAGTCACACTTAGTTTTCTCCATTTTGTCCATGTCTCTCTAGTACTGGGGAGCCCAGAACTTGACACAATACTACAGCTTTGACCTCACCAGTATTGAAAAAAAGAGGAAGGATCACCTTCTCCATCCTACTGGCCATACTTTGTTCAGTGTAGCCCAGGATACCTTTAGTCTTTTTTGCTGCAAGAGCACATTGCTGGCTCACGCTGTCTTGTTGGATGTTGTGCTATTTCTGACATAAGCTAGACCTCATCACCAGACATTGCTGCCTCATTGCTCTGTGGAAGCTCTGTTTCCCAGGAAGTTCCCCAGATATTTCTGGAGAGCATGCTCAGCTCTGCCACACTGACAGGCATGGCAGAAAGTGCTGTCTTTGCCAGGATTTGAGCTCAAGGCTGAGTCTGTGCTTCCCAGTGGAATTGTTTGGACACCCTGGGTTATGAACAACCTGCTCAGCTGCCCCCAGGAATGGAAGAGCAGAACAGTTTCACCTGTTTGTGGCAGGGGAGCTTGAGATGATCTTCATGTTCTGCACAAGCTGGCTCACAAGTTTTGCATACAATTTGCATATTAGTCATGCTCCTTCAGTATTGGTATCTGAGAACAGGATTAGCTGCAGTCCCCAACAAAAGCAATGAGCACTAAAATAGTTCCACATGGCACAACATAGCCCCAAGTGACAAAGCATGTATTATTTTCCTCTCCCAGAGTGTCTGGAGCAAACCATACAGAATGATGTGTCACGTATTAAGAGCAACTTTATTTTTATCCTGGTGGAATTCCAGGAAGCTAACTCCTGTGCCCTCACACTGACTGAAAATGCATGATGTGTCCTAATAGCTACAGGCAGGACAAGGCAAGTATGTAAAAGGGACATTTAATTAGCTGTTCCATAAGGAACTGAAGTGTTTTTACATAAATGGCGTGTTTCTGACAGACTTGAAGGTATCTAATGATTTATAACACTAGGAGAATTTTGATATACTGTCTAGAAAGTCTGTGAAGTTTATTAGACAGATCATTTTAAGTTTCTTTAGTGAGGTTTATTGAAATTTAAATTCAAGAGAACACCATGTTGCAGGTCATCTTAGCCTTTAAGCAAGCCCCTATTGTTGGAGTTAGGACAATATCTCCAAGTTCAAATTGTTTTGGCTTCATCTTTCAGTCCTGCAAAAAATGTGGAAATCAACATCTTAAATATCGTGGTACAGTTGTTCTAATTCATATTTTAGAATAATTGGTACTGATTATCTGTGAGCAGTGCAACACCTACACAAGCTTATTCAGTGAGCAGGGTCCCACTATTCTCAGGATGCTACACTTGGATCTCCTTCTGTCTGCATGAGTCACACAAAATGTGTTTGTGTTTGAGCAACTTACACAGTGTGTTAAGGTGAACGTGAATATACTTTGTTCTTCTGACCACAACACTGGCACCATCGTGCTTAACTCTGCTGTTGTGTCTCATATTTCCAGCTATGTGTGTGTACTACAAGTCTTTCTTGAAATACGGGATTTCTAATTGTGCCTTGCAGCCCCCTTAGACTGACAATCAGATTCTCAAAACATGTGACTCAGGAGAGATTTTTCCCAATGCACTGAAAGTTCCTTGGGGTGGAGAAGGTAACTGAAAGAAAACCAGGATAAACAGAGTTTGGAAATTAAGATCAACCCTGTGGCCAAAACATTTTTACAAACTTCTTAAGTAATTTAATCTGGAAAGCTATTCCAGTCAGATGAGTAAGATGTTATACCATACTATTTTCTTGTCTTTTTGAAAGCTGCTAACAGAAACAGTTAGGGTTCTTATAAAAAAAATAGGTATGCAAATTTTCATACAGAAATGAATATCTTAGACGTTGTGATACAAAATAGTGTAATTATACCAAAACATTTTAGATATTTAAATGTCAGGACCAGGAGGTGCTAAACACAGATAATAATACAATAATGTTTTCTGAAGGAAATAAAAATAAATAAAAAGGTAAAAGGAAAAAAAATTAGTTAACATAATAATAAGGCTTAGCTTTTAGCAGCTGTTTTACATCTCCAAACCATTGCTAAATTATTAACTAATTGATACCAGATCCTGCACATTCTAGCTCACTGCAGAGTCATGGGGAGGATGCCAGCAGAGTGTTGTTGTTGGCTGAGTAGGTACACAATGTGAGTGGTAGGAAGTAGTAGTATTACCATATACAGCACAGTACCAGGCCCTCGGGGTACTGGTTCTAGCAGTAGTAACCTTGCCTTTGAAAGGATATAATTGCTCTTATGGGGTTGCCTTACATGGAAACCAAAATGATATCAAGCTTTAATAATTAAATTATGCAGCAAGTCAGAGAAGGACAGATTTGTTCTCAATAGAACACAAGAGACTACTTGCTTTGGTGACCTAATTGCTGCAGCTTTAAAAAAAAAAAAAAAAAATTATTATGATAGCTGATTAAAAGGAGCCAGGGAGCTTATTCACATTTGCCAAGAGCACACAGCAAATCAAGCTTTATGACTTGAAATGAACTTGGTGCTTTGTCCAGATTGAATTAAGAAAGGAGGTCACTGAAGTGAGGAGTTCAGAAGAGCACTTGAGAATGGAAGTATGAGAAACGAACAGCAGAACTGAAATGAGAAAGGTAAAAGAGAGACAGAAGCTATTTTCTCTTTCTACCATTTATTTTCTTCAGAGGCTAGTCAGCAGAAAGAGGGGAAACTTATTCAGGAGCAAGAAACCACAACAGCCCATCCTATAAAACTGCATTAAAAGTGTAGTCATGGGAGTGAGTGGGTAGTGAGGGTAAATCTTTGGCATACGTCCAAGTAGTACTCGTGGGAATGCTACTGTACCCAGACACCATCAGGAGAGCTCACTTTGTTGTCTGCATGAAAGATATACAGCACAAAAATGGAAAGAAACCAGAGGATTCTGACACTACAGAAGTTTATCTATAACATACATAAGTTTTCAGGGCCCCATGGTACATTCTGTGATGAAACATTAATTATCAAACCCACAAAGGAGATTCTATACAACATTGCAAGCTGTTGTGTTCTGGCAGTCTCAACCTTCCTCTCACTGCATAGGCAGGATATCCTCCCCTGAAATAGGTATGGAAAGGTTGGATTCCTTTGTCTGAGGTCCACATCTGCACAAGGCATTCTAGTTTCCTCAGCTGTCAAAAGAAAATATTCCTCTGATCTCTCTTAGATGTACCCTTCAGGAGATGAAATGCTATCTAGATGTACTTGTTCCCCATTCTCTGTCAGTGAGTCTAGGACAACTGAAAAACAGATTGCTCAAATTTACCTTCCCAGATTAGGGCATGTAACTCACAAGAAGTGACATCACCAAACTGTTAATCAGAGCTGGAGCCAATTGCAGTCAGTAAACAGGGGACAGAGAAGCAGGTACAAGATCCTGCCCTTTAATGTGATCACTGCATGGATGCCCCAAGGATTTGTGACAAGAAATCATGTAACTGGGGTCCTAAATCCCTATGTTGCTCTGCTCACCCAGGTGCCACAATGCAGGGGCAGAAAAAGCCACTGCAGTGAAGCTGCAGAGAGCCAACCAGCTTGGAGACAAAAGATAAGGGCAGGTTATGAGATATTATTCCAGCTCTTCCCAAATTTTTTAGTTTCCTGTCATGTAAACTACAGTATTTCAGATTACTTGTCCAAGGTCAGTGGGAAATAGAGGATTTAGCTCAGAGCATGTGTGTCCAGCTTCACTCAGCCCACATAAGGGATGCTAGAAATCTCTTCCACATTTATACACATATTTCACTGGCAGGATATTTGCCTATTGCCATTAAATAACTTTACTATGATTCCTGCCATGTGGAAAATGTCTTAAAAGCATATTTAATGGCATGTAAATACCAGCTGGCCAGGTTAACAGTCTCCAGCGCAAGACTACATTCGGAAACGTGAGTGTATCAGCAGTTGGTACTTAGAGAGTGGAACAGCACATGAAGCTGCTGACAGACTCCTCTGCATCTTCCCAGTTAACAGGCCGTGAATGTTTCTGTGGTGCCCTGCACTGAAGGTTTATTCTAAAAATGTAGACTTGTCAAACATTTATCATGGACCTTTCCTGAGCCTGGACTGAGTTTTCCAAGGGTGACTATGGGAATTAGCTGTTCTCAAAGATGTGCAGTGGAAATTGTTCTTTGTTCTTTTGAATGTCCCTGTATGGGCAATTTATAGCAGCTGCTTTAAAATGCCATTGAAGCTCAATCAATTAGATGCCTTGCTTTGTTAAAAAATACATAAAGGAACTATGACAATTTTAATGAGGTAATGAGGTTTTCCCCTTGGTTTCTATGATTTCTGCTATTTTGTGAAATATGCCCAGTGAATTAGAAATTCTTTTATTGAGAGAGGGAATCTTGGCCAGGGACCCAAGGTTATTACTCACTGTATTCAAGGGGTACTTGGGGATCTTTAATTTCCAACTGGAGAGCTGGCAGAAGGACAGTAGGTTTAACATTTTCTCTGAAGGATGACACCTCTAAAAGTGCCACATGCTGCTTATTGCTGCAGTACACTGGACGGGAGCCAAAGTCCCAGTATGGGACTTGAACCACAAGTAGTTGGCTGTGAGACAGACATGCTACCCACAGAGTCACAATGACACCTAGTAGCATCTTAATTTAATAGACCACTTTTTTCAATGGCAGTCTCTTGTCTTGCATTTCCATGGTCTGGATCACCGAAAGTTTATTTTTCACTTCAGCACGCATTTAAGGAGAATGGCACTTTGTTTTCCTTTTCTATGTTGTTTTTGGCAGCTGTGAACAAGATACTCTTCAGTGGTTGTATCCACTTAAAAGAAAACATTCTATCACCAGTTCCTCTAAGCTCCTTTAAAAGGTATGGCAAGAAAAAGAATCCAACTTGTTTTAAAAATAAGCTAGATTCTGATGTCACAGAAGGTCCCTGTATCCATGAATAATCATACTTTTTTTCAGATTTTTCAAAAATGTGAAGACTGAAAGCATGACTGGTTACTAAAGCCTTCTTTTCTGAAGCACAGCTAGTTTTTCAACACGGGCGTCTACCACTTCTATCTGGAAGTGCAGTAATTTGGGTGTCCAGACATCTTCGTGGCTATTTAGTAGGAACAGTGTCAGAAACTGCCATTCTAGCTGGAAAATACAGAGGAGGGAGAGAGGCAGGAGGCAGTGGGGTGCTGGGGACAGGGGAAAAAGGGTCTGAGTCGGGGGAGAGAATGCATCTGGTGGAAGACAAATGTGGACAACACTAGAAACATTGGGGCAGAGGTCCCTCATTCTGGCACAAGGACACATCACTTGTTCCAGGAATGGTACCAAGGCTCTTTTTGTGTTTTATTTCTTGGTTCTTGGTCTGCAAAAGGTTGGGTACTCGTCATCTAAGCACAGATCCAGCTTTGCAGGTGCCTGGGAATGGAGCTGAGAGAACACTGCCCCAAGCCCTCCCAGGCTGGCTGCTTCTCTCGCTTAAATGAGCTTCCCAGTATTTGAGTGTTTGCATAATCCAGGATTAAACTGTGAGAGCTTTACAAAGTGTTTGCCCTCCAGATCTGAAAGTTTGTTTTTGACCATAGCTAATAAATAGTTAATACTCACATTTGATTAAAAGAAACCTTTCCTAAGAAAAAAACAAATCCAAAGCAAAATTCATAAACTCCGTAAATATCAGAGAGATTTTTAAAAAATAAATATATATAAATAAAACATTAGTGCACTCAGGGGAAAATAATGCCATTTTGATCTCAGTTAGAAAATTTATTTGTCAGCACTTAAAGAAAAATATAATCTATTCTGTCAGGTAGCTAACAGAATTTTTAAGATTGGTGAAGATCGTAGTACTTCAAAAGCATAGCCACTAATTTATGTGTTCATTTAAATGCATCAGTTTGAACAGAAGTTGTTCCTAACTGCAAGATGAAGCCAGAATTTTTAGCTGGCATGACTTTCTCCATATGGATCTTGGGCCTAGATTGGAAACCAGCTCTGCAGTAACCTTCCAGTGGTGTCAGAGACCCCTGGCCTTGGGGGCATCTCCATGGCCTTTAAAGCTTACGACAGGTATGGAGATCTTCTCTGTAACTCCAACTGGGATTTCAGGTCATTATGCCTAATACAGGCATAAAAAATGCCAAAATTAATCATAGGTGCCTTTCAGAACAACCTCAAGAGGGAGACTCATATAATTCCTGGATCACCAAGATCTGAGGCATCCTAGACACCAAACACAAGTCCAGTGTGTTGCTGTCTGTTGGTGGCTATTTTCCACCAGTACTATAAAAATGTTACAAGGCCAATGGCACTGATCTCGGTAGCTGATATTTTCATATTTAAAGTTAGATGATCTACTTCATGGTCGGTGCAAATATTTCAAAGAAGATATGCTCCCTTAGCAAACCACATTTCTGAGAAGAGCAACCTAATCTTTTTAAATCAAAGTTTATACTTCTCTATCTTTTGCTTGCTTATTCTTGGCATTAAAAGCTGTTGCAAACAACAATGTCATCAAGGATGATCTACAAAGACAAAAAGCACAAGAGGAAATCTTTTTAGAGATGAAAAACCATTAGTGGTGTTCTTGCCTCATGGTTGTCTTGTGGTTGAAATCTGGTCAGCACTATTGACAGGTCCATTAATTACTGCAAATAATTTATAATTGTTTTGGAAATCAAATGCCCTCATTCTTCCCATAACAATTTTGAGGAGCCATCACAACTTTCATATACTCAGCCAGAGAATGGGGTCCTTGTTCAGGATGGGATCATTATGTGTATCTCAGACAACTAATTAAAAATACATTTGCCAGGAAGATTCATTATTGAGAAGTAACTCAGAGATTTATATAACTGATACAAGCAAAAAAAAACCCCCAAAAAACCAAACAAAAAAAAAGTAATCAAAGACTTAACTGTTGCACAAACATTTACCTATGTGTCTATTAATTAGTTAGCCAGTAACTCAAAAGTAATTCTCACAGCTTTAATAGGGAAGCTATTGAAAGGCAATGTGTCCATGTTAATTCCATTTTGAAGGGGTTATGAAACTGTCAGTTCTCAGTAGCTCCATTCATTTGATATTTTTCTGAAAATCCTAGTTTGTGCTTAGATGAGAATTTAATCTGTAATTTGGATAACAATGGTAAGAATGAGGAAGCAAGTACTGAAACTAGGAGTAGCATCTCAAGAACTCTAAATTATAGAAGCTAAATAAAAAAGCACAAATGCTATTTTTATTCTAAGAGTTCATAAGCAGCAACTAGACTATGAAGGATGAACTGGTAAATGGACTGTTTTTGGGCGCCTGGGGCTGTCAATTCTTCAAACAAAAATGAAAAGTAATGAATGAGAAGGTTGTATTAAATAGAGAAAAGCAGCTCTACAGCATTATGCAAGTAAGGTGTATTTCCTCCATGTCACTGGCATTTGCAGTTATAGAGTTAAATGGCTTTGAGACCCTGCTCCTCAGTTCCAAGGCATACACTGCAAGCCACAGAGAAAGGAAACACTTCTTATAAATCAAAATGTCACAAAAAGTGAAAAAATGACTGCATTTTAGTCTACAGTGAACACATTATAGTTAATGAACTAAGTATGAAATCTGTTGAATTCAGAATTTTTCACTTCATCAGCTCTCAGGACAAGTGAAGTTTTCTTGTGCATCTTTAGAGAGACAAAATGGTCATGGGCTAAAATTTTTAACACAGCAATTTTTACTACCATTCCTTTAACATGGTGTTCAGGTTTGTATATTATATAATTATTTTCATTGGAAAGCACATTTTAACATCTGGGAATCATTTGAAAGAATGTAATCAACTTTGTCCTTTTTTTTTTTTTTTTTTTTGGAGAGTATTTTCTGTTAATATTTAACCCATAACTGATTGCATGATTTACCAGTTTAACCCTAACCAACTTGTGAAATTTATCATCCTTGGTTGTTACTACACAAATCTATCACAGCAACAGAACTTTTTCCCAGTTCTGTGTGTGTACAATGCTGTTCTTGTCTATGACAGGCTGCTCCATTCATGCTGCTCTGCTGCATTAACAGGGCTAATACTGAGGACAGGAATTTCCTAAATGTGGTGGAACCTTTTCAGGGGGAAGGTTATTTTTTGATTGTAAAAACCCTTTCCTTTTCAACAGTGGGCCAAATCCTGACATCCATTCTTACTTTCTGCATTAATATGTTTTCAGTCTGATTTTATGTAGTGTGACTCAGAAAACCCTGAGAAGTTGATCAGATAATATGAAAAGAATGCAAAGGTGATTCTAAATCCACACACTGCTATACTCCTGGGCTGGGATCCCAGGATTTTGTGGCCTCTCACAGCTTCTCACATTTTGCCCAACAACTTCCAGTTGTTTTTCAAAACTCTAGTGGACCAAACCAGTGTCAGCTCTGTCTTATCCTCATTTTCCATAGCCCCTCCTCCTGCCCATGAGTGAACTATGAGGTCAAAGAGGGGTTGGGGGAAAAGGGGAGAAAGAACAATATAGCAATAGAAAGGGCAATATACGTCTTTCAAATAAGGTCTAGGAAAGGTCATATACTAAAGAAGTGAGAAAAAAAATAACAAAATAAAAGGGCAGGTGCAAGTGAGAGAGCTATTAAATCAGACATGAAATCAAATTGGGGAATAAATCAGGCAATGGAGTCCAGACAGAATAAAAGGTTGCAGGCCCTAAAAGTGCTGGAAGAAAGAATATATCAATGAAGACAAGACAAATTAGAATTTGCACACTTGTAGGGAAAGAGTGCCTGGTAGAGCACATCTTGAAGGAGAGAGAGAGATGCATGGGGGAGATTCATCTTCTGTGTGTACAGTGAGTGTGCAGAAATAAGATCAACATCAGTCTGTTGATTGATTCAGAGGGACCAGCTCTGATCACTTAAATATTGAGTCTCTTCATGATGGAAGAGAGCAGCATCCTTCACCCAGTCACAGACCTGGTATTGAAAATAACATCAGATTTTTGTGCCCGAACGCAGAAACTGGGGGAGTTGAGAGAGTTCTCCAGGCATAAATCATCCACAGTTATGCAGAAATTGAGTCTCCCTTCATGCCACACTAACACCACAGACACTTGGGAGTACAATTTCATTTGATTTGGCCCTAAACTTTTGTTAGATAAATTTCTGCACACTTTTGGAGAGATCACATTCAGTTGAAGGTAAGAGTTGTGATGGTTGCATACATGGAAGATGGATGGTTTTGCTGTTGTCTGTAATCATGCATATTATTGCCCCGTAATTGCATCCATCATACATCTGTAAAAACAAAAAAATGGACTCCCATATTCACTCAAAACTAGATAAACAACTGTTCTTTGGCAATGTGACAGATACTTATTGCCTGTGAGTAGCCCATAACAGATAGGAAGAACAAGGATTAGGGTGGATTTGTAAGCCATAAATTGTGGAAATCCACTTGGAAGTCTCCAAGCCAGACTCTTCCCTTAACTTTGCTTGAGTTATGTCCATGGATAAATCTGCCTTACTGTCGAAACTCAGTGAAACTTTGTGCTGTCTCCTTTTACTGTGTCAGTCATTTATATGTTATAAAAGCTAGAGCCTCAGCCAATCTAAATTAGCATGGAAATTTTTTCCTCCCAATTTGTAGAAGGATGAAATGTTGCATTTTCTATGGCTCTGCTTTGCTGTATGAAAATGCACCAGATGAAATTCATTAAAAATTAGTGGAAATGCTGCAGAATTGTCATTTTATCATGTTTGTTCTGAAAGAGCTGAAAACAAAATTGCCTTTTCTAACATATGTATATAAATACATTAAAAGAAATCAAACTTCTATTTGTTTTGCTTTTGCCCACGATACCTGAAACTACAAAGCAATTAATCAAAACTAACAAAACCAAAAACTAACAAAAACAAAAACCCCAAACCAAAACAACAACAACAAACAAACAAAAAAACCCAACAAAACAGAGGATTAGCTAACACTCTAGAAACTAAATTACTGCATGGGTACACTAGTTCAACATTAGAACAGATGTGACATTACTCATCTAATTTACTTGGACCACATGGATAGTGGGAAGCAAGCAAGTTGAATGAGGAAGTCCACACAGGAGCTGAAAGCAATTTAGGTCACAGAGACATTGCAGGCAGGTCTGACAGCAAAAGATGAACACCCCTTCAGCTCTTTGCTGCTCCTCATCCTCCAGACAAAATGTTTGTGTGCACTTCTAAATTCAATCCAAAGTCACTCAGGGTTGAAACTATCACAGGCTCACCAGAGCTTTGCAGCCTGCACAACCTTGCAGTAAGCAGACCAAAAGACTAAAACCACATTTTAAAATTGGAAGCTAGGTTTTACTTGAGTAACACCTAAAGGAATAAACTTACTATGGAGGAACTCTAGAAGCAAATAGAGTAAATTGAGAATTTGTAAATTAACTTCCTACTGCTCTATGTCCTGGCAAGACAGGGATATTCTGACCGGGCTGCTCGGAATATCAACAACTCCGTGATGTTCTGGGTTATGAAAAAAAATTCCAGTCTGTTTTGGTTATTACACAAAAAATCTTTCTTTCTGTAATATGTGTTAAACCTGTGTTCCCTGCACTTCTCAAAAGTCTCTCTCAGTACTTCAGGCTCTGTCCTTTGCTGGATCCCTCATCCTCATCTTACATTCAGAAATGTCCCTTTTCCTGCTCCCCACTATGCTCTGCTTTTTCCCCGGAAGGCAGGACCTTACTCTTCTTCAAGGTTCCTTCTGACCCAGAACAAAAAGAGCAAGGAGTCTTCTGTCATACTCCCTTCTGAAAAAAAAAACCAACAAACAAACCAAACTGGCATGCATTAATACATGGTTCCCCTGAAGAAGAACAGGAGTCTTCATAAGTTCATGTTGCCAAGGGAGGGGCTAATAAGATCATCCCACCAACAGTGATGCAGTGGTAACCTGATTCAGCTATTAGCACCAATTATAATTAACTTTTAATACCTGTTACCTTTCAGGAGCCCAACTCCTATCTGTGTACCCAAGTCTTTGGGGAGGCTCGTGCTCCTCTATAAATGTGTCCAGTCAACATTCCCCTTCCAGTTTAGGTTCAGGCTTGGAAACTCTTGGGTTTATGCACCCTGAACCAGATGTGCTGGGAAGGATGACATTTTCCTGAAGGTGAGACAACCCATCTGATCTGCATTTAGATGGGTTAAACAGTCTTCACATCACACTGTCCTTGGGCAGGATGGTTATTTCTGACCACCAGCTGGGAGCCATTGGGAGCTTCAGCATCTGCACTGCTGCTTCCAGAAGTAGTTCTCTGTTGCTTTGACCAATCTGTGTCTAATTTTCCCTCATGTATTCCTGTAAACAAACAGTGCTTTGATTAATCTGTATATAATTTTCCTGTATGTCTCCCTGTAAACAAGCATTGTATTTCAGTTTAACAACATCCTTAGCAGTGATGAGCATAAAATACAGCAGAGGCAGACACAGCAGCAGGGTGGCAGGAACTGAAGAAAGATACCTGGAAAATCTGAGACATAGTCTGACCACTGGTTCATGTTTTCTGCATTTAAAATGGGACAAACATGAGTATATTTATCCAAAGGGATTTGAGGAGGCAGAGTCAAACTTATAAGATAAAGGCAGAAATGGAACAAATGGCAAAGATGTCATATGGATAGTGTGAGTGCACTAAGAGAAATAAAGGACTGAAAAGGAGGCCATTCCTCCTCAGATGCAAATTAGTTGCAACCAAGAGCAGATTTAGTGACTAAATGACTAGAAGTAACAGCATCTTTTTCCTTTTTTCTACATTTAATGACCTGTGTGACAATAGTTTATTCTTCTAAGTTGCAGCAACTCAGGCTTACATCCTTTTTTGTTCCAGGAAGGCAAAACATAAATGAATAATGAAGCTTTCCAGAAGTAGAGTGTCAGTGTAAATCTAGTTCTGAAAAAGGTCCAGCTTCTTGGGAAACACACCTAACAGTTCTCTTAGGTTTGAATCATTGGTGTTTCTTTGTTTTGAGTTGATAGTTAAACAACAAATAGTTGTTCCTTCTTGCGGAAATGTTGGTGGGTACAGATCATTTCACACAAAGGGGTTACTGTCCTTTGTTTGTCTCTCCTATGAAACACTTAACACTGTTCTTTGGAAAAGTTCTTTGGCTGTGTGCTGCATTTGAATAGAAGGAAGGAATGTTGTGACAGCTAGCAGGGGACAAAGCAAGGTGCCTGGTGTGGTTGTTTCACTGTATGTTCCTCCTTTTGATTCCTCTGCAATGTTCTATACAAAGACAGCTGCTGTAGATGGAAGAATGCATCTTGAGCATATTAAATGTATCCTGCATATTCAGTACTGAAAATAAATATCAAATTCTCATACTATTGTGTATTGTTCAAAAAATTTGGCCCATTGTGTGTCGTTTTTGTAGCATAGTTTGTCTTTTCTCTCTTTTACCATTTAAAGATTTGTCTGCCTCATTTCTTTCTTTTTAATTTTAAGATATGCAATCATCCCAGTATTGTTCAGATGGAAACAGGACTTATCTTCTTGCAAAGTCCCCAGGTGAACTCTGAAATAAATGGAATATAGTTGCTGTTGTCTGATATTTACTTGGATCTGGAATGTCATATAATTCACACCGTAGCAGACTGTATTTTACGATCAGGAGGCCACATCCACATCTGGCACAACTCCACTGAACTCACTGGAGTTAAACTGCTTTATTGAATTGCCTTGTGAACCTATGTATTGTAAGCGGATGTGCTGAGTCCTTGGAGTGGAAATATCAATGACTTTCAATATTGCATAAATTTAAGTATAACCCCAAACTCCTTTAATTTCTCTAGGGGCATTATGTTATTTTTATTAATGAGTGGGAAGGGTCTTTTGTCCAATACGCTTCATTAGCCTATGCTGGTAGACAAGCTGTATTTTTGACTCTTTTTCAATTGTAAAATTGGAAGCATCTCTATGACATTACCGCTTTACAAGGGTATTTGAAACTGGGACTGTACTTCTGGGGATGAGATCACATCGTAGGCATTGACCAGTGTGATTATTTCAAAAGTAGTTCAAAATATTTGGGGGAAATCACTTCTGAGAACTTTGTTGTTTTAAATGTGATGCTGTGCTGCATATCCCACCCACCTCCAAACCTGGCCTTCAGCTACTTGGACTGTTCTCCCCCTCTACTTGGCCAACGTTAGCTTTAGCTGACATTTCTTGATTTTCTAGTTCCCAAATGAAAATTGATTCCCCATGTATAACCATATACATATATCTTCATCAGTCTACCACCAAGGCTTCTCATTTCAGGTCTGGACTTGAACTGAATCTTATCTGCGATCACCTTCTCTCACTTCTGCCTATTTGAGCCATATCTACACCACGGAATAGGGAATCCACACAGATTGATATTGTTTAATTATCATGTTGCTTTTGCCACACCAGATGCCACTCTTGCAAGTGGGGATTTAGGGAACAGCGTGGGACAGTGATGGTTCACAGTGGGTAGCAAGGGTCAAAAAGTGGCTTCAAGGAGGATGGAATTCTGCTGTGTCCATGCAGACGGTCACGTGTCCCTTGTCCTCCTGAGCTGTTTCACATATTGGCAGAGATGTAGCTGATTTGTAAATTCTGGAGGATCTGATTACAATTTTCTTGTTCTGAATGGGAAATGATGACCTGAACTGGGACTACCCCATAAGTAACCAGCAAATGGGCTAAGATAAGAACTGGGATCTAATTACAGTTGTAGGCTGCACATGCTGATGAAGGACTGTCTTTCTCTCATCTTTTAGTACAATGTTAATCAAATGAGTACCAATATAAACATGGTAACAAATAATCCTATTTTTAAGTCTTAATTAAAATTACATTTCACCTTTGGAATAAAGGTTATATGTTGATGTTGTTTATTCTGGCTTTCTCACACACACTGTGTATTAAATGAGCACTCCAGGTGATGAATATGCAGAAGTTGGTGGATTTTAGAAAAGAAATTTTTCATTGAGACGAAGAAATCACACTGCAGTTTATAAAAATATTCTGAAAATTTATTGCTAACAGTAGCTAAAGCCAATCATAGATTGAGGTTTAAAACTTCTGTCCAGATTATTCAGTTTTTCTGAAAAATCTCTGCATTGTTCTTATCTATGTATCCAGTTACCCGGATTTCCCTGGATGTTTCCTAGGAAGCACACAGAAAAAAAACCATAAAATAATAACAAATAACAGGGTAAATGAATATCTAAAATTATGTAGCTTTTACATGTCTTGAATATATAGCTATAAACTTTGATTAATACCATTACAGCTAATAGTGCCTGTTCTTTAAACAAGGAAGAAACCTTATATTATTACACAAGAACATGTGTCCATACCCCGCCAACTCCTCCACTTGCACAGACCATGAGGGGGTTATTCCATATGGAGGACTAGTTAATGATAATAGTAGCTATTCCACTACTGATCCTTTAAAAATACTCTCGGACTCCTGTAAGGTATTTGTTCTTGTGGACTGCTAGCAGTTCTTTGAATGTATGGTTCTTGGCTGGTTTTCTGCCATGTAAATCAAGTCTTACTCATTTATTCAAAAATCTGTGCAAATTTAGCATAATTTGGTTAATGATTTCCCTGCCAAATTCAAAGAGGCAATTGTATGTAACTACAAACCTCATTGTAATATCCTATTTAAAAGTCTAATCGAACCATCACTATTTTGCCTTGGATTTGTTGTATCTTTTTGTGTTGTGTTGGAGATTTTGATGTTACTTCTTTCCAGCTTTATTGATATTAATAAAATGAACAACATGTTTCTAGAGACATAAAAAGCTGGACAAGTGCCCTCTGATGGGGTACTTTTTAGGTTATAAAAGGTCTAAGGAGAACACTTCACTTCTATAAGATGGAGATACTCCATTAATGAAAATCTTAAAAGAAAACAAGCAGCTAAAACTGGAGTACGTGTTGTGGCAATCATGTTCGTGGAATTAGCCGTGGAACTTCATGTCCAAAAAAATGAATACTAAATCAAAAGCTGACTCTTTGAAGATTTCAGGAAAAATATATATGTTAACATCTGCAAATAATCCCTTCTAGGAGCAAGAAAAATACAAAGATGAATAATAAAAATTGTTGAGTCAACATGCAGTCTCAATAAGGCAGTTTGACTATAAAGTATTGAAATGCCTCTTGAAAAACATGTCTTTTAGTAGGTACTGGGACAGGGTACTTGCTGGCAAGCTACTACCCTAAAAAGACTTTAGAATCTTGTGCAGAATTTTCCAAATTCCAAAATCCAAAGCATAGTCATCTCACATGTCATATGCCCATTTATAAACAAGATGGTTCTAATACTGTAAAAAAGCCACAGTTCTTCCCAGTCTGATAAAAATAAAAAGAGACACAATTACAGAAACCAGTTATTTTTCAGACTTGTAGCAATAGTCAGTGGAGAAAGACAAGAAAGATGTAGGCAGATTGCTTCTTGAGGGTTGTATTCTCTTTATTACTACGATGGCCCAAAAGCCACACTGTATCTCTGTAACAGGAGCAAGGCATCCATTTTCTCATGCACAGATTGAGTAATGTTACTGCCATATTTTATTTCCAAATTAGAGGAAATGTCACTCAATGTTCCTAGTTAAAATGAGAAGGGAGAAAAGCATTCCCTTCATGCAGTTTAAAGAAAAAAGTAAAAATTAAATCTGCTAAATATCCACTGATATTTGTATGAACTTAAAGCTAAGCATGCATCACATCTTGGACTAGTACAGTCCACATATCATATCAGCTAACGTATATCAATTTTTACACTGAAATATTTTGATTTTCTGTGTGGCAAACAATTTCTCCAGTCTTTTTATTTTACAGGAGACACAGGGAAATTTGGAGCCACGGAGATGCAAAGATGTCCTGCGTCCAGCCTAGGCCTACTGAAGCATCTCACAGTAAGTACAAGGGTAAGGGAAGATAAACCGTACCTATATATGCATACCTGCAAATACAGAGGATTCAGTTTCCTATGAGAAGCTTAGGAATTATTTAGCCATCTGCTCTGCAGATCACTCAGTCCAAATATAAATAATTTGTACTGCACATAAAGGAGATTTCTTTCATTTTCTCTCCCACACACATTCAAGCCTAATCTTGAATTTGAGATCTTTCATTCAAAATTATAGTCCAGGCTACAGACCCTACTGGGAACTGACATAAGGCATTACCTATAAAAGTAATTAAAGTGTTGGTATCTGCATGTACTTGTGAGCAGCTGGTCTACATTTGATGTATATCTCTGCTCCTGACTCCATTATAGAAAGGGACAGTACAGAATGAGCTAACTGGCAGACATCTCTGAGAAACCTCCTTTGAAATCAGCAGGAATTTTAGCAGAGTTTTCTTTCTTCTCTGTCTGTGTGGATAAAATCCTGGCATGCTTGAACCTGCTATGCTTGTGGCTGCTTTCGTCAGTGCTGGAATCTGCTGGGTGTCTTTTAGGCGCTCAGGAGCATCCCAGACAAACCAGGTTTCTCAGCCTGCAGATTTCAGCTGTCCTGGCAGTAACACCATCTTCAGGTCCTTTGCAGAATTTGACCTGTTTGGTTTTTAAGAAAACATACTTGATTATGTTCTTCAAGACCTTAACACTTCACTTTCAAATATTTTTCCCGACAGCTGTTTTCTGATCCTGCAAAGTGCTGAGCACTGTCAGTCATCACAGGGCTTTAGCTGGACAATTGTATCTTTGCAGTGCTCCTGCCATGTTCCACCACTGGAGGTGGAGGCTGAACAACTTTGTCCAGATAAACTTATCCTTCCACAGCAAGGAAATAAAATATTCACAGTAGATTATATTAGCTGTCTGTCTGAGCTGCTTTAACACATCCACATAGCTGACTTATTTTTCAAACAAGCCAGGAGTCTCCCCGAGTTTCATTACCTGTATCAATCTTAACACTATTTAAATAAAAAGGAAGATCCTTAAAATGTGAGAGAACAAGCCTAGATATTTACCCATGGGGCACCTCTGAGCACAACAGTTTCTTCGCTTCAATATTTTTTCTGCGTCCCTTTCAAGCTAACCACATCCAGACTGTGGACATGCCAGGAAATGCCATTCTGGGACTAATTTACTGGTACTGAAAATGTTATTTGCAGAACTGTCACTTTTCAAGGGAATTTAAGTATCCACAAGTATTTCAACTCTAAGTATCCATTTTCTGACATTTGGGATCCATCTGCACTTCAGTCCAGCTGAAACCAAACAGGCCCCGTTCATCTGTAGTCTCCCTGAAGCTGTCCAGGACTGTCAAGGAAATTGCACTATGATCACACTGGAACCAGTGTTGGTGTTGGCTGGTACGGTTCAATGCTTTGTGTGGAATGGGATTTAAATTAGATCATTTCACGACACTTTTGGTGAATTCTGTTGGGAAACAGCTGGAGGTAATGATTTCATTGCCTTATTAATAGTTGTATTATAGGACACAATAGAAGCAGAAAAGAATAGGGGTTGTGTCAGAATTTTATGTAAAATTTTGCTCTCCTGCCCAGGCATCAGCACTGGGTCAAGAAAGTACTGATCAGATCTGAATCCCAAGAGCTGGCTAAAAATGGAAGGACACATCAAATGGGGCACCATAGGGGCTGTTTTTGACTTGTTTTGTTTTTTTTTTTTTCATTAACAGATGATGAAATAGAGATACAGATGATACAAACATGGATGGGACTGCAAGAATATTTACTGCAGGGCAGCCCTTGAATACAAAACAATCTTGATAAGGAGGAGTCAGTCTGGGGGAAGCACTGGGTAGCACACCTAGGCAGAGATAAACATTTGCACAAACACATAACCTAGACCAGGTAGCTCAGTAGAGCAGGAGATTACAGTGAGTCAGCATCATAAATTAAGTCAACAATTTCAATCTGTTGTCCCATGTTCTTCTTTGAAGGGCTCTACAAGCAAGCACAGCTGGAAAGACAGGTGAGGCTGATTTTCTGCTGCACACAGCCCTATTTGGAATCACCAGCAGACTTTCCACTCTGAGACATTTTGAGAAGAGTAGTAAGCAAGGGGAGAGAGTCCAGAATAAAGAATGTGAGAATGATCAGAGATCTAGAAAATACAGCTGGTTGGACTGACTGAATGAATAGAAGGTATCTAGTGTGAATAAGAGATAATGGAAAGAAAAACACAGGTATAGGAATGTGAAATGCTAGTGCTGGGAAAAGTTAATACAGTTTTGTGCTTTGGATATGAAGTAATAGGTTGAATTATTACATGAATAATGGGATGGGACATTTGGAAAAACTCTCGAATGGTACAGACAGGAAATAAATAAGTCTACAGAGGCAGTAAAACTCCCAACTGTACAGATCTTTAAGAACTAGGGCAACAGATATCTTTCAGATAGGACACAGTTAGAAATCCTGCTTTGGGAGTCTCCAACTTTCTGATCCTTCCAAAGAGGAGTAAAATCTCAACATTTCGAAACAGCATCTTTCCTTCAGTGAAACTGCAATCCACTAGAGCTCTTCAGGTCCAGTCTGAAAACAGTTGAAAATAAACAGAATATCTGAAATTAATTAAGACTTCGGAAGGAGGATGATCTTTCAAGAAGAGAGAAACTGTGATCAATGTGGACTGCCATTGTTATTTATTTAAAAACTCTGAGATCATCTCCAGCACTGCAGAGGTAAAGGGAAAAGTGGCATCTTCCTTTCTTACACCTTCTGTTCCCCTGCTTATCCAAGATCTAGATCTACCTCCTTTGCTGAGCAAATTCTATGACTTTTTGAGCCTAAAAATATAAAGGGTTTGGCTAGACACCTATCAGAGACTTCCTGAAAGACATTGCCTGCTAAGCCAAAA
The DNA here is from genome assembly GCA_013399695.1 of Formicarius rufipectus. Classification (NCBI taxonomy): domain Eukaryota; kingdom Metazoa; phylum Chordata; class Aves; order Passeriformes; family Formicariidae; genus Formicarius; species Formicarius rufipectus. The sequence goes on along the minus strand of VXAU01004359.1, from coordinate 23,796 downwards.
CTCTTCTTTGCAATACAAAACTAGTGCTTATCTTGGTCTCAGTCTTTTTTGGAATCGGTCAGCTGAGCATCTTCTAGGATGTGTTCTGTCCCTGAGGATTATTCAAAGTGCAAGGAAAGTGCATGTGTATGAAAAATAACTTCCCTACCAAGTGAGACAAAATAACAGTCAAACAAAGAAATGCTTCACAGCAATCTTCAAATAGCTTACTCAGGGGAGAAAGAAAAGGCTTCTTAAACGTGCCTTTCTTCATGGTCTGAAAGTCAACAGTTCTCCTTGGTCAGGTGAACGTGTGTGTGATCTGGTAAGTCAGGTGCACTGTTTGAAGAAAACTGGGAATACTAGATCTGCCTCCTCCAGATCTGAAAGAAGAATTCCTGTTGCCATGCAGAGACCCTAAATCAGGTTCCTACTTGGAAAAGAATTAAGTGACTATTTTACCTTGCCCTGAAAGAGCCAGGAAGTCCTTGAGGGCCCTCCTCTCTAAAGAGGAAAACAATCCCAAACAAATAGTTCATGTCCCTTATTAAACTGTAGGGATAATGAATGACAGTCAGTTCCTTACAAATATGATCTGCAAGAGGAAATCATTCTTACAGTGCACTGATGCTTCTCCTTTGGATGGTTACCGATTTGCTTAGATTTGTCCTTTGCATATCTCCAGCTCCTCAATGCTTCTGTGAATTGCCATCTCTGACTCCTCTTTAGGGACAGCTGGCCATCCACTTCCCTCTAAGCTTTCTGAAAACATTTGTCCTCCCACAAGTACAATGTTTTACTTTTTTGGATAGACAGTGATGAGTGTTGAGTGTAAAAGACTCTTTCATAATTCAATTCACTTTGCTGAATTATGATTCTGCATGCACCATTAGTTCAATCACAAACCAGCTACAATAAGAATTAGATCTGTTTTGCAACATGAAGCAGACAAGGCTGTTCACTGGAGCAGTCAAGGGTGTTTAATGTTACATTTGTTGTTGACTTTGAAAACAAACACGTGCACTGATGTACAGCAATCTGAAAGTCCCATGCAGATGTAACAGCAGTGGCATCTCAGGGATACTGGGCTTGTGTTCAGAGATGGATGTGACAGAGAGGCAGCACTGACAAGCAAGAGCCTCACATAGATGTACCAGTGGTATCAAGCAGTAGCTGAGGGGAAAGTGACTTCAACTTTGTAGGCAATCAAAGTACTTAAAAGTGAAAAATAGAAGCTTGCATCATGAGCAGGGGTTGTCTGAGGAGCAGTAGGTTTAGACAAAGAGTGTGAATGAGAGCATTTTAGGAGGGGTGTCCCTCATCTCAATACGGGCTTGAAAGTTTGAAAGAGGGAACTTCTAATGTAAATGTAACTGGGTTACATTTAGTATTGAATTCTGATCAGCTTTCACTTCTAATAACATATACTTTGACCTTAACAGGGCAATTTGTGACAGAGAGGTAATCTCAACCTCTCTCTCATCACTTCTTCCTCATCACTCTTTCACGGCACATTTTAACACTTCCTCTTGAGAGGTTGGCTGGGAAACCAGAAGCAAACACCACCAAACCGTGGCTGAGTGCCAGCCTACAGCTACAGTCCAAAGCATATATTGCTTAAGAACCTCTTCAGTATTTATTTTGGAGAGCTTCATTACTTTCAAAATTAAGTAGTAAAGTATTTAGCATACCCTCTCCTACTTTCTTCTTGGAGCAAGGATTTTCACAGGAAGTTCCCAGTCAGAAAAGTGTTCTTGGCAGTGAAATTGCTTTTAACCCCTTCACTTACACTATAAAGGCCTAGGCTGGACAAGAGCAGATGCCAAAAGTTTTATCCTTGAACAGCACAGCATGACAGGGAGACGGGTGAGAATTCAGTGATGACAGCTCAGAGTTGTCTCAGCACTCTCCTTATCACAGAAATGGTGCAAAGCCATTTTGACCTGTTGGAAAAGTCCCCCACTTGGTAACATATGACAGCACTACAAAATGAAAATGTTTGCCATTTACATATGACTGAGGACAGTAAAAGGATTTTACCGTAGTAGATTTTACACCTTTTTTGTTTTGCCAATCAATAAAGCAGAGAGAGCAAATTGCTTTTTGGATGTACATATTGAGAAGCAGGAATTTAATTTATTGCTTGACGTATCTTTCTCAAATTAAATAAGAAAATACAGCACTACCTTAAAGTCTAGTGAGATCGCTGTGCTATCCTGCTTTTCCTGCCGAGCAGCTTATAGACTTGAACTGCTTCATCCAGCACATTTGCAATCTTCCATGTCCAAGGCCATGCTCCAAAATCTATTGAAATGCATACAAGATATCCAGATTAGGTCCCAGCCATTAAACAAATATTAATTGAACATATTGTTCAAGATAATGATCTGTTTCCTGTCAGAGGCTGTTGTAGCTTTCAGATCTCTTGTTGTTATTTTCTAATATTTACATTATAATGGCAGCTCAAGGTCCCAGCCAGCTGACTGCTGCTTTGTACAAGCCTCTGCCCACGTACACACACCAAAAGGGCAGTCCCTGCCCTGAAAAGCTTATTGCCAATGCCATTACAACAGAAGTTTCTTATTGACATGTTTTTATATGATAGAGTTCCATTACATGAAGGCAACAATAAACCTATGATCCCCATACTATTTATGGATTGGTTCATTACATTTCTTTTAAAATGCAATATAAATGTCTAAGTTGCTATAAATACATCAGTATTGCTGGTTATCTTGCTTGTTAAACTGGCAGCTTTGTAACCTCAAGACACTGTGGGTGCATAACCTTTCACATCTCTCTGGCACAAGAACCATGAGGTTTTTTCTCACCCTGTTCCCATGTATGAACAAGGTGCTTGTAAGCAATTACAGCTGCTACTGATTGTAAATATATTGGCTTATCCATAGAAATGCTGGGTTGTAAGGCAAGATATGAATTTCTGTAGCTATTTGGTATTCTGATCTTCAATCTAAACTAGCTGTGTAACAATAAAAAAATAATGCTGTTTTCAGTCATGAATCAAAACCTCAGTCATGCTGGAACTCCACTGGCAAATCCTTGAGAATGAGATCCTTTAAAATATTCAGAGTTTTTAAACATTGATGTATCCAAAGAGAAAAAGTCTCATCCACATATCCTCTGATGATGATGCCTTTGTCGTGTCTAAGAAGAGAGAAGATAGTGGAGACCTTACTCTTAATAAAGACATCTATGGTTCCTGCTACCTTTCTCAGCGATATGCTCATGTGTTGTGCTGGACTTAGGCTGTATGCTGTGGTCACAAACAGCTGCAGTAAGGCTGGTGGCAGAAATGATGAATCCATTTTTACAGCTCAGTAGCTGTTTATTTTTTCTCTTCAGAAGTTTAGTTTTCACTTAAAATAACAAAAGCAAACCCCAATTCCTTTTAGTTACAAGAAAATTTTATGAGTCAGGAAAGAACCGTTATAACTAGACTGAGTAAGTAAGGAGTCACTCCAAAAAGAGCCATCAAACTTGCACGGCCATGATGGCAACACACTTGAGACTGGAGTCTGGGCACAGGAATGCTTGATACCTGGGAAGATCTGCCAAGCTGGCCTGAAAGAAGAAGAACCTGGGCTGCTGCCGACAAATTATTAATGACTCCTCAAAAATTTGAGAAGTTGCAGCCTTCTGTACAAGGACAGCTTTCTGTCCAAACTATGCATATCATCAGGACACATGTGTAGTTGCTGTCCCAGTGTGAAAGTCAAGACTTGTGGGTGCCCTTTGAGGGACAGGTAAGGCAGAGAAGAAGACGGTAAGGAGAGAAGAATTTAATTCTGCAACATATTCCAGAATTGACACTGGTTCTTATTATCTCCTATGCTTCATACCTGACTTTTCTTCCAAGATGTTTGATTTGCATCATCATAGTTAATTCTGTAGGTCACAGTATGCTTTGGCATCTTTGTAGTTTTAGAAGCCCAAGCAGTGCATTCTTTTTCTGTCTGCTTTTAGTAGGAAAAAAAAAATATTCTTTTATGCAAATTCTGTACTCCATAAGTAATAAAAATGATACTTTTTTCTGTGCTAAACTCAGGAGTTTGACTCTGAAAACCCTATTTTTTTTAAAAATACAAATCCATTAAAGGGCCTCACCTTCCTGCCTTACGTTAAAGTAAATTACATCAACTGATAACTTCACCCCACTCCCTACATTGCAGGATGCTGGGAGAAACCTTTGAAATGTGTCATGTGTTCATTCTGTAAGGAAAAATGTACAGGACATCTGGGTGTTTGTGGATGAAGAAAAGAGAGGGTCACTGTGCTGGGAGACACTGTGCCGATCTCCAGGAGACAGAGGCCAACCCTGGCCCAGGTAGTTATAGCTGCTCTGCTTCACACAAGAAGGGAGAGGGAGGGGGAAGGTAGAAGGGAGAGAGTAGGTGATGCCAAGATCTTGTCTAGGTACAAGAATATGCTACAGCCAGGATGTGACCCTGAGCTCAGGAATGCATGTGGACACTCAAATTTGAAAATAGCTCCAGGTTAAATGCCCTTTTCTCTTCACACTATGATTTGGTTGTTTTTTTCTTATGCTGAAATAACCAGCCTGTGCTTGCTTTGAGTTGGACCCCCTGTCCCTGGGAAGGCTAATCCATACGTCAATGACTCTCCACATAAAGAGACTCTCTTTAAAAAGAAAAAAGGAAAAGTTTATTGTGGCTAACTTGGATCTTGGAATAGCAGGTGGCAATTTAATTGGAAGATGTAAGCTGCTTACTACTAATTTGCATGATTATAAGATTTTGTAATTGCCCTGTAAAAGTTAATTTGGCATTGGGTTCAGTGAAACTCAACAATGTTAGCATGATATTGATGTGTGTATGAGATTCACTGTTGCTGTTTGATATATTCCCTGCTGAAAGACCAAAGGAGAGATCTGAGGGGGTTATTTTTAAATATATATATATGCACACACAGAGAGGTGAATCTCGTAATGACCCCTATGGGGCCTGGATAAATGCATGTTGTATCAAGGAGTTCATTGCAGCAGGAGTTGGTAATTTGTTCCTTCTACATAATGAGGAAATATCTGGTTGAAACTGAACATCAATACCCAGTAATTTTTATGAAGATTACCTCATTGATTAACATTTAACCTGCATTTTAAAAAGAAAAATATTTAAGATACAAAAATGTACACATATGCTAAATACAGCTTGCACTGAGCAAAGTGAGTCAAAAAACGATTTTGTATTTAGGTCAGCCTTGTACTGGTGTTTGCTCTAATAGAGGTAATTAGGAAGGGAAAATTATTTTGTTGTTGGGAATGCATAAAGGTGAGTTTGAAGCAAAGCTTATTCTAGTGCCATTTGACTTTGTGTGCATGTGTGTACTATCTGCAAGACACGCCTTGCAGGCTGCAATCTATAAAAGCTTTCTTCTGTGCTGTGTGGATCCCCATCAGAGGTTTCAGGACAAGAGTGCACGAGCGTGGAGCCCTGCTGTGCTCTGGAGAGGGATTAGCTCGAGTCTCTGATGTGGTGGGGGCATTGGGCAGCTGCAGGTGGGTGTCATAGTGCCTGCCAGCCCCCACAGCGCAGCGCCTGCTCTGTCACTCCACAGGGAGGCCAGAGCGTGAGGACACCTACAAGGCAGAACAAGGTGCCCTTGAAAAGCTGAGAGATATGCCAGATTTGCCACCTTCTTCCTTTTCCCTTCCCTGTAAGCTGGTAGTTCACAGAGGGTCGCTTCACTGCCAGAGGGCTGTCATGGGCAGAAATAAGGTAAGAGAGGAAAGGTGTAGCAGGAGTGGTGCTAAAATACAAGATTCTAGTCATATACCTACACCAGAAGAGAACAACCTATGCTTGAGTGAGTTGGTAAAGTACACAAGTACATACCTAACTAAAAGCACAGTAATGGCGTTTCTGATCTTACATATTTAAATTAGTAACATACTTATGTGATTCAACGGGTTGGGACCCAGAGTTACTGAACACAAACACACACACATCCATAATGATTTTAGCAGATAAAACTTGATTTCTGAATTCTTTCTTTTCTCCCTACATTCTTGTTTTCCATCATGTCTGGGGGGAAAGAAATAACAGGAAGGTTGTATGTGATGTTTGTAAACAGGATATCTGAGTTAGCTTCCGTGAACATGGCACAGATGGGTGGGTGTCTGTACGCTGCTCTGCAAGGCATGAAGGAAGCACTAAAGACAAAAGGACCAGGACTGTTCTATCTGCTCTTCAACAACAGCGGAAGACCTTGCCAAAAGGGTGGGCAGATCAGGATGGCTGACCTGGAGAGTTACCCTTGCAACTCTTTTGTATGTGTTAATGGGAAGAAGACTGGAAGATTCAGAATAAATTACTGTTTTGAGTGAAAGCACAGGGAAATGTATGACAAAGATTTAAATATTGCATTATAGTCCCTAGACAAATTCTTTTAAGTTGAGAGTACGGGATTGGTTTCCTAATGGGATGCTGAAAGATGTGTAGATAAAGAAACAATTAGGAAGGAAATTGGAAATCTGTAGATGTGAACCTATCTTTTACTCAAATGCTTTAAATTCATTCAGGTGTTCACAACTATTTAAATACTTCACTTGTTTTATGTGCTCCAAACAAAGCAATGAAGCAGTACTGTCATAAAGAGCCCGGCCCTGCTCCAGCTGAAATTTGTCAGACACAGATAAAACAAATAAACCCCCCAGAAGCCCAGCAATACCATTTCATGTGCAACATTATACCTTCTGAATGAGAGGAAATGTAGGCATGCATCAGAGTAAAGTACTCTTAAAAGCTCATTTGGATGGTATGTTTTTTTACCTAGAGGGGAAACTACTGTATATGCAAAACTCAGATGAATATTTACAATATCCAGGAATAGTCACCGGGAAGTGGGGAGGGGGGTGAACATGCTGCAAATGTAATCATCTTCTGAATGGTCCAAAACCAAGTTGTTCTCACTGCTGTTGCTGAGCAACAGTCCCACTATGGGACTCAGCCTGTGCTAATGTATGGTGGGAGAGTCCAATCCTTCCAGAGAGTGAGAGATTGAAGTACCAGGGGATGCAGCAGAGGGCCCTGGCATGGCTGAGCTCCACTTCCCACCAGTAGTGACCCCCCCTAAGTACACATTTTCCCCATTCTCCTGACCTTTTGCTGCCAATCTGCCCTCATAACAGGCTCAAAATAAATAGGGACACAAGACCAGTACAGGAGAGCAAAGGTACCCTGGCTGTTGTTGTAGCAGGTCAGTTCGTACCTAGTACATTTTCTGTGAAGTAAAGCATTAGCACTTCTTCTGAGGTGTTCAAAACTGCTGAAACTCTGGGGAGGGAGAGGGAAAGGAAAATAACAAGTCTACCAGAAAATTCATGGGATTTAAAAGCAGTGTCCCTCTGTGACTTCAGCATTGAAGACCACATATGCTCTCATGAAGTGGCAACACAGTAAAAATACAGTCTTAGTGGACAATAATCCACTATATTTTGAAATAAAAACTCTGGAATGCTTAATCATCTGATATAATACGATGTCAATTTTCATTTCCTTCCTTCAGTGGGTTAGTCTTTAAACAATCAATTTAGAGACAGAGAAAGGAAAAGGAAACCACAAAAAACGCATGTTCAAATAATGTTAATAGGCTATTCTGAAGTAAAAACCCTTCTCTCCCCATCCAAAACCAAACACAATAAAACCGAAAATCCAACTAGCCAAACAACTTCCAAACAAGCCAAGAAGTGATTTGTGGTTGGTAGGATGACTTGAGAGACCTTACAGCACCAAAGTGTACAGGAAAATGGTACATTGGGATAGAGATATTTCAAATGTGTATATGACAGACTTGGTAATTTAGTCCTTGGTTGATTTTCTTGTGTTGATCATAATGCAGTATAAAGCCAGCAGTCCTCTGGGTGGAGGAGTAAATCTGGGCTCACCCTGGTTTTCACAATCAGTATGTTTTATAACAATTTTTATTTTAACTTAAAAAAAAATTGACATGCAAGATCACTATTTTCTGAAGTAAATTTGCCCCAAACATAGTATTTGTAGTATGAAACAAAATCTACCTACCTTTCATTTTGTATCCTTAAAATTACTATTCTACATGAAACTCTAATTGAAAATAAAATCTTTTACACTGTGTTATCAATGAATAAGTTGACCATTTACAGAAAAAAGGTTATGGCAAAGGAAAGAAGTAACAGAGTGAAATGAACAGCTGCAGACACAAAATGCTTTATTCCAGGGACCTTAGAAAGGTGGTACCCAGTAGCTGTTTCTAGTGAAAAACCAGTACTGTCTGTATCCCAGTGCTCAAATTGCCAGGGTTGTTCTATCTGTGTGGACATGTTTCAAAACCATCACAGGTGGATCTCACCTTGACATTGGACCAAATTGAGAGCTAAGTGTAAACAAGTGTAACCTTTCACATGCTTCAAATTGTGGTCTCATTCCTCCCAGAAGGCAGGAAAAGAATAAAAGCTAGAAATTGTAACCCCCTACTATTCCACTTCCTTAGTCCAAGAGGAAAACTTCCTTTTACAATATGGGAGAATAAAGTTTTCCTGCTTGTTAGACTGGCTGCCAAGCTGCTAGTTTTGTGGTAGTTGTTTAATAGAGTTCCTCGCACTCACAACAGGCTGGGTGGGAAATTGCACAAGAGCACAGAGGAAACTCTCACAAAGTATTTCCCCCCTATTATTTCTCAGCCCATTTTGAAATTAGGAAATCATATGGAAACAGCAGGAGGATTCCTATCCTTGTACTGTTTCCTTCCCCTGTGATCATGAAGTTTTATTGCTTCATGAGCCCTGCTGCCTACCATTTCAGAGGAACTCAGCAAGAGGTAAGGTTTTTCTAAGTGTGGGTGGTCATGTCCATATATTCAGCAGAAGCAATAGGGATATTGAGTTTGAAAAAAGGACAGTCCAAGATGAAGTATGGAAGAATGATTTTCAAGCTGAAAATAATGAAGAACTAACAAAACTACCCANCCCCACCCTTTGGTAATTGCCACTGAAGAGCCTGGCACTGAAATGACATCATTAAGTCAAGGTATCTCACTCATACACTTGAAGAGAAAATTGTATGAATTGAAAGGAAATTTCCCCAGGACTCAGCCTATTGCATTGGAAAGCTCTTCTACTGGTGAAAAACAGTCTTACACACAAAAAGATGCCCTGTTTGCTGATGTAGGCAGAAGTATAGTCATTTTTTAATAGCTTGGGATTTAAAATTTATAATATTTTACTATTAATTGTATGTGCAGCTATTCAAAGTCACCTTTATGAGTGCATTAATGTCATCTGTGTCAGAGCACGTCATTCATTCTTCAGCAGGCATGTACAAATGAGTTTCCTGGAAAGCAATTTCATCAAGACAAGCCAATAAATATTGCTTTTAAGCAAATACTGCATAATATTTCTAGGGAAAAAATATTGACTATTGAGTATTAGCAACACAGTGTTCATAAATAAGCAGCAAAGGAATACTGGCACACATCATGCAGTGGGCAACGTTGATCCATAAGAAAAATCTCTGAAGACCTTCATATGATTGGAAAAATACTGCTTTTTTTCCTCAGAAAGTTCCTGATAACTGAACTATTCTATTCAGTACAGGTAATATTCCCCATTCTATCCCATAGATATGTATGTAACAGTAAGTCATAATGGAAGAACCCTGTTCTTTTTTCTTTACAATATTTGACATCCTCACACACAGTTCAGGTATGCATGATGGAGCACATTAGAGTGTTAGGATATTATCTCCATTCTGCACCTGCAAGTAACCTCCCGGAAGATCATCAGGACAAGAGTACGTCCAAATATTATACTACATTGACTATTTTTTTCCTGACACTAGTTAACTAGAATTAAACTCGTAAAAGAAGAAAACACTCATATCTTTTTGCATAATTATGTATTTACTTATTAATTGTAGTAATGACAAGTTGCTAAAAGCAGAAGCATACTTTAAAGCAGACAGCTATTATCTAGTCTGAATTCTGATTGTTGACATCCTCGTTTCAGAACATATGAAAAATAGTTTATGAAAAGCTTGGATCTTTGAATTTCTTCAGGGAATTAAGTTGAAAGGACAAATCTGGAAAATACTGGCATGGAAAACTAGTCTTCTTATAATGGCCCAACATTTTTATTAAAAAGTTATACTAGCAGCTTCATAACCAAAGGCAAATTTCCCTTCCTTGAGCACCTGGATGGTAGTAGCTTTTGTTTTAGTTTAGGTCCTCATTTCCTCCCCTCATGCTGGTTTTCAGCCTGCTGTGGGAGATGAATGGCATTGCAGTGTTCTTGAAAGCAGAAAAAATCTGCTCCTCTCATTTGAATTTACAAAGTAAAATGCTCTTCAAGCTCTTCTCTCTGCTTTGTATACTTTCAGATGGTTAGAAAGGGATTAATTTATTTTCTACACTTTCTGTTATCTCACTCTGGGGCTGTCACATCTCTTGCACAGACAGGCATGGGAAAGGAAAACTTATAATTGTGTTTAGATGGTATTCGAAGAAATATTTGGTCAAAACTATTACTCTGCATCGTATTTGTCTTCATGATTCATAAGCTTTGCATTGCTATTCCTCCATGGCCAGGTGAGGAGAAAGCTCTAGAGCTGTACCTATGATTTGCCCTGTTACTCAGAGTAATTGGCTGCTAACTGAGGAGCATAAATTGCTTCTTTTTGCAAGTGAAACATCTCACACATCTCTACTCCCCCTCTGAGTCCACCAAGGGAGGATAGTGTTGCTGCTCCCTACCACACTGCAAGTTAGCTTCTCTTTTAAATATGATTTTAGGTTGAGATTTCCCCTTCTGTGCTTTAAGGCACCTTTTCTTAATCTTTGGACATGGGATATGTCAGATCAGGAGAGGGCAAAGGCAGAGGAGCCAGCACTTTCAGAGACTTTTGGCTGGTAGAAAATCCAAGTGCGCAATCTTTTTGGAGGTTCTGCCTAGAGCACAAGGCAGCCTGTATCCTGACTTCAGCTTTTCAGGACTGCAAGGCACAGCCACAGTTCTGCCTTTCTCTTCTGCAGCCCAGTGCTATTACCCAGGCACAGCAGAGAAGTGAGTTCACATACACGAGATGCATACAAACTGCTTATTTTCTTTCTGTCAGGATCATCAAGAAATAGTCTCCCTTTCCCCAAACAAAAGCAGATCTGGATTGAGGAACTGGCAAGAAAAACAAACAGCAACCCTGTTTTAAGTGAAAACACTGCCAGATACCATGAGTAACACAGAGAACTAGTGTCAGACAGATACTGAAGAAAAGTAGCTTCATAGTTTAAATAAAGGTTTTTGGGTTTTGTTTGTTTGTTTGTTTTTTGTTTTGTTTTTGTTTTAATTTACCTCTGGCTATTTATGAGAGCAGTTAAGCTAAAAAGACTTCCCCTCTCCTTTGTTATTGTGGAGCAATGCATGTAGTCTGTGCTGAATGCCTTGTTGTAACAATTCTTTTCATTCAGTCAGATTAATGTAGAAATCTAAATATCATTGAGCAGGTTGGGGTTTGGGCCAGGCTTAGTGAGATAATACCTCATAAGGGATTGATCCCATGTACATTTAAGGGGCCTTACAGTGAGTGTTTTGCAATGTGCTGCAGATTCTGCAACCTATGAAAAGAAACGGAAAATTAGTGAGATATATGAAGAAATGCAGCACACAAACTCTTAGTCCCCAAGACATTTCATGCCCTGTAGATTGCAGACTCTTGTACCAGGCTTATGCAGTCATTTATTTTTTTGTCTGCCAAGCATGGGTGACAGAATTTGACAGGCAGTATGCTTACTTATCTGTTTTTGCAAAGTAATGCATTTGCACATTTTTGTTCGTTCTAAGCTCTGAACAAGTGAGGTGCAATGTTCCACTTAAATAGCTTCTGCATGCAAACAGCAGCATCACAAAGTCAGGTTGTAAGAGAAAATACAATGGAAAATATAATTTTGAAAGGAGTACCAGAGAAGCAAGGCAAAATATATTTCCTTAAATGCTATTTATCCTTTTCAAATAGATCACTTTGTGCCATAACAGCCATGGAATTCATTCCATGGTACAAAATTGTTTCCTGGGAATGAAAAAGTGATTGACACCTAAGTTTGAATTATTGTGAATATGTGGGAAAAAATGGGGTTTTACACATTGGTAAAGCCAATAAGAGGTTTGAAAAGTATGTTTATATTGGGAGAATTTTAATACAGAATTCCCTAGTCTTTAAGAGCAAAATGGTCTTCAAGTAACAGGCTCCCATTGAGAACAAAGCACCATTCAACAAGAAGGAACTGTTTTAACAGCTCAGTTATTGACGATGCTGAGTCAGGAGGCTGTGGATTTAAAGTCTCCATTTGCTTTGTCACTGGAAGTAGGGGATCAGCTATAATAGAAAGACCAAAGATTTCTGATAAACCTGCACTGGAAATGATGCATTTCTGATTAGAATGACATTTCTGTTAGACAAGTTATGGGCCAAGGACTGAAACCCTTCTTCAGCTATAATTCCTTGCATAGCCAGGCAAGTACTGCATCAATACAGTCAAGCTTTTACTGACAAAAGAGCTGTTTTCTGCCTCACTCGTCCTGGCACCTCTGAGGGATCTGTATGCATTCCTGTCATGGCCAGGCACTCCAGGGCTGTTCACTCGCCCACATCTTCAACTAACACCTCTGCAGTGGAAGCAGTGTGTGGCTAAGTAGGATAAAATAACTTAATAGAAGACAGTGCTGCCTCTAGTTTTCTCAAATAAAAAAAATGAAATTACTTTATGTAAAGGAGAAAAGAAACTCTGCTCTTCAACAGAAACATCCAAATAAATATCAGGACCTCATATCAGCAGAGCATTGCTTGGCCAGAAGATTGGCCTTTCACATTTACCGTGCTTGGGCTGAATTATCATTATGTATTTGCATTGCCTGCCTCCATTGTCAGGACACTATGTAACAAATTATTCTATTCTACCTCTCTCCAGAAAAAGAAAGCCATAAGCCTTCATAGCCTCAAAGAAAATGTTTTTATTGGGCCATTACTGATAAAAATTTTTACACAATGACCTGTCAGGGTAGTGTACAAATTTCAAGAATAAAGTGACCATTAGGAGGCATTAGCCAAGAAGTGAGAACCCTAATTACTTCTTCAAGCAAGCAATAAAAGAAAGCAGCTGAGTTTCTGGAGGGTTGTTACCTTTGCAGTCATTTTCAATAGACCTTTGCAACTCTTGCCTACTTCTATGCAAGATGAAGTTGAACAGTAAATGTAATGCACTTAGTAGCATTAGTCCTACTGTTTTGTTTTCTTCTTTAAAGAAAAACTTACTTGATCTCCCTGCAACCTCACCCTGTGAAGAAGCACTGAGTGTGTAGACTTGTTACTGTAAAATATCTTTTGCTTGTGCAATAAAACCTGGATGTCCATATGGCCTCCAAATGGTCTATGCCCAACCGAGAAACAATTGAGTTCTGTTGTTTCTTAGATAAAAGAGTATCAAAACCAGTCTGACTCGTAGAGATAGGTCTGGTTTCTTTTACATTTAAGTGTATTCAGTTTTATGACTCAGTAGGAGAATAGCTGGATGCTTTTTTCTCAAGGGTGAATAATGTCCCTTCTTACTATGGTATGACTTGATTTGTTGTACCCCTACCTCTTATGTGTCAGTTCTGAAGAGGAAGGCAATATTCCCCCAGAAAGAGGCACCACTGTCTTCCTAACAGATCTGCCACAACCAGAGTGGCATTCAGATCATGTGGTGCTGCAAACCAGGCATGATCTCTAGCATACAGCACATTCTGTATCCTGGCTGCTTCATTGTAGATTTTTGTTCTATGAACCACTTGATCTGTTACCTATCAAGTGCTTGCCTTGATAAATTAGACCATTTTTAAAAAACATCTATATTCACCAACAATGTGTGGGCGATGTTTTCCCCTTCTTCTTTGTGTTAGTATGGTCTATCCCCATTACAGCAAACCTTTAGGGAATATTATAGGATTAGAAGCCCCTGAAAACTGATCATTAAGTACTTATCATCAGGAATAACTGAATCAGACCAATTTTCTTCCATTTTTACTTTCAGGCAGATGATTTTGTAGGACAACGTTCTTTAATTGGATGTCTCGCACTGTGAAATAAATACAAATTTTGTTTCTCTGCATAAAGAAAATATATCACAGAAAGGATGACAGAGTGCAGTAATACTGTCCATTATATAGATATATCTTTCTAGCTCATACTGATTCTTTGCATCAGCTAGGGTTTTTAACACAAATGAAAGCATATTACCCTCAGAGGCTACCAGTTAGGAGTACATGTACCCTAATTAGCACTTTGATGTAGTTTTGTCCAGGTAACATGCATAGCTTTAATCATAGCAAGCCATTGTCTGTGATGGTCAGCAAATCCCTAGGCCATCTTTTCATCTTCCAGTCTTATTCTCAAAGATAAATGCCTAGAAAGACTTTCTTTTAATACCTGCAGGCGCATTATGGGAGGCTCACCTTGATCCCTAAGATGCAGAAATTGCTTGGAACAAAGACCCAATAATAATGCAAAATCTTCTCCCAAATGCATCCATTTCTCTGATCTTTTCTGGCTTATCAGCAAGTTTGCTGACAGAAAAAGTAAAAGTGCAATTTTATTTAGAAGGAGTGGTAGCAGACCAGGTATCAGCTTCTTCTGAAATTCTGTCAAAAGCAAAAATATTATTAGTTCATTATATGTGAATCATATATACTCACTAGGGAGCTTGTGCTTCTGGCTTTATCTGTCATAGAGAAAGTCACAGAACCAATTTATTCTATTTATTTTAGTATTATAACTAATCGAATACAGCTTGTGACTCTATGGATCATGATGCATTCAGACTGACTCAGAAGATGTTGGAAGGGAACAAGCTGGATTTGTACCTGAGCTTGGCTGAGGACCTGGACTACCCATCTGCTTCCTTTTGCATTGCATAGGACATTGTTCAATTTCCAAGTCCTTTCTGCAAGCTGTGGGAAGGCTTGATTTCACTGGGCTGGTTGTGGTGATGACTGTGGATGGGCATTTACACTGCAGAGCTGTACAGTACAGATCTGTTGGCATGCAATTACTATCAAGACTAGGAAAAGCAAAACTGATCATTGAGTATCAGCTAAAGGATTTGGATCTAAAAGGTTTTAAAGCAAAGAAGAAACACAGGCAACAGTGCAAGGTTGAATATTGTTAGCACTAATCTCTTCTGACAAACGTGGTCCATAGTTCGCTTTTCACAGTTCAGCTAACTTTTATTTCAATGCAGAGAGGAAAACACTATTGAAATTTCCAACCCACTCAGAAGCTGTGAGGTTGGGAAATTCAGCTAGGACCAAAAAATCATGAGATCTTTGTCTCAGGGTATTTCTCACTAGAAGCAGTGAGTGAGGGAGCGGGCATCCGCTGAGCCCCCGTGCCTGCCTGGCACCGGGCCGGCAAAGCAAGTGGCACCGCACCGAGGGGGCAGCGCTCCGGAGGCGGCACATGTCAAGAGCCGCCCGTGTGCGATATGTGTCGGAGCGGGCCCGGAAGGTCCCGTTCAGGGCCAGCAATTGCCCAGAGGGGACAGCGATAGCAGAGGGATGCCAGCGAGCAATGCCGGCTCGGCTGGGTCTGGCTGCGCTCGGGGGGCGGCAGGGAGGGGAGGCAGGGACACGGCGGGACCCGCGGAGGGGAGCATCGCCGGCAGCCGAGGGAGGAAGGAGAGAAACGACATAATGGCTGTGACAAATGAGCAGCAAGTGCAGATCACACAGACAGGAAAAGAAAGAGGAGGGCCGGGGGCGGCGGGGGCAGCTTCCGAAGCAGCCGCAGGCGGCCGCGCCAGCGCCGGCACCGCCGAGCAGCCGGCAAAGGGGCAGAAGCCAGCGAGCTAATTAGTGGCTGCTGAAAGGAAAATCAGAGCGGCACAGAGGCCACTCTGCACGTGGGATCCGATCCAGTCCTCGCTGCGGGCAGCACAGGGACAGATCCCTGTTCACCTCTGCGGGCTCCCGGCGAGGCGCGGGCAGTGCGAGCACAGCCGCGGGGACAGCGGGCACCGACCCCCGGGTGGGGCTCCACACCCGAGAAGGTGTACCTGCACCTGGCCCTGCCCTGGCAATGCGTGTCAAACCACTCTTTAAATTCGTCTGTGCTTCTAGTGCCTCTGCTGCCCTGGTTTTGTTGGGTGACTCGTTCCCTGTGCAGTCCTGTCTGGCCCTGCCGGTGCCCTCCCTGTGCTGTCATCCCTGCCTCCCTGCCATCCCTGCCTCCCTGCCATCTCTGCCATCCCTGCCTCTCTGCCATCCCTGCCTCCCCTCCATCCGTACCTCCCTGCCCTTGGCAGTGTCACAGCTCCCAGAGCCCTTTCTCCACTCCCTTAGGATTGTGCATACTGCAGCAAGGACTCCTTTTAATCTTCTATCCTCAGCCATACAAACCTGGATTTCATCTCCAGTCCCTGGATAATCAAGATATTTCAACAGCTGTCAGTTTCTGGCAGAGGCCTATTCTACCACTTTTTTTCCCACAACATATTTTCCATAGCTGGTTAGAAATATGCAATATTTTGTCATAAAACTAGTCTCATTTACAGGATTTGAATAATTTTTTCCCTTTACAGTTACCTTTCTCTGTCTTACAGTTTTGAGGCTTTTTTCCCCCAGTTTCTGCTGTTCAGCACTTTTGCTTATGCTGTTAGAGCAGTATCTGCCACTGCACTTCTGTAATGTTTGTAACATGTGGCTAATGAGTTGATACTGTCTCTTTTTTTTTTTTTAATTCTCAGACTCATTACCTTAAATATTTTGAAACTTATAAGCTGCTTATCTATATCCAAATCCTAGGCTATATATTCTGAATTTTGTTGCCCTCTGTTTTTGTTTAGACTACCCCTTCACTTTATATCATCAGTTAGTGTAATCCACTTACTGCATCTTCTTTCTTCCAGGTCATTGATATATAAAGTGAAGAAAATTGATCCTCACACTAATCCTTGTGACTCTCTTTTAGACACATCCTTACATGTTAAACTGTTAGCATACATGGTTACCTCTTGAAAAAAAATAAGTGAGTTCATGGCTTATTGAAATTAGATATCCCAAGAAGGCTGAGACTGCAAATACAGAGAAATAGAATAGTAAGAAAGAGGGGATATCTGAAAGCCATTGGTCTTTCCCTGTGGGGCAGGAGTTGAACAGGGGTCTTTCCAGACTTCCTGTGGCTGCAGGCACCTCCTCACCCGAGGGCAAGCTGTCTGTGGCATGAAGGGGTTGATGCAGGATCCGTTCTGGGGCTGCCAGCAGCCAGTGACAGGCTTGCATCAACCTGGTGAGTCCCAACATGAGTGGCCCCATGAGCAATTCACTCTTTCAAATCTTGTTTTGAAGCTCCTGGAGGTTTAAAGCTGTCTTCTCACACGCATCTCTGTGATGTGAGAGAGAAGTCTTTGTAGTTTCTAATGGAAAGCTGTCATAGGCAGAAGTTAAAAGGGGATTTCTTTTACATCTCTTCACTTCCTGAAGTCAGACACATAACACAAAGAACCTGACTTTTCTATATAAAAATCTAGTTAAGCAGAATGTATGGATTCCTGTTATCAGATATTTTGATTATCCACCATGAAAAAATCCCATCAGTGGAGTCATAAGCACAAGCTTGCTTTTGTGAATTCATGCTGACTTTTCATAATTAAATCAGAATTTGCCCAAGCTTGACTCTGAGTAGTATTTAATTTTTTTTCCCACTGCCTCAGTTAGACATGCACTGCAGGTCTTGCTTGAGAATCTTTCCAGTCACCTTTCCAGAGGAGGAAGATAACCTGTCTAATGCAGTGGGCTGGGACTTGGGAGATCTGGATTTCTGGGTTTAAACCCTAGCTAACATGCAGGTTCCCTGTGTGCATTTAGGCAAGCAACCTAGCCTACTCTGTGTCCAAGTGCCATGGTTATATAATATAATAATAATTTCCTGCTATTCAGAAGCTCTGAAGAGATAAGTGTGAGGCACTGAGATGCATGAAAAAAAAAACCTATTAAATTATTTTCATGACAATATAGCATTTCTTTATCAAATGATGTTGGTTGAAGATAGAGCTCCTCAAAGATGGTGAGCATCTAGCTGCAACAGGAAATAGACACCTAAACAAATACTTTTGAGGCACCAGGCCCAAGTTTACATCATCTGACTAGCTTTAGCAGTGGGTCCAGTCTTTCTAAGGAGAGCTGGCTGAGTAACAGGCACTTCTGTAGCTCCATTACAACTGAAGATGCCTTTGCCGAGATGTGCCTGTGGCAGCAACATCTGAGCTGAGCAAAGGACTGTTGGTGGGCATCACACTCTGTTGAGGTACATTTCTACACCCGGTGGTGCTGGCCCCTGCTTCTCCACTGGCTTCTGAAGGACAGTGAAGCAAATGCCTTTTCCTTTCAAGCTGGAGACACACATTACCTTCCTGGCTGGTTTTCAGAAAGCTGCACAATAATGTGGTAACAAAAATACTCTGGCTATAGAAGAAGAAAGAAAAAAAAAAAAAAAAGACAAGAAATCCCATGCCTGCTGTTGTATCACATTCACTCATGCATTCACCCCCAGCTAGAATTCCTCTGGCAGGACATCCTGTCTCTAGGTCCTTAACAGAAGAACAAAACAAACAAAGAAAACCTCCAACAACAAATCCCCTCAAAAAAAGAAAAAAAGAAGAAAAAATTGGATTCCTTAGCTAGCAATGCATAACATTATTATGTCTATTTTGGAGATGGGTTGGCTGAATTAAGGTAAAATTTTGAATTTTTCAGAGAAGACCTGAAAGTGCTGTTTTCTGAGAATCCTGGATCCTGTCTTGCTTCTCAAACTCAAAATTTCAACATGTACAACCAGGATTGACAAAGGAGACCATACCTTTCTTGTCGGCCAGCATGGTGTGTATTTCTGACCCTACAGTGAGGGAGCAGCAGCAAATTCTGCATCCTCATCCCGTATCTCAGATGCATCAACCCTGCATATGTTGCACAATTCACAAGAAATATCCTTTGTTTTATTTAGTTTTAATTTTAATGCCACAATTGTAACTTATACATCCTGCAAATGTGCTGTGGAGAGACCAGGTTTTTTAATGAAACTAATGAAGGTGTTGTTCATCAAAAAAATGGGTTGAGAAATTGTATGGGTGCTTAAGACCAAAGAATTACTCTGGCTACCATCACAGACATTCTGAATGGAACAATTTACCATGGAGGGCTTTGGCTTCAGGAGGAGGATAATGGTGTTAGTTTTTTTCACTTTCTGTACCAATGAAGAAATAAAGAGGCTGTAAGGGGATTCATTTGATGTTCAATTGTGAAGTGGCAGTCAGAACAAAAGAGGAGGGCAAAAGGTTGAGATTGAAATGATGAAGAGCCAGAGGAAGATAGGCAACTTTTAAAAAAATCCAAATAATGGAAGATTTTTTTGTCTAGAAACAAACAAACAAACAAACAAAAGAAAAACCACAAAACACCCCACCCAAAACAAAACAAAAAACGTACAAACAAAAAACCAAACACAAAAAAAACAGCAAAAAAACCCACCAAAAAGCAGCAAAAACAAAGATTTCCTATGCACTCAGAAGTCATAAATGATGAAATGGATGCATACAGTACACTTGCACACACAGGTGCTGCCTTTATGAATATACATTATAAATCTGCAGGGCACTAAAGTGATTACTCTTTCTCCCATGTCTGTGAATGCTATATTTTTCCAGCATGCCGGATCCCATCTGGCCTCAAAGTTCTGTCATTCTTCAGACATTTCAATTTCTTGATTACCTGTCAGGTTATGACCCTCAATTGTTTTTCTTTTTTAATATCTCTTCCTGTTCACGTGGGATATGTCCATGTGTTTCTGACATCTGCCACCCAACCCACTCCATGAGCCCCACGACAAAGCACTAATTAATGTGTTTATTCCAACAATGTCCTCATCTCCTTTCAAGAAAATACCCAGGCTTTCTCCCGGAGCACCCATACTGATCATAGTTCTTATATTTGTGCTCTTCCATAGTTTATCCGTAACTGTCTCCAGATTTTTCATTCTGAAAGAATGCCCTTTGAATCCAGAAGGATTGCTCTTCACAGTCACAGCTGAAGGTGTTTTGCAGCAACTATTTCCATTGTATTCCTTGAATAGAAAAGCTTATTTTCAGTTCCACTGTCAACCAGAACCATATCCCATCCCTTGATCTTTCTACGGGGAGGAATTCTTAAATTTCCATTCATTCTAAAAGCAAAGGCGTGATTGATTATTTTGAAAAGTAAATGATCTCATGTTACTGGAAGGATCCAATCTCAATTTTTAAATCTGGATCATTATTTCCACCTTCCTTCCCACATTCTTCTCATTTTAATGGCGTAATAACATGAGAAACATATGAGAAAATTCTTACCCTAAGTAAATATGCAGCAGGTGTGAACTTTTGATCTGGACTTGTAAGCTAGTCTTTGGTCCCTTATGATGACAAAGGATCATTCAGAATCCAGAGTTTAACTAGTTTTGTGTTATTTTCTGTGACCACAATCATCATAAGTACCTGGTCCTTTGTGTGGAGTCCGAAGATCAGCTTGAACTTCTGTTGCTTCTGTGGCAGGGATGGGAGCCCTTCAGTGGAGTTGAAAAGAGACAGATGCTGCTTGAAGGCTTAACTAAGACTCAACGGAAAAGGCAAAGGAAATACAGCAGGGCTCTGTCGTGTAGCAGCCAAGTCTCCCATTTCACAACTAAATGAACCTTCCTCTCACCAAGGGAGAGGATTTTTTCCACTCTCTGGTCTAGCCAGGTCTTAATTTCATCCTGTGTTAATCTTAACAGATGATACCAATGGCCAGTGCCCATATGTTGTGTGAAGAACATGGTCCTTCCAGTGCATGATCAGTACATAGCAATGTGATCACTTCCTTTGAGAGTCTTGTTGGGGAATACTTATTGATAGACTTTGACCGAGTTCAAGCACAGCCTAAGTGACAGATAGCTTATGATGGCCAAGGTGGAAGGGATTGTGAACGCCTGCAAAACCTTTGTCTCAGAGAACTTTATTGGCACAAATGCAAACAAATAACACATTATGGTAATCACATTTTTGGACTCGGATGCCCAAGTTCCACTGGAATAACCTTACAGGTATTGAAGTAATTTGGCAGGATTTGGGATGAATAGTTGCTTTATTTGTACAGCTGAAGAATAGTGTTGCCTAATGCTATGAAGATTATAATGCAAAAATATATGAGCCATAAAGCTCACTTTTCACTGTGCTTTTTTCCATCTCTTTCATTGCAGTCATATTTTTCTTCCAATCCTTCACTTATGTCATTAATACCTAAAACTGTATTTTATACTAAAATAATTTTAATCTATTCATAATTAAGGGCTTTAAAGCAGCAGATGAATCTGGGAGAGAGGTGTCAGCTTTTTAGGAAGTTAAAGAATTTACTTCATTTGCAAATGACCATGGTGCTTATAGAAGTAACCCCTGCATTAAAGTATTAGCATTACAAGCGTGAGCAGGCTAAAGTGTCCTGGAAGTGAACTTGGACTGCAGTAGGGTCTTATCTGAATGAGAATTAGTTTTTGCCAAAGTTGTGCCCTTTCTTGTTCCTCTCAAGAGACCAATCCACACAAAGATTAAATCCTCATATTGAAACAATGATGCAGTTAGTATTGTTCAGGACATTAAGGGTTCTGGAAAAGATACAACCATTTACATTATTCAATCTATATTTTATTTGATATTCTGATTGTCAGGCAGTAGTTACAAGAGAAACAAGGCTGATGAGTAGTTGCTTGATGAACAGTGGACTTCAGATTGCATACTTTAAGTCAGGATAATTTGGAAATACTCGTTTTCCTTTTGGCTGAAGCCCACAGTAATGAAGTGTACAGGATACTGCTTTAGTTATCTCATTATCTTACAACTCCAAGCAACTTTTTGACATATTATATTGATTAAAGCAAGAGAATGTTGGGCATTTCAGCATAATTTATGCAAACTCTAACAAATAATTAGAACAGCTAATTAGGTATTGGTATCTGATATTACAATAATCTAGGAACTAAGATAACAGAAACAATACATGCAAGTCCTGTTTGATAATAAGGAGTTTGGTTTCTCTAGCCTAGCAGTGATCATTAATTTTGCTGTGTTTTGATTTAGTGTTTGTGTTAATATATTCCAGTATGTCTGAGGATATGAAAGCAACACCTGGTGCGCTCTGTGCAAATGCTTCTCTGCTTCAGGAGAAAAGCCAAAGGGGACGTGCAGCTAAACCTAGAGCATCATTACAAACAGTCTGGTGGGGATAAATGCCCATACTTTCTAATGTTAAAAAATAGCAAATGAAAATGTGTGGTTCTGTTTGTATGTTTTTAAGTATGTAAAAAGAGTGCAGGGGGTAGTGCAGAAAGAGCATTTATGCTGAAAAGGTTGTTTGATGTCTATTTGAACAGTGCAAAGGGTACTACCTGCAGGTTTTTGTTTACATCTACACTCAGTCTATGTTTGCAATTTGTTAGTGGAGGCAGTAAGCCTAATTAAAAGAAAAACCCTCTGTGCTCAGAGTTTTAATTTTGCTGATATCCCAAGACTGTTGAAGGTAGATATTCCACCTAGATTTGAGCTTGCCAGCACCGAGCTTTGCTAGACTGGAATGGAAATAAAGACACTTCACCTTTTATTTCCTCAGCTTCAAAACAGTCTCCTCTCCTCATGAACAATGCTTGTCTCCTTATGCAGAACTGAGATCTGGTAACTCACATAGTTAGCTTTTTACATGAAAAAAAAAAAGCTCCAAGAATAACAGACAGGGTCACTGACCCTGAGACACAGAAACAGAACAGTGTTCACACCAAGCCAAACTGCTGGATTGCTGGAGAAATGTGGTGTTTTGCAAAGACAAAAATATCTACTTTTTCATTTCAGTACATAAATACATCAATGTCCTTTGAAGATAACTTTTATTCTATTACGCCTTTTCAAGGAAGGTTGGTAGCTGAATCAGACCCTTTATCAGATGGCATTTCCCACTGGTATAATACCTACAGATGAAAACAAAATTAATCTGGCTCCATCGTTCACTTTATTAAACTCATCTTTAAAATGGGAAACTGGAGCCTACCTTTATGTGACAGAAAACCAGAAAGATTTGTTCAGCCCTCCCATATATCTTACAGTTAATAGCGTAAGCTAGGTAAAAGCAGATTCTTTCTTAAGTCTATCTGCCCTGAGTCCATTTGCTTCTCACTCTTTTATACTTAAATACATTGTTAGGCACAAGCACTTCTAAAATTATTAGCACAAGAAGACTGGAGCTTATTATAGCCAGTGTATCTATGCATTAGCATAGTGTCTCTGGTTCAACAAGATGTGGTGAAGCTTTAGCAGGAATTTTCTAACCTGTGAGGTGAGTGTAGTGGTCAGTGGAGCTGAAGGGATAACTATATCAGCTAATTTACACACTGCACTTTTGGAGCTCTACTGGAAGAAAATGAAAATCCTACTCTCTAACAAGCACTCCTGAAGGCAGAATGAGAAAATGATTACATGCATAATAAGGCCATGAAATCTCAAACCTCAGCTTTGGGCCATTCAGAGCTGGGATTTTGACTCATGCCTACCTCTATATAAAACCTGAAAATCGAAGAAGAGTTTAGCCTATGGCAGGATTTCTTTCTACTTCAGGAATGGCAGCTTTTCATAATGGATTTTTGACTTTGGATTTTTTGGCTTTATGACTTGGTCCCATAAAGTATACCCACAGTATTTGAAAGAGATGCTTTGCATGCTGCCCACCAC
>VXAU01004354.1:75647-143107 GCA_013399695.1 Formicarius rufipectus | reverse complement strand
TTCGCGAAGTCTAGCCATGAAGTCAGATAAATGTGCTGAGCTGATAGGGAATATACCCCTCTTTTTAGAGATCAGTTATCTGGTGGATCACTAAACCAGAACACCTCAATCTAAAGCCTCATGCTTAATAAATCCAGTTTTATATTGGTAAAGGAAAGGGAGAAAAGTGTTTTAGTGAGAGATATCTGCTGTTATGTAAGATTAAACAGAACACATAGATGCACCCTAAAATGTAACAGGTAGATCTCTGGGATAGAGAGCTATAGAATCACTTGTAGAATCTCATGGTGTCGTGGTTTGACTTTAGGCCTTCCTGTGAGACAGATCACATGGTTTGCTGTATCCAAGTGAAGTATTCCATCCTATTTTACATCTGCTTAGATATAAGAAGGGATAGACGGAAGTTTTGGGTCATTCCTTTTCCGGCGGTGAAGGGCATCAGTCATGGACCTACTGTCTCTTCGGGGAGAGCTGCATATCTCTCTCTGGGAAGTAGACTTTGTTTTCTTGTTCTTTATTGTTTGTGTGTGTGTATCTATTAATATTAAATTCCTTTTTTCTTCTCTGTGTATATATATATATATATTTCTATAAATTCATACTGCTTCAGTAGTATTAGAATACACTTTTCATCTAGTGTGGGTTTTTCCCCCCCCCCTCCTTTTTCCCCTTGCAGTTGGGAGGGAGGGGGGAAGCTGTTTTTTTGGAGCCTCTGGATATTTGCCTTCGGCCAGGGATAAACTACCGCACATAGTCTATTGGACCCTTCTGTACCCATTTCCTTTCCACCCAAGAGACACATAAATGCTTTTGATTTTTCTTTCTAAAGGATTGAAAAAGGAATTGACTAATTCAACATCACAATTCCTCTCAGGATTTGTTGTAGATTCTGGTGTTGACTTGCCCACATAGCACTCCCATGCTGTTGCCATCTTTCTTTTATCTCCTGATGCAGCACTTCTGGTGTCTTCAGGCCTACAGAATGGGATTGAATGCACTGGGACTTAATTTCTCTTTCTCACACAAGTGAGGACTGAGACAAAGAGGTTAAGAGCTATCTAGGTGGTAAATGATGCTGTTGGATTTGGTTTGATGAAAATGTTCATGTAGTTGAGCTAAAGCACACAACTATGCTCACACATGCATGATTCTTGCTAACAGCTTTCTTGCTGGTCTTGCTTTTTTTCCTCAGAACTCTTTACAGTAACGTCACTTAAAGATGCATTAATAATTTCCATTAATTAACACATGAAATCAGGAAAACCAGCTAATATTTGGCATAATTTTAAAGTTTATTTAGTGCCAGAATGAATGATTGGGCCCTAGTTCAGGACTCACCAGTAAAAGAGACAAGGGCGTACTAGAGAGAGTCCAACCATGAAGATGAAGAAGGAATTGGAGCATCTCTCCTATGAAGAAAGGCTGAAGGACTGTTCATAATGAACAAGACCAAACGCAGGAGGATCTTGCCAATACATATAAATACCTGAAAGGAGAGTGCTAGACTCTTTCCAGTGACAGGACCAGAGGTGATGGGCTCACACTGAAATACAGGAGGCTTCCTCTAAACATCCAGAAACAATTTATTACCATGAGGGTCATTGGGCACTGGCACAGGTCACCCCGATGCTGGTGGATTCTCCATCCGTGGAGATATTAAAAACCTGTCAGGCCACAGTCTTGAGAAACTGGCTCTGGGTATCCATACTTGAGCAGGGTCTTGAACCTGATAACCTCCATTATATGTGTTCCTTGATATTATTAATCTCTTGTCTTTACTGAGTTTGAAATTCTATCTTTTACTGCTTATGATCCTTTCTGATCATAAATTACACAGTAATATGATTTCCAATGTGTCTAACTGTTCTGTATGATTCATCCACAAGGAATACCAGAATTACTGCCATATGCACTCTGTCTTTAATCTTACCAAAATAAACACTGAAGGGATTGAGGGTGAAGCAAACTGCTCAGTTTCCTAAAATAGAACATCCAGCAATATGTTATCCTCTTCTTCATCATGCAGAAGTAACTGAAGAATTCTCTGTTAGTAATTAATATGGGAAAAATGTAAGAGAAACAAGGCAAAACCTATGTGAATGTGAAGGCAATTTAGGAAAGATTTTGGACTATATAGTTAAACCCCCAAATCCTGTATGTCCCATTCTCAGAATTAGCTCCAAGAGCAACACTGTACTCCATGATCTATCTGCCACGAATAGAACTTTCAGTAGTTTTACCAAAGACCGTATTCATCAATTCTAAGGGCACAGGCAAAGGAAATACATTCACTTCTGGACCACTTTCATGTGAATATTTAGCTGTTCACATCACATTTATTACATTGATTTCAAAGAATATATTTTTGTGTACAAAGCCTAAAGCCTTACTTAATCCATGTAGGATCAAGACCTGTTTTTTTCACTGACTTCTTCATCTGGACTACAGCCATCTGCAATGTTAGTGGTATTGATAAGAGGCTTTGTAGATAAAAATTCTGAAGGAGGTGCTAATTGCTGCTATTTCTTTTTACTTACTACTATCATTTTATTTTTTTTTTTACAAATAAAACAAACAAAGAAGCAAAACCCAATAAAACTCACCAACAATGACACACAAAGAAAACCCTCCCAAACCAACGACCCCCTCCCTAACCACTTAATTGAATAAAAACTGAGTAAAACTTAAATAAGATTTATGTTATCCTAGCTTTTGATTAATTTATAATTAAATGTAAATGCCTTCCAGACCAAAGTACCTTCCTTTTAGAGTAGTGATCGCTGCAGAATGTTCCAGATTTTCTCCTAAATATATAATAGCTGAACCATTCTCAAGTCCTAAAGGGCATACCACTTCTGTGCACTGCTTTCTGGTAGATGTTCTCAAAAGTGAATGTTCTGGACTGCAGAAGTTAAATGCTGTTTGAGGACTTCTTGACTGAATGTATACTTCTAAGTTTGGACTATATAAATGTGTACAGAGATGTTTTGAAACAAGCCAGATCTGCTTATTTTTCCAACTTAATTGCTGAACGGGCAGCCTGCCCTATTCTCTTGTAACTTTTTATTGCAGGGAAGCTGACTAATCTGGCTCTTCCTCCATCAAGAGAACTTTGTGAACTGTTCACATCCCACTTTGAGAACAAAATTAAGATCATTGTGAGTTGTTGCCGTCTAACGAAGCTGCCAACACTAACAATTCTGTAATTCCAAATCCTGAGCCTGTCAAAATTCTCAAGCTACAAATACTTTTGGCATTTTATGCTCCAACACCTCAGGGCACTATTATGTTTTGCCAAATCTTTGGTCTAAACAGTTACAGTTTTTCTTGATTCTCTAATCCCGCTGGATTCTCACATTGTTAATCTTTCTTTGATGGTGGGGAACATCTTTATAATGACACAAAGTAAAACAATTATCAATCCAGTTTTAAGAAAAAAATCTGCTACCAATAGAAGATCCAGCATGTCGCCATGTAATAGTCTATCATCATTCCTATTCTTTCCTTTTTTTCATTTTTCTTTTGTGGTTTTTCTTTTTGGTTGGTTGGTTGATTTTTTTCTATGTGTGTGTGTGTTATTGTAGCACACTGCAAATGTGGCAGTATCTTTCAAAGAATGTCTCTTGGCTTCATCTCAGGCTGGACACAGTCCTCAGCACTGTGAAACAGTATTCTGAAGAGTTTATTTTTGACCTTTGTGCCCTGACTGATGATGAATTTTTGGTGCTGCTGCTTAACCTCTTGATTTCCTTTGGCACTATTTTGATCATAATAGAATATTAGGTCTCTTGGCAACTCAGATTGATTTTTTTGTATTTTTCATTGATATCTATTATACACATATTCTCTTTCTGTCTCTCTCTCTCATGCATGTATTCGCAGGCACACTCACACATGTTTTGCGTATACTGCAGCACAAAACTGGCAAGCAAAATTAGTTTGATGGTTAATAACCAACTGTCCTGGCCAATGTGGGGGTTTATTCACTGTAATTCTATTTGTAGCTATAATACCTAGCACATATATAATTTTTCATCTGAAGATGTGAAAGCTTTTTACAAACACAAATAAGAAATAATGTCTCTGTAGACACTTTGTTGCGGACAGGGAAGTTTGCCTATTATATTATTGGGGAAAGTAGCAGGCCTACGTGCAGAAACCAAGCTATTGACATACAGTACCTAAGGAAAGTAGTATCATTACTGAAGTCTCATGGTTTTTCAGCCATCCTGTCTCAACCTATTTGTTTGATACAGTTTTGTGCACACTGTTCTGTTACATAGAGGTTTAGATCCTAATTTTTTTTGGACTCTGTGTCTCAGTGCAAATCTTGTATGTCATTTTATTAGTTTCCAGGCCATTTTATGTGTACAGCACTATCAGTTGGGTGTTCATCTGCCCAAATTTAATTGAATTCTATACAATCTGGCAGGTCTGCTTTGGTCTTTAGATGTTAGACCACTTATTTTCACAACACAGTGCCTCTTAGCACTGGTATTTTGCTCAGCTTTTCTGGAGATGTTAAAAAAAAAAAAAAAAAACAAACAAAAAAAGGCTTTCAAAACAAAATCACTAGCCATTGGTTTCAGGAAGGAATTGTACCTAGTTGCCTTGTTTGCTTTCTTTATTGATGCTCAAGGTAGGTAATCCTGTTCTGTAAATCAAATGCCCCTTTTATACCAACTATCATCTCATAAACAACTAGTAAGAGTATTCTCAAGAGTATTCTCAGCCCCTTTTTTTTTTAGTTACACTTGGCATTTTTTGTGTTTGTTGAAGAGACTGCCCAAATACTGATTCATTTCTTTGTGTAGATTGTATTATTTTTTAATGTTTTATATAGTCAATTCCTCTTATTGTCAGCATCTATTCTCCAGATTATTTTGAAAATATCTGGGATAGTAGTAAGGAATCTCTCTTCAAGCAGAAAAGGAAATCTTAAAAGTCAGGAAAAAAGAAACCTTATTTCTATTCTTCTTGGGTCATTGTTTCCATGGTTTGTAAGACTGTATGAAATATTATGAGTGTGCTTAATAAAATATGTATTTTAAATCAGTTCAGTAATTGGGCATTGCAGGTATGGAATACTTATGATTTTTTGTAATGGACTTTATATGGGAAAGTGCTTAAAATACAGTTTTTAAGTGAGTGTAACTACAGAGTATTGAACGTCTTGGGTTTCATTGTCTCTTATATTTTTTATTGCATTTTTTATTTTGAAAAATTCAAAATTGTTTAATGCAACCACTGCTGACAATCTAACCTGGGTTCTAAAATCAAAGCTGATTTTTTTTTCTGATCACACCATATCACAGATAAAAAGATAAAAAACATCACAGGTTAGTTACCGAATCTGCTTATTACAAGTAAGTGGAAAACTATCTAGCTCATTTTCCCACAACTGTGTTGATTCTACACAACTACCAGAAATTAAATGTGTTGAAAAAATATATTTTAATCACAGAAAAATAGAAGAATGAAAAACAGCTATGACTCAGTGAAGATCAGGAGTAAAGCTGATAGAAGATATCATTTGTATATAGTCACTTTGCTGACCACAGTTAAACTTTGATTTTAAACAGATACAGTTGTACAAATCTTGGGCTAAAAGGCTTAGGAACAGCTTTCAGTACAGTGTCAAGTTTCCATTAAATAAGCTGAAATTAAGTACACTTAACATTAATAATTTTCTTTAAAAATTTTCTTCCACATATCTCTTCAATCTAGTAGGTGGCACATAACAAATTAGTCTTCTTCTCAGGTGTATACCTTGGTCATTTTGCAAATGAAAACATGTTCCAAAATTTTACTGACTACTAAACCAGATCTAATAAATCCAGTAGCATACTCTGTTTTATGCAGAGTCTATTCCTTCTGACTGAACCTCTATTGATTTGCAATCCAGTTCTTAGGATACAAAGGGAACATATTACATAGCCATCAGATTAATTTTCAGAGTTCTATATCTGTCTGTATGTGCACATTTTAACAGAAATGAATGGAGATAAATGTTTTGTGAGTCAAGTTCAAATGGTATTCAGGGAGTGCTATATTGCCTACACACACATCAGTATACCGTTTGCCTTTCCGGAAAACTCTCTTCTCTAGTAATTATTGCAGAAAATAGCCATCAAACACTCTGAAAAATGTGTCTTTGAAATTCTACCCTGTTCAAAGACTAAAAAGACTTTGTGGAAAGACTTGTTCTTGTGCTGAGCCAGAATGTGCTTCTCAGGTTATTCTGAATTCAGTCTGTGAATAGTATGAGAAATCATTTTCCCTCCAAATCACTAGTCAAGAGAATTACTGTAGTCTTGAACTGTGGCATAGATTTACATAGAAATGGGTCTTGCTTCTTTTGTCTAAAGCATGTGGTCAAAACATGCAAATCCTGAGTCTTTTCTAACAATGAGAAGTCCTTGATTTAAAAATGGAAGGTTTGTAATCTAAGTGCCAGATAGTGTTTATTCAAGCACTTGACCTGCTAAAATCAGTGAGACTTGGAATGTAATGACAGCATCAGAATTTACCCATTCTTATTACTCTTTCCTCTTTCTTAAAAAAAGTTTAATTAAAAAAAAAAAAAAAAAGAAATTCCATCTGGTGTATAAGGAAGCTTCTCAAAGTGTGTGTTTTGCCTTTGCTTAATGTTTTAATGTAAGATTTTTTTATGTCTGTACCACTTACATTGTTCTGCATTCACTGAAGAGAGTCTCGTGTTGCAGTTCCATACAAAACATGTAAAGCCTTTATTTTGAGGCTTTAGAACCTGAAAGAACTAGGAGGTGCTCAGAAAAATGTCACCTGTATATTTTTCTATTTTTTTTTCCTGTGCACTGCTTCTATAGCTTTACATTTCCCGTGCTTATTTCAGAAAGAAATGTCTCTGGACTCCCTTACCAGCTACTCAACTCTCCCACCTCTGCTCCTCTGTGAAATTTTCACAAATCAGAAGAACTCCTTGTAAAGTTCCATGAAGAGCAAGACTACATGGTGGTGAACCAAATTTTTAATCAAAAAATGGCAGGAAGAATACACTTGGAAAAATACATGCCAGGGTTGCTCAGGGAATGTGAAGTTTAACAGAGCAGAAGAGTAAGATCAGGAGTGTACTCGCTTCACCTCCTTGAGATATAACTAGGATATGGTGCTCGGGAACAGAAAGGACAAAACATAGCTATAAAGAATGTAAAATTAATTTCTTGCTAGAATCAGTCTGAACTTTCAAAATATTGCAGGTTTAATTTATGTTGCTAGGACATAATTGAAGTTCACATTAGGTTGTATTTGTGTGATAAGTCCATTTGATTGCTCTCTGTCAGGAAGATCACTTGTACCCTAAGTGACAAAGTATTAGAGTAAATATAGTATGGTATAGTATATTACAGTACAGTATAAATAGTATAAACTATTCATATAGTATATTCAATAAATATTATTCAATAGTATAAAAATTCAACTATTTGAATTTGACAATTTGACTATTGAACATTGAACAATTTGACTAATAGTCAACTATTCAATAGTATAAAAATTCATATTTTTATGTTATCAGTAGTTTCTAGGGAATTTTATTCTAAGCAATGCCATTGTATTGAAATATGTGGCATATTTTAATAATCCATGCAGAATAGACAGGAAATTATTATGAAATATGGGAGGTTTGGACTGTCAGAGGCCACTAGGTCAATTAAATTGCCTTGCATGCATTTTAAGTCCGTTCTACCAGAGAAATGGATGGTTTCATATCAAAAGTAGTGATAACATTCCAGAATTTTATAAATCCATTTCAGATAAATAGCCTGGTAATCTATTCATATTTGTATGTCTGAAAAGAGACAAGGCAAATTATGATTAATTTGACTTTTTCGAGAACTCCATTGAACTGCATATACTACTTGTCTTTTGATTTCCTAATTATACATTGTATTTGGAACATGACTTTGACTTTTTTGATATTCCATGGAAATACAATTGTAATAAGTTGAAATTATTAACTTTTGAAAAATTCAAAATTTATGAAGGTTCTAGTGGAAATAACAGTCCTATGGGAACTTTACAATAAATGAATAAATGCATTTATATCACTAATTAACTGCAAATAGGGTAGTAGTAAACAAATATTCAAGTTTAGCACTAAGCACGTTCTCTTTAGTAATCTTTTTGTTAGAGAAAGAAATCTTAAATTTATCCCAAAGGCTTTTCTGCAGAGCAATATAGGTCATTTTGCAAGTTCTCACAGCCTTCAATATCACACAAAGACCACACACAGAAAATCTCTTCTTCACATATCACTGAAGAAATGACCAGTTTATTTTTTACAGTTTATTTTTTTATGTGACAACTAAAATTTACATCATGTTCAGCCAGCAGAGCAAACAATGTGAGACATCCCTTCCATTCAGAACAAGTCTTACATTAACCTCAGGTTAACGAGGGTATTTTGCATAACCCTGGGTGATATGGACTGATTAAGGATGTGATTCCTTTTCATACTGCTGTCTGAAGAGTGTAAGCTTCAGAAGAGATGTGGAAAGTTATTTTAAAACAGTAGCCTCTTGTCCTCTAAAAACAAATTTCAAAATGAAACTATAATACTTTGGTTAAGTTACTAAAATATGAAAGACCTGTACCTTACTACTCACATGTTGCCCTATAAAGGTCATGTAATAACTATTGAACCTGTTTTAAAGTGCACTTTCTCATACTTTATATTACATAACGAACATAAAAGATCAGCAGAAAGCAGAAAGCCAAACTTCATAGCTTGCAAACTCCAAGACCTTGTGCTCTTGTGAAGGTCAGAACAATGTGGGCTTCTCTCACTGGAACCAGAGAAGCAGTGGTTATCATTTTGGTTTTAGCAGAGATAGAATATTCATGTTGCTAGAACTGTTTACTTGCCAAAAATGGAGTGTCAGAGGAACAGTATTCCAAGGTTTGCAGTTGGCTTTGGGGCAGAACTAGTGTCTTGTGATTACAGCAGTGGCTGCAAGGGATGTATCACATGTAGATTTGACACTCTTACGAGGCAACAAGGTTTAGCCAGTTGCTCTGATATGTCAGATCTGTCTACAGTGGTTGTCAGGCAGAAACTGAAACTTTTGTTCATGCTGCTTCACCCAGGCATCCACATGGAGCATCATGACATGTGAGCCCTCACATTCTGATTAAGTTCCTTCTACCCACTGAGCCACTAGCTATTCTGTAGACAGTCTTCACAGTATGGATGCAGATGATCACTGCCTAAGTCACTGATATTTTCCTCCACAGTTTGTTGCCAAAAATATAAAGATGGAGTTTTATGGCTTGTTGTTTGATTCCTAATCCTTCATTTTCCTCAATGATTACCCCAAAATATCAGCACAGATGTTACCTGATCCCAGCTGTTATAGGCTGGCTCCCACCTCCTTTGTTCTTCCATCTTATATACCATAATGCCTTGTCTTTTTTCTACTTTTCTACAATGCAAAATCATGTTTTGATAAATTATCTATGCTTGTCTTACTCCAAGCATCAGAAATAGCTACAAGTGCACTGACGTGTTTAATGTCTTGGAGGGTTCATGGTATTAACTGGTCAAGTTTTTCTTATGCTTAAGAAATACATCTGACTATTATGGTTTTGTGTAGCGGAACCTTTCCACTAGACATTTTTATTTTGCCTGTTCCATATGGAGTATTCACTTTCTAAGGTGCCCTGGGCATTTTCTCAGTGCAGAGGTCCAAATCATCACTTGTCTTTCTGTTTCTTCACCTAAGCTGCATTGTGTTCTGGATATTTATGGGGCTTCCCCCCTTTTTTACTGAAACATCAAGACTGCTAGTGAGCATTTTGGGGGCAAGGAGAGGGTAGGGCTCTTATAGTAGACAGACATTATTTATTTTTTAACTATTTTGAAACTTAACAGCTATCCACAGTTGGCCTGCAATTTCATTGTATTGAACTCAATGACCAAAGTGTTTCTTTCCAATCAATGGTTTATCTTTTTTCTTTCTAAACCCAAAAATCTATACTGACACTACCAGTGTAGCAGAACACTAACCTGTTCCAGCAAAAGTGTGGAATAGCTCAGCTTTGCCTTTTAGGGTTGTCTTTTTTTTTTTTTTTTTAATATATATTAGTTCAGCTAGGTGGAGGCCAAGTAACTATGACAGGCTGCAGAAAGTGAACTTGTTTTCTCCAAACAAAGGAGTTTTCTCTCAGTATACATTTAGCACAGATGCACAAGATGAAACAATAAGGGCAGTTTGGTTGTCGGAAGGCAAACAGGAAACTAGAAAAACTGATTCTTGTTAGTCTGAAGGAAAGAGTGCAGGATTTCACAATGGGATGCTCAGACAGATTTCTAGCCTAGAGTGTGTGGTTGGTCCACTTATTTCCATACATCAGCTGTTTTGGTTTTGGCTTCTTTGCTGTGAATAATTCACACTGGAGGATGTTAGATAGTAAGCCTTGCCGTAGAAAACTGCCAAGTGCAATATGCTTGCTCTCTATTGAAAAGCCAGTTCTTTTATCTATGTCAATTTTAGTTTGAGCAGGTGTTTTTCTGGATTCAGTTCTGGACTCCAGTTGCCACGAACCTGTAGTTCTAGATAACTTTATGGGAAGTGCTTAACCACATGAAGAACTGAAACAAACGTCTGACTGCTAAAGAACTGGAATTTGCACAGGAGCAACTGTTGTGGAGTGGCAAGTACTCTACTGCAGTTACTTAGGTATTTCAGTTCTTGATTTAGATAGTACTCCTTGAGGATTTGTCTTCATATGTTGTTCAGTTTTAATCATTTACCTACTAAGATCCACTGCTTGTGAGGTGCTATTTATTAATACTTTTGGAGCAGCTAAAAATTTTCTATTTGTTGTGAAAACTACTGGTGCTAAATGTCTGATGACCAGACATTTTGCACAGTCTGCATGGTGCACAGCACACATCTCTTTCAAAAGAGCTTTTACCTTCTCCCCAGTTCCTTCTCTACACACTATAGTTTACTAATATGGTGGGTTTGGCTGGGGTAGAGTCAATTTTCTTCACAGTGGCTAATACAGGACTGTGGCTTAGATTTGTGCTGAACACAGGGTTGATAAAATAGAGATGTTTCTCTCATTGCTGGGCAATGCTAGGACAGAGCAAAGGCCTTTTCAGTTTTTTGTACTGCCACACTGGTAGGGAAGTTGGAGGTGAATGAGAGGCTGGGAGGTGGGACCAGCTGGGACAGGTGACCCAAATTGAGCAAAGGGATATTCTATATTGTAGGACACGATGCTCAGAATATAAAGTACAGGGAAGAAGGAGGAAAAGGGGAATGTTTGACACGATGGTGTTTGTCTTCCTAAGTAAACTGCCACATGTGATGGCGTCCTACTCTCCTGGAAAGCTGAACACCTGCCTGCCCAAGGGAAGCAGTGAATTAATTCCTTGTTTTGCTTTGTGTATGTACAGCTTTTGCTTTCCTTATTAAACTGCCTTCATCTCAACCCATGAGTTTTCTCGCTTTTACCCTTCCAATTCTCTTCCTGATCCTGATGGTGGGGGAGTGAACAAGCAGTTGCTTGGTGAAGTTAAACCATGACAACCAAAATGGCTATTCCTGAATAATGATATCAGAGTGAACAATTAGGTTCCAGAATTTGACTTACTGAAACTAGTCTGACATTTGGGCTTATTTTAAACAAAAAATAGTCCACCATATTCTGGTAAGAAGAAAAGAACATTAGCAGGGCAAGTATGTCAGAACTGTTCCTGCAGCCTTTTACCAGATGGTACACAAAGCAAAGGAAGGCACAGTCCATGCTTCAAAGTTCTGTTCCCTGGGGATGTTGCTCTTTTCCTTTCCCAATCAATAGATTCAGCAGTAATTTACAAAAGAAAAGAAAAGAAAACAAAACAAAACAAAAAAAAAACCAAACCAAACAAACCAAAAATCCCAAGCTACCAGAGTTCAGGCCTACAGAAATCTGCTAGAAAATTACAAGTTGTGAAAAAACATTGAAGTGAAAAACATAAAGTATGAGGTTTTTCTCTTAAAGAACATTGAGTCATAATTATGATGCTATGCCAAAATTCGAAAAGGACCCCATAAATTTCCATTTATTTCTGCAAATATTATGGCATGTTAAGTCTTATGACAATATGAACCATTGAAATACTACTATTCTTGAGTTTTGTCCAGACCTTATCATTCTCATGTCACATGCAAACAATCATATATAATAGATTCTGCATTTCAGAGAGAAATTTTTAGATAAGGGAAAACCCTCTTGTGTTTTTCTACTTGACATAGTCATCCATTGTTGCATTCAAAATATTGAGTTGCTTGATTTTGAAAAGCTTGGCATCAGGGATTGTAAAGAAGGTCTGCCT
Organism: Formicarius rufipectus; assembly: GCA_013399695.1. Taxonomy (NCBI): domain Eukaryota; kingdom Metazoa; phylum Chordata; class Aves; order Passeriformes; family Formicariidae; genus Formicarius; species Formicarius rufipectus. Next base: position 130,743 of record VXAU01004354.1, on the reverse strand, counting down.
TTCAGACTGCTTGCTAACACTTTTTCTGAATTTGTAATGAATCAAGTAACATGTAAGAGTGCACTCAGCTATGTAACAATAAAAAAAAAATCACAAAAGCTGTGCTTAAAGATTAAAATATCCTATCTGTAAATCTTTTTATAGAATGGATTTAAGAATGGATTTAAATTCTATAATCCTACCTGGAAAAACTTCTTAATGTACTGCATTGTAAATCTGTGTGGGTTTATAGTTTAAAAAAATAAAATTTGAAAAAAAAAAAAAAGGAAAAAAAATTAAACAGCCTAAAAAGAAAACTTATGTTTGAATAGTTAATTTCATTCTCAAATAATTGAAAATGTTTTCACATGGACTGTGTGTGAATGTAGGAACGAAATTAATCCAAATTTGTAATGATTTAGTGCAACTTTATTCATACTCTGACTTGATTTATTTTTACTTTCTCTTTACAACTGAGAATTCCTTTTCTCATCTCATCTGCCGTGTGTCTTGCTTGGAGTGGAGTTTGTTTTGTTGATGGACATAAATATTTGAATTTATCTGTGAGGAGGGTTTGGTGGCTGGGGGAATTGGTAATAGACTATAGCGCGCTTCGCCCCAAGGGTCACTAGTTCACATCCATATCAGGTCAATAGTGGCAGAAAGTCATTATGGATCTGGCTGGCATCTGCCTTGTGACCATGGCCAAATCATTTAACAATCCCCGTCCAGTTCCACGTGGCCAGGTGTTTTCCCTACTAGCAGCAGCCTGCAGCAGACCTCCTCGGCCAGTCTCTTACAGCCTGCTCCCGAGGAAGGGACAGTCCCCTTTCCTGGAGGACCCCCTCACCCCCTGGGCGCCCCATGCACCAGTGCAGTTCGGGGCTGCTGCCCCTCAGGGAGTCCCACGGCGGGCGCCAGGTGCCTGTCCCGAGCCCCTGGATGCACATTCCAGGGACCGGGGCGTCCCATCCCGGGGCGCGGCTGCGCCTCCCCTCGCTCCGCCCTGCCGACGGGGCCGAGGGCGCCCCCCGGGGGTCCCTCCCAGCTCTGCACCACCCGCAGGTCAGTGGGTAGCGAGGACAGGCAGCGACCCTCGGGAGAGACCCCTGGAGAGACCCCCGACCGCCACCTCCTCCCCGGCCCTGCGATCGCTCCCGCTCAGCCCCGTCGGCTCCGCAACCCGTGCGCGGCCCCGGGGCGCGCTGACAGCGGCGTTTTAGGTCGGTTTCACGGACCTCTGCCGCGCTTCGGCCGCTTTTCTGATTCCAGGGAAGGAGAAAGGTTCTCCTAATTCCAAGGAAGTGCGTGGCTTCATCTCGGGAGACACTCGGGAGGCGGCGGGTGGCACCAGGCCGCCAGGTCCTTGTCCGCCTCTCGGTCCCCGGGAGCTGCGCCCGTCTGGGCTGCCCCGGGCAGGCTCCCCTCCTTGGAGGCATCACGTTTTAAGCAAGTGTGTGGAAACAGGTCCGTGTAGAACCATTGTGTAGAGCCTTCCTCCACCCCTTCTCCTCCCCCTCTTGTTCTCTTCGAGGAGAACTGAAATCCGAACGGTGAGATGTAGGAGAGCGCGAATCCCCGTGAATCCCATCTGAATAAATGTCTATATTAATGAATTATTAACTCGGCCGCTCGTGACCTTAAAACTGGAATGAGGAGACGCCTAGGGCAAGAAGGAAAGCTGCTGAATCCTTTATCGGACTCCTGTCAGAGGTAACCGACCATTTGTCTTCCCTAGATCAGGAGAATTAATTAATATGAAAGGCAAACTTTTTAATTGTGTGTCAAACGAAATCAGATAGGGTGTCCCCGATTCAATCCCTTTCTAAAGGGGATTTGCCTCCCTTTTCTGCCTCCAGCCTAAAATACAACCTTCGAGTTTCCAAAGAGACGGGTATCCTTCTTAAGTGTTATTTACAAGCCAAAAACCAAACAAGCAAAAAAAAAAAAAAAAACCAAAACAAAAAAAACCCAAACAACACACAATCAAAAAAAAAACAAACAACTAACCAACCAAAAAAAGAGAAACCAACCAAAACCAAAAGAAAACCCAATAAACACCACAACCAAAAAACCATCCAAAAACCAGAGTCCAACCAATCACCCTAAAAGGAAAAAAAAGCAAACGCAGGGAAAATGATGAATTTGGGTAGTTAATTTATCGATCTTGGCTCCTCTTCCCGCTTGTTTTATTTTAGAGGTCATTAATCAATGAAGAAAAACACCACTGTGTTCCCCTTTTGCATTTAATATACTTACCCTCCTTATTTATTTCTTTTGAACAAATTCCTAGCAAATATTCACCAATCGATTCGTAGGCAATGGATTTTTATAAAGGTTTGACCGCTTTCTAAATGGTCAATGTGATTTGTTTCAGCACTCGTTCTCTAAATAATGAAAAAGCCGGAGAGAAGAAGGACGAGGCAGTAGTTAAAACCTTTCTTCCCCTCCCCCCCTCTCATCTCTGCATCCAGGAGGGAAAAATAAAGTATTTTTTTAAATGATAATTAAAATATCCCAACCAATAAATAGTAAAAAGTAGACTGTAAACAAACTCGGGGGAGACAGAAGGGACGCCCACAAACCCCTCTGCTTGGGAAGGCGAGACCAGAGGTCAGGGTTAACTAAAGACACCCCCGGGAGGCGCAGGTTCAGGGCTAGAAGCCCTGCTGGTGGATCTGCCAGCTCTGCTCTTCCCCAGGGGGTGACTGGGCCGAGAACGGAGGTGTTTTGGAGAGGCTGCGAGCGAAGCCGTCCTCTGTCCCGGGATGGCACGCCGCTACCTTACCCGCCGGCCCGGTGCGGGGAGCCCCGCTCTCCCCGCCCGCCTCTCGGCTCCGGCGCTGTCCCTCTGCTCACCGACCTCCCCTGCGGCCGCTCTCCTCGTTTCCCACCTGGGGTCGAGTGGACCCGACGCAGCGGAGGTGCTTGTCGTCAAGGCAAAAAGCCAAAGGACAAGGATTATAGGGGCCGTCTGCCCCCGCCTGAGTGAGTGACGGACCGGAGCGGCGGCGGAGCCGGGGGCGCAGGGCCGGGCTACCCGCGGGGACCCGCTCCCTCCCTGCCGCCCTCTGCCCGCACGGCCCGGAGCACCGCCGAAGGCAGCGAGCCCTGTGCTTCTTTCTTCCTTTCCTCCGGTTCGGCAGGGTCCTGAGCTGTCAAGGGAGGCTAAAAATTTTATTCTGCCACCTTGATCGCTCAAACCGCTACTTTCTGTTAAAAAAAAAAAAAATTAAAAAAAAATAAGCCCACAGCAACAGATTAAAGTCCTCCTAATATGAACCAGCAAGGAATACTTCTGTTAACAACTCGAAGCAAGTGCAGATATTGACAATGTACTTAAGCCCATTAGTTAGGAGCTTTTCCCCACTTCATCACGTTTTTCTAGCACGAAACGAATTTTTAGAGATTGCTGCCACTACAAGCAATTTAGTATTTTTAAAAGACGTCCAGTAAGGAAAACGACTATAACGCAGATGTGCACGTTTAAAAAAAAAAATAAAAAAAAATGGAGCGACTCGGATGTGGCAGAATAAAATTGGATCTGGCTAGGGATGAGATACTATTACTGCAGTGAAAACAGAGAAATCCAAGCGTGCCCACTGTCAGTGTACCCAGCACAGCACTGTGTGCACTCCAACCACTGTGTGAACGGTCTCCTAGTCCACACCTCTGTCCCTCACCTGAGTGGTAGTGTTGCAGAACTTCAGAAAGTGGATTAATAGAGCGAGAGGGATTAAAATTATTACATGTTGCTCAATAGAATTGATCAAAGACGTAAAGAAGGCTTTTATAGCCAACTTTATAACCCATAAAAATGGTGGTTGGGGGTGTTCCTACTAGTGTTTGCCTTTAACTTAGGTGTTATCAATCTATACAGCAGATGACGGATGACCTTGTCAAAATCACGCCAGTCAAAACATTTTTTGCCCCAGCCCTGTTCGAATTTGTGTTAAAATGTCCTGCCTCAGACAGACAGACAAAGTCTAAACAGCAGAAGCTTTCCCAGGCTCTGCTAGAATGAAGGGTGGGAAAGAAATAAACTCGAAGCAGAGAGGGGGGAATGGAGAAAACAGTTTACACCCGCAGAAGTTGTGTTCATAGGCAGTTGGGCACTCAGTGTCAGCGTGACACCTGTCTGTAGAGGTTTTTTTGCCTCTAGAGATATTTTTGTTGAAATAAACACTCAGTGTAAGTATTTAGTCCTAAACGCCAGGCTTACTATATACAAGCGATATACTTAGTAAATTAAAGTTGTTGTCTGGTTTTTCATACGGTGTCGGAAAGAAACTGAAAAAACCCCCAAACCTGTTAAATACTCACTGATACCTGAGCTCATCTGATCTGTGCAGTAGAAAACTTCTAAAATTTCTAAGGAAAGCGGAGAGAAAAAGTCGCTAGAGATGAGAAGTTTCTTGCCACGGGTTGCATCTCCCTCTGGCATACTTCTTGCTCTGTGCTATAACCGACTATAAAGAGCAGGAGAGAGGCGTGCTAGCGGTGCTCGAGGGAGAAAGGTCTGAGGAGGGAGAAAGTCTGGGACGGTGGGTTCCCTCAGCTGTATTGGAACCTCCTGAGACTGCTCTCAGGTAGCAGAAGAGAAAGAGAGGCCAGGGCATCCCAGCAAACACGGTAAGTAGCTGGGACAGTATCAGGATAGGCTGGGTAGGTGTTTAAAATCCACGCTAGCCCCCGAGAGACAAAAGGCAAATGAAGCAAGATCACAGCTCAAGGGAGGCTGGTCGGGTGCGAGGCGCTTGGGCCGTGAGCTACCGCAGCCCGACTCTGGGGATCGCTCAGAGGCTCTGATCCCGTCCGGGACGACGACGGGCCGTTGCTCCCCTCCCGTCAGGATAGAAGTCCAGCTCTTCCCGGGGCACTGTGGTCCCGAAGTTAGGGAGAGAGAGAGAGAGAGAGAGGGAAGGAGGGAGACTGGAGAGAGGGAGGGAGAGGTAGAAGGGTCAAGGGGAGGGGGGGAAGGAGGAGGGAAGGGAAGAAAGGGACACCTTTAAAAGTTGAGCAAGAAACAAGGGGGGGAAGTTGCCAAAAAAAGGGCTCTGCATCTAGGCTCACTGGTAACTTCCCGATCCCTCCCCTCCCTCTCTTACACACCACACACACTTGTATTTTGCGCTGTCGTAAAACCCACGTGTCTCACCCGGAGCCTGCCAGAGCCGAGCCGAGCGCCCGGCCGCGACTGCGATGCGCAGCCACGGCAGAGGGAGCCTGGCGGCTCGCAGCTAGCCGGCCCGCCGGTTCCCCAGCACCTGGAAGAGGACTACACCGCTCCTCCGTGGACAAAGACCAGAGAAGTCCCTGCTCTCGGCCGTCCTCCGGCTCGAAGGCTCCTGGGGCTGCCGACAGCTCCGCACGCCCCCCACGGAGCAGCTCTCACCCCGCTCAGGTAAGTCAGATCCGGGCCGGGGCACAGCAGGGCAGCTTCGGCCAGGGTAGGACTGTGCCGGGCCGCGTCCTCCGCCTCCAGCCGGCCGAAGGAAACAGACCCGCGAGTGTGTGAGTGTATCTGAACTTTCCTCCTCCCTGTTAGAGAAGAGTCGTGTGCTCTCGCGAAGAGAGGGTAGAGAATGAAAGGGAAAGACCGTGCGTGCGCCCGGGACGGGGTGAGCTGCCCGCCCTGCGTGGCGGCCGAAGGGTCTCCGGCCTCGGGCCGGTGTGAAGAGCTGCCCGCCACTGCCCACGTCCTGCCCGTGCTCTGGGGCAGGCGCTGGGGGACAGCCTTGTCGCCACGGCTACCACGGCTCTCGCGTGTCCTCCCTGGGGCTCTTGGGGACGAGATTTTCTCCTGGCGAGCCCGGCACGAGCAGTGGAAGCGTCACGCGTCCCGCCGCCGATCCCGCACAGCCGCGGCGCAGAGCCCACGCGTGGCCCAGTGTGTCCGAGCGTGGAGATCGCCGCGCGGTCTCCGGGGTCTCCGGCGGCCCTGCCGGGGCGGGGCGGGGGTCTCACTTCTCTCCCCTTCCTGCCCTCTTCACAGTCAGAGCGATGCTGAAGCCCGGCGACCCCAGCGGATCCGCGTTCCTGAAGGTGGATCCCGCTTATCTACAGCACTGGCAGCAGCTTTTCCCTCAAAGCAGCCAGCTCAAAAGCAGCGGAGCCCTCGCTCAGCTTCAGCCGCCCGAGAGAGCCGAGCCCCCGGCTGACAGCCTTCGCCAGCGCCCGACCTCCCTCTCCTCCGTCTCCTCCTCCTCTTCCTCGTCCACTCCGTCTTCCTCCTCCACTTCCTCGTGCGTCGCCGCGGCGGCCGCTTCCCTGGCTGGCCTGACCTCCCTGCCTGTGACCCAGCTCCCAGTCTTCGGCCCTCTGCAGAGCTCGGAGCTCCCGGCCGGAGGAGCGCCCGCTCCCCTGCAGGGCAAGGACTTGTGCGGGGCCGGCAGCGGCGGCGGCAAATGCGGCGACCGTGCCGCCACTCGGTACCGCTGCACGGCCGAGGAGCTGGACTACTACCTGTACGGTCAGCAGCGCATGGAGATCATCCCCTTGAATCAGCACACCAGTGACCCCAACAACCGTACGTATCGTGTCCTTTCTCGCAGTTCTTGAACCCTTATTCTCCGCCTCTTTCCCCACCGAGCCGACCTGGGGACGCTCCAGGCTGGGGAACCGCAGTTGGTGTCTGCACCTCTCTCCCTTCGTAAGGAGCATCCTCTGCCCTAATCTTCCCTTCTTTGGGATGTTTTTGAGTTGTTCCCAGTGCTTTCAGCAGACGGGCGGCAACTCGGTAGCAGTTTTTCTTGTCTGAGACCCAGGTTCTTCCCTGGCAGGCACGCTCCACCGGAAAGGCTGTGGTGGGGGTAGATTTCTTTCAGAGAGCTGCTTAGGAAAATGGATTCAGAAATAGTTCAGAGCAACTTGCCATAAAGGTGGTTCTTTCTTGCCTTGCATGTCTCGCTCTGTTCCTGCTTGGAAATCCCAGGCTTCGCTGAATACCCAGAAATCAATTACTCCACCGAGCTAGGCAGGGGAAAAGTTGAAGTTTTCATCAGATGGTCTAGGGAAAAGTTTTCATCCCTCTTATCTCGGAGTACCGTTTTTCTTTCAGACCTCGTTAACACCCAGTTGGTTTTAGCCTTCACCCCTACGGAAATGCATTCCACGGGCATTTAATATGAAAAGCTGATTTTCTGTATGAAAAAGTCTGCATGACTGTCAGAATTAATTTAGGATTTGGTGGATAGAAAACGTTTAATACTGCTACTGTTGCCAATTATACAATTGGGTTTCGTTTGGGTGTTTTTTTTTTTTGGTTTTTTTTTTTTTTTTGAAGGGGGTTGGGGAAGTGGTGGTGGAAGAGGTCGCCCCTTTATTAAACATCTGTATCGAGGAGAGATTTGTAATTTTAGAATCTAATTCTGTCTATCTTTTGTTCTTGTGTCTGTCGATGCTACGCAAGGAAATTCACAGTGTGAAAAGAGCTGTATGAGCTCTTATTAGTTCATCAGTTTTGTTACTAACATTCAGAGCAGGAATCTGTCCCTGCTATAACACTGCAACATGGTTTCGGGGCATGTACTTTTTTTTTTTTTTTTTTCATTGCTTCAAACGCTCTTTTATCCTAAGTTTTCTTAAAACCCTTTACTTTTGTTGTCCTTCTCAACCCCCACATCCTAAATGTCTATTTAAGGGAGAATGTTGAACAGACAACAAACGATACTCCAGGACAGAGATCCATAAACGCACTCCCAAGTAAAACGCGGATTCGTTTAATTTAATTTAATTTAATATGCAGAACTTGTTTTGAAAGTTTCCATGAAACTCTGTTGTGTATTAATTAATCTACCTGGATGCTAGAATAGTCTTGACGGTTTTGCATACAAGAGAAAAGAGAAAAGTTGATCCGGAGTTTGATGGATATTTTTCCCGCCTTCTTAACATTGCGAATCTTTCTGTATTGGATGTCGACTTTGTGTTAAGAGATTTCCTCATGCTTAGTTTTACTCTCTAGTCAAACATGTTCGGATATTTTCTATTCTCGGGTGCAGAAAACGTGATCTCATAAATTACATGCAGTAAATGGAATCCGAAATGCACTTCTAATCGCCAACCGAGCCTTTCAGACAATATATGTTTTACTTCTTGGAGCAGATCAGTAAATCTAAGAGATAAAGGTTTTAAAAAGAGAAAGAAAGATTTAAAAAGGGACTTGAGTGGTGCATTTTTAAAGACTGAGTGGAATAATAGCACCCCGCAGAGTCGCAGTAGAAGCCTGAATATTTTCTTCCCAAACGCGATATTAAAGGAGAATTTGGGAAAGCAAAAGTGTTGATTTCAGAGAGGACGCTTGTGAATCGCACTTGGCTGGGACGGGGCAACTTTCGCCGTCGGAAGCGCGGGCAGGGGGCAGCCAGCACCGTGCCGNTTTTTTTTTTTTTTAATCCCTGCAGTTAGATCTAAAAATTATCATTGACCTTGTTTACAGGGTGACTTTCGCTCTAGCAGTCATTAGTTGTCTCTGAGCGAAACTTCTAACACAAGTGTTTTAACCTTTCAGGACCAGATGTATTTGCCTAGGGCAACTCGTACTTTTAGAAAAATAAAGCAAAAAGTAAACCGTAAGAGAAGGAGTGAGAGAACTGCATCCAGTACCGTGCCACGCACTCCGCGCACTTGGACGATCAGGGGAACAAAGTGCAGGGCATGGGCCTGGCTGCCCCGAGAGGCTCCCATGGGCAGGCGGGACTTAAAGCCTCACTGTCTCCCACCCTCACTCTCCGTCGCGCAGCAGAGGTGCTTGTTTGAAGGAAAGGAGGTGGCGGGCTGTGGGTGAGGTGAGGAGCCTCACCTCACTTTAGTTTGAGTTGTACTTGGCTTGCTGCACTTTCAGCTCCGGACAGCCCCACTGAGATCCCGAGACGGGCGGGCTCTACCACAGACACCCACCCACCGGGACTGACCCCCTCCCCGGAGGAGTGGTGAGGGCCACCGGCTTTGTCTGGCCCAGACAAGTGACTGGAGGTGTCGCAGGTCCCCGTTCTAATCTTAGATGTACCTCCTTTTCCAACCGAGGGAGCGCCTCGTTTTCCCTTCTTTCCCGAACATTCCCCCCTCCACCCACCCCAAGAATCCCCTTCTTCTGCGGCATTCTCCCGGTCCCCCAGGAGGACCCAACCTCTCGGGAGAGGCGCCGGCGAGCGACTTGTGTGTCGCCGGGCACTCTCCTTCCGGCCGCACCGGCCCGGCGGGGCAGCGGGAGGCTGTCGAGCTTGCCGGGGAAGCCCGAGCGGAGGAGACGGAGGAGCTCCCGGTCCTCACCACCCCACCCGGCCCCTCTTCCCAGCGCCCGATTCGGCCCGGCGCCGGACGGCCGCCGCGGGAAGATGGATGGGCGGCGACTTACCCATAGACACAAGCCTTGATCGTCAAATATCAATGGATATGGCACGGTCTTGAGCGAGGGAGGGGGGCGAGAGCCGCCAAGGAACTGTGGGTTAAGCATCTGTGTGTAATTGTTTTAAATTGAAATGGGGTTAGCAAGGGAAAAAATAATAATAAAAAGCAATCTGAAGACAACCCCCTAATTAGGGCCCTGCAGTCTTTACTCCCAGGGAAGTAAAGGGGATTATGTTAAAGCCCTGATAATGTGGCAGGCGGCTGGGGACGGTTTGCTTTCCAGCCTTGAATTTGTAAGGATGAGGGTATTGCTGGGCGCTGGGGGAGGGGTGCTCGGGCGGCACGGAGGAGATGTCCTAGGGTAAATCTGGGGACTACGGGGCCGGCTTGCTCCCGCGGAGGCTTGCCCCTAGCAGCTGGGGAGAGGCTCTCGTAATGAGAAGTCTGAGACTCCCCTACCTTCACCAGAAGGCACCAACCTGCCACTGTAATAAATACCCTGTGTAAAACTGAAGTGTCACGCGACCAAGCACTTTGCACGCCTCTTCCCGTTGAATTTACAGGAAGACAGTGTATATATAACATGCTGTGAAAGTGGATCGGTGTGGAAAATATTTGGATTTTTTTCCCCCCTCTAAACTGTTGGTAACCTGTATGATTTAGCTATTTTACATCATTAGTTACCCAGAACCCTTAAACATTGCAGATAGATATACATTAGATTGAGGTTAGAGAAGGTGGTGACTGTTTATTTAGGGTGATAAAATGGTCCATCAGCAGTAATCTCCATCGATATGTGCCACCAGGAGATGAAGGATGAGGGGACAAGCCACAATTAATTGCCCTATAGTTTTGTAGGAGAGAGTGGAGCCGGTGCGCACTGAACTTCGATCTTCTCTCCCAGAGCCTATTCATCATCTCTACGTTGTATATGGGGGTCTCTCAGGGGCAGAGGGTGGCAAGGTTTATCTGCACACAATATTCTCCTACCCTTCTCATACCTGACACTGAAATTCAATTCATTCATACACTCAGCAGAAGGCAGGGAAAAATCAAACCCAACTCCCTCAACCCATCGCCCATCCGCCTCTTAAAAATAACCCGAGAGCCGTTCCACGAGCGGGACTGCCACCGTGACCCACTTCAGGGCGCCCAGGCCCTGGCACATCTTCCCCCTGGATGCTGGCACGGGATATGTCTGACCCCCGACCGTAGGGGTCGGACCCCTCGGCAGCTTTTGCGCCGGTGTGGGAGCAACTCCCGCGGGTCCGGAGGGGCTCTGCTTCGCCTGCCCCGCTTCTCGGCGGCGCTTGGAGCCCCGTCGGGGGGAACGAAGGGAGGAAGGAAGGGCAGAGAGGGGAAAAAGGCCCGGGGAGAGAGGGGTCGGGCGTCCGTTACCCGGTGCCGGCCGTGGGTCTCCACCCGTTGGTGACAGCTTGGCACCCCCGAATCTCCATCCGGCCCCTGGAGCTGCAGACTGAGCTTAGTCCCGCTCCCTGCAAATCATATTGAGAATAAATAAGCAAATAAATACGGGACACCCGAGGAGAAAGTGCATCTGTGTTTTGTTTCCCAGAAAATCTGCGTCGAGTCAGGCCATCTGCGGGAAACTGCTATTAATTTCACAAAAGGAGGTGGTTACCAGCTCATTGATGAAGAAACTGAGGTAGAGGGAGGCTGTGATCCCCTAGAAAGCTCCAGCCCTCATAAAACGAAAGGGTACTGTCTCATGCAGCCCACCCTCCTGCTTAGCTGGGTATCCGAGCCCAGGCAGGGATGCAGGGCCAGCTGCAGTGATTTATACTTGCAAGTGAGTAATACCATGTGAAATGATGGCCACTTACACTGGATACCTGCATGCTTGTGGTGAATTATGAAGCAGAGGGTCAGAGGCCACCCTTCTTTAATACCAGCAAACTGCAGGTATCCAGTATAACTGCACCTTTGAAGCATATTATTGCTGAGACAAAAATGTACTTATTTCATTTATTGTTACAGCTGGTTTGCTAGTTTGCTAGTTTGCTAATGCTGTGCTGAACTCTACCTTTCACTGACAAACACTTTCTCCTTTCTGATTTCCTTTAAAGCATGTAGTGGTAGATTGTTTTAGGTTGAGTGTTTAGAATTCTATTTTAAGGGACAATGATATGAGCTTTCCCTTGGGTTTAGTACTTTTAAGTGTACTCACATGAAGTTATAATACACTGTGGCAATACATTGTGTTCATTTTTATAGAGGCACATAAACAGTAACATTGCAGTTGTCCCAAAAGAGCCATATCAAACAGCTTTACTAGGAAATCCTTTATTTTTTTAATTGCTTCTTCCTTTCCTTAATCCTCCTATCTATAGAGTATGAAGGTAGAAAGTGTGAAACTGATCTCCTTCCAAAGTGTTTGGCCATATCTAGGCCTGCAATTAAGCATTCCCACTGATATTACCTTCCACATCTCTGGATTTTATCGGGAAACACTCTGCCCTGGCTGCAGTTCTCCCTTCTTTTTCCGTTTTCAACAATTCTCTGATTTTTTTCACATTTCTTGCTTCTTGGCTTGATCTGGGTCTTGACTGATGTATTGCAAACAGTGGAAGTGTTCATTTCTGCTGCCCTTGGAGAAGGCCTGTGCTCACACACAGCTGCAACTCTGAGAACAAAACAGGAGGAAGGGAACAGTACATCTTTCCTTTTTGCCCACGTGGAAGTCCTCTAGGAAGTTCACACTTATACAAGTGCTTCTCTTTCATGTGAACTCCCCATACCTGCATGGGTCTTAATAGTTGCCATACAGTTTGGAGTTTCCAGTGAAGTCAGTGGACCACAACACTCCCTTGCTCAACAACCCCTCCCTTCTTTTCCATGTATTATTAAGCAAGTTGGTGCATTGGATCCCATTGTACTCTGCAGGACATTTGAACATGAAGATGAAGCTGTGGATCTGCCTGTGGTGCAGGGTAGTATGCAGGTCTTGGAGTTCTTGTTTTTAGCTCCTATCTGTTTTTAAGGACATCCTTCCTGTGTCCTCTGGGGCAAAGGAATCCGCTGTCTACAGTGGCAGTCTTTAAATGTATCCTTCCATGTATTACGTGAAAGTTAGTCACAGAAGAGGAAAAAATGCACAGTAGCTCTTTTTACTCAAGGCATGATAAAATATGTCTAGGAGTGGTTTCGCTCCTTATAACATTTATGAGAATTAAAAAAAAATATTATTTGTACAATTGCATAACAACTAAAGATAAATATATAAAGTATACAACTAAGAAGGGTTTCAGTACTGCTTAGTGTTAAAGACAGATTGTTACCCTCTCATCAACAAGCCATTAGCTAAAGCTGTTTCAAAAGATGTTCCATTTTCCAAATTTTCAGCTTTGGCAGGACAAAGGGAAAGGAACTCAGCAGGGGACCAGATACTGTGGCTGCCAAGCATTAAGACATTACCAGTGTTTTTGGACAGTGGAAAATAAATATCACCATGTGTGACTTTCTGTAATAAATGACAGTGACATGGAGTTTGTTTATACTCCTTGAAAATTTCATAGTTTCTTTTTCTTGGAAATGTATAAATTAAATATTTAACCCACACTCATGCACACATAATGTAGCGACAAAGTGAAGAAATTCTTGTTCTAGGCAAATGCATTTGTGAACATGAGAAGTTACATATCTGATGGCAGGATGCAGGAAATTGTCACTGAAATCGTCTCAGTGAAGTCATGAAAATGCCTTAGCATGTTTGGTGTAAATTTCTCCAGAGACACTGTGTCTATTAATGGTGAATCCATTAATAATCAGGCAGCTGTGAGGAGAGTTATACATCTAGAAGGTGGTCAAAGAGTGCAAAGACGCTGAATTCAAGGGCCTGCCCTGTGCACTAATTAACCTCATGGTTAGATACCATCTTTTTAAGTCTGCAGTTTTCTTGTCCGATTTTTTCTTTCTAACTTGCATGGTAAGATGCCAGATTTATAGACTCATAGAACAACTAAGGTAGGAAAAGGCCTGTGAAGTTATTCAGGTCCTACTGTAGATCACAGAGTTCAGCCATAATCTATTGAAAATATATCACATGCCAAACTATTTGGGATTGTGGGTTTGCTTTGTTTTGTTTTGTTTTTCCTGTTTGAGATCCTTTGCTGTGTGATGTCCAGTGTCAAACTCCAGTGCTGCCCCTGGCATCTTTGGATATGCTGAAAACATAGGGTTTCTTGATGACTTGATGATGGTTTTGAAGAGGAAAGGGAAGACAAAATGCTGTGGTGATACCTTACTTTGAAGTATACCATACTACGAAAATAATAACAGCATCAGCAACAACAACAACAAAATACCCCAGCATGTACTTGCTGCCTTTTATTCATCATGGCTGAGAATGACTGTAGAAATATCTGCTGCATAATCACCTCCTCTCAGGACCAGAAACATTTTGCCTGCAGTCCTGCAAATCCCATCCTCCAGCCACCTCTAACTGATGTGTCTGAGTGAGCAAACACCCTCTGCAGTTGTGGTTTAACCCAACACAAGAGTCGTTTTGTGGCAGGGATTATGTCTTAAAACAAGGCGAAATTTCACCCTCCAGCCATAACTCGTGTGTTTTTGCCAGCGTAAAGGCGGTCCCCACTAGAGGGCTTTGTCCTGCCATGCCGGCCAGCTCTCCTTCCTGCCTTCTGCCCTGACCTGTTAGGGGTGATAGCATGGGCCGAGTTTCACATGCAGACCTTCTTCTGCAGGGTCACCCGTCAGAGTAATGCACAATTCAGGTCTTGCTGGCTTGATTTCTGCTAAGATTAGTAATCAATAATATGGGTAAAGAACTTGAATAGACAAGCACCAAGTACAGATACAAGCATTTCCTTCATGTTTCATGTTTCTGACTGCATCATTTTTGCATGGTAGAATTTAAAAGAGAATGACAGAAAAGAGTGCTTAGGTAGCATGTCTAAATTGGAAAATGCACATAGAAGACATATTTTGAAAATACATATTTTATTATCCTTTATCAGCTTTTGTTGTGAGGTTTTCCTTTGAAGGATCTGTTGGAAAGAGGCCTATTTAACACACAGTACATCCACCTCAGAAAAAAGAGCATCTGAATCAGGCCCCCTGAGAATTGAAATTGTTGTTACAGACAGGTCCAAATCTGTGGCATGGACCAAGAAACTCTAGCTTCTGTAGTGGATACTGTGCTCTGTTTTTATAAGATGGGGTGTAAGTTGTATGAAATTATTAGGGGAAAGGTGTAGGACTTGCTACATGAGTACTATGACACAGTTGTTTTTTCTTTGTATTTCTGGAATAAATTTAAATAAAACCTTTATTGTGCTACACAAATGAAATGTGCAGAAGACAGTAACTTATTTCAATTGATTTATTGTAATGTTAACTCAGCATATCTCCAGAGAAATGGATTTCTTGAACACGAAACACTTTCCTGGAAGATGTACATTCATGGCATGTGCAATAGAGCGCAGTGGAAACATTCAACTAAACTTTTATTTGCACAGGAAAGAAAAATGATGGTTGGATCTTCCCAAAATAGAAACACATAATCCATTATTAACAACAGTTAGGGAAATGAACATTTTACAAACTGATCTTTTGTCATGGGAGTTGCTCAAAATACAGATATGCTTGTTTTGTTTTTCCATAGCCTTGGCTACATGTAACAGGCAAAGAACATACATTTCTATTCAATTAAAAGAAGCTAAAAATCATGTGTGTACTAATTATCAGTAATGCTTGCTCCATAATTTCAGTTTTAAGATTAGATTCAGCTTTAAGAAAGTAGATATCCATGCATGCTTCAATTTGTCATTCATGAGGTTCTGGTTTATTTATTTTATTTTCTAAACAGTCAGGCATGCACACATATGTAAATGTAAAAAGCAAAATGAATGTTCATTTAAAATGAGGGTTAAATTAAATCCTGTTCCAATTAAACCCTTAGGCTGAGCTGTGGTAAAGAATATGAGAGGGACTCATAAGGCACCATGACTGTGCTTTAAAATGTCTCATTGAATCACATTGGGATGGTTTAAATGGGCTATTTGTATTAGTCAAAAAAATGAATCTTAAAAAACTCTGTTAAAATAAATGAATCTTGGCAGGTCTGTGAACACACCAGGCTTGCAAATTGTCTTCAGAGTTTCTGCTCAGCCTATGGAATTCTTATTTGGGGCTTTGGTGAGATTAGGAAAACTATCCTAAGCAATACACAAAGAGGCATGGTGTGGGAGTGCCATGCTGATACGAAAAGCACAGGGATCTGCATGATCTTGTTCATGTCAGTGGTGAGGGTGGTGGCTGGCAGCACCACACTGATGATGTTTTTCCCTCTTTGCCTCTCAGGATGTGACATGTGTGCTGACAACCGCAATGGCGAGTGCCCCATGCACGGGCCCCTACACTCCCTGCGTCGGCTGGTGGGCACCAGCAGTGCAGCTGCAGCAGCCCCTCCACCTGAGATCCCAGAGTGGCTCCGGGACCTGCCCCGGGAAGTGTGTCTGTGTACCAGCACAGTGCCTGGCCTGGCCTATGGCATTTGTGCAGCACAGCGGATTCAGCAGGGCACCTGGATTGGACCCTTCCAGGGAATCCTGCTCTTGCCAGAGAAGGTTCAAGCAGGTGCCATCAGGAACACTCAGCATCTTTGGGAAGTAAGTTATCATCTTTCCTTCCTTGTCAATTATGATCATTTTGAAGTAGACAAGGAGTGCTACTGTTCATAGTACTAACCTAACACCATCCACTAACCATGAAAAAAAGCTGACAAACCCACAATTTAAGTAAACCAAGTAAGCAGATCTGAAAATATGGACAGTGCAAGCAAAAACCTTGATGCACTGAAGGTATCCAGAAAATCAGTGGATACCACAGAACTCCAACTGGTTTTCAGAAGAGCAGATTGTTGCAGGTGCTGTGATGAGGAGTAGAGAGATATGGACATAGAAGTCTGAAACTTTCAAACCCGAGTACTTTCTGTGTTTTGACCTGAATAACAAGAGCTGATGGAGTTCTCAGGTCACAGGACCAGCTGTATTATCTTAGGGTAGCACATGTGTGTGGAGATGGCATACTGCATCATAGCTGTGGCCCACATGTACCCTGAGAAAGCAGCTGAAACAAGCTCAGAAGCCTACCCTACAGCCTTGCTCTTTGCACAATGTGGGTGTTAGTGCTTGTGCACAGTTAGTTCAACTCTGGTCCTGTACTGACCATGCATTCCCCTAACAATTCTTCCAGTGTTTTTGTGGAAAAGCCACTTTCAGTTCCTTCCAGATTTATTTATTTATTATTTAAAATTTTTCACCATCTTAAAGAGGGTAACAGTGATAACTGTTAGGGGAAGTGTATGATCCGCTCTGTGTCAGAAACAGCTTCCTCTCTTCAAAGTATTTGCAATTAATTTTTCCTTTGATTTATGCTGAAAAGTGTAATTTTTTAGTTCTGCTTAGTTCTCTGTAGCTGCAGCTTCTGCTTATCTCGAGACTAACTTTTACAGAGGGTCATAGAAACATGCCCATAGATCTGCAGGTGGTATTTGCTCTTCAAGACTGAACCTGAATCATCAGAATATAAGGAATCCATCAAAAGCAGAGTGCTTTTGCTGTCTTCAATGGGTATAGAGTAAAAGTGAATGGATTTTTGAAAGATATTTGGTGGTGTGGAGGAGTAGGAGCCCCTATGCTTTCCATATATACAAACAAAGAGTAAATAACACATCAGAGTCTTTGTCTCAAAGTACTTACTCCAAAGAGTTGTTGTGGCATGAAAAAGACTTTCACATTCAAGAGTAAAAGATCAGTCTCAGAACACACCCAAATGTGCTCAGCAAAACTGGATGACTTTCAATCACTGGAAGTTTTGTTGCTGCCTCCAGTGCAGATGGAATTTCTCTTGTATAGCAGATATTGATAATCTGGACTTTAATCTATTCCTACCAAAGCCTAGTGATTATAATGAGAGAGTTTCAGGATAAGTTATTCATCAAATATTTTTGTGGGACATTCTATAATGATGTTGGAGGCTCTATTTTAATTGTTAAGAGAGGCATTGTGGTTTAGACTATTTTAATTAACAGAACATATAATAGTAAAATAAACTTGCCAGATACAAAAAATTCTGACTCTATTTATTTTATCTAAATTTCAATATTTTATGCAAGAGAATTTTGTTGTCCTATATATTTGTCAATTTAATTTCTTTTTTTTTTTATTATGAATCTGCTTTATACAAATAAAATTGCAAATCCTGACAATAACTTTTTTAAATGGGCAAGAATTTTTAGTCAAATTTTGGATTAACTTAAAAACAGTTTTAAAGCAATGAAAGAAGCAAGGGTGTTTTGGAAAAACTGAAAGAAAAGAACTAAAAGATGTTAAGCAAAAATAAGAAATAATAATATTGAGTGTGTTAGATTCAGGGCATCGGTAGGTCTCAACTTAATTTTTTTTGTGGGATTGTCGTTCTCTTTTTAACATACAACACAGATTTCCTTTTGACTATCAAAATGAGTGAGTGTATTTTATGTAAACTATCTTAAAATAGTAATTAAATTTAATTTATTATTAATGTAGTGCTGGGCAGCTCTACTTGAAAGTTTTGGCTGTTCTCATTTGTTTTGACTTTCAATTTGGTATGCTATCTATCAGAGAACTAATGTTTAATAAAGAAAAATGCAGTAAAAGAAAATAATCATAAAGTGTGTGTGACTTTACAAAACCTGACCTATGAAAATAAATAAAAGCAAATGAAAGTATGTATCTGAATACACTGTATTCTTTTAGTCTATATAGTATAGGGGTGTGGATTAAATCACTGTAACTGATAAAGGGATTGCTCTTCATTGTCCCTTTATAATCTTGTGGTTTTAATCAGTTCTCTTCCACCAATATTTTCAAGAAAACTACAAATACAAGTCTGTCTACAGATCAGCTATTCAGCATTAGCTTTGCATGGACCGTACAGAGACAACTTCTCTTTCTTAGTGTTGTAAATAACATTTTAATATTTTTTCACTCAGCACTGTAAAGTTAATGGATACTTGTTTTAGTTTATAGTTCTTTGTTTTCAGTGTACACCAGAAAAATGGAAGTACTATTTTTAAGCATAGTTACTGTTTTGTTGGCCTTTTCTTATACTCTTTGTTGTGGGAAACATCAGAAGCACTGCATTTGATGTATAGCTCAATGCTATGGAAATATACTTCAGTCTGTCTGCACAAGTGTTCCCACCACACACTCGTTGTTAGCTTTGTATGTAATCCATACAGCATAAAGTACAATGATTCAGAGTAAATTACGTACCATTCCATTACCTCACAACAGGCCTTGACACCTATGGGTGTTCATGGGAAATTATAGAGTTCTCTCACAATCAGCCAAGATAATTTTTTTATAACTTACAGAAAGAACAACTTTTCAGAAAGCCAAAAATATTAGTCATTTTCAGTTGTAGTGGTTTTTTTCCCCCTTTGGCTCACTTCTAGTCAATCCAAAGTTTGCTTGTATTTTATAAAAATACAATAAACTCTCATTTGTTTAAAACAAAAACAGGACTGGGTGTATTAAGTAAATACCCTCTTTGGTAATACAGGCATTTTTTCCAGCAGTGCTTNTTATTGCAAAACAAACAAAGACTTACTCAGCAATTAGATATTACTGATGAGAGTGAGATAATTTTCCCCTAATGTGTTTTCTAATAAAGTAGTGAAAAGGCACACTTGATTCCAACTTATATAAAAACATTATCTCAATTATAAATGTGTCCTTACTCCCTAGAGATAAATTAATCTAGTTGCACATGGTTTCCCCTTTCTGTTTAACATCAAAGTTTAATAAGAGTAGACTTACGTAAAGTATATGATAGCCACTTAAATTCTATTAGAAGAAAATAAAGAAGTTTAAAAGGAATATACATTTTAGAAGTCAAAGTTTTCCAGACTTCAAACTTTAAACTGTGAGTTCTGGAAACAGCTGAGTTGTAAATGGTCTTTTCCCCTGCAAATGCAGTTTAGATGAAAAAAACTTTTATTGACAGATGTATCAAAGGATACAGTATTGCAGTTTCCATCTCTTCATGTGCCTAATAAAAACTTCACTGTCTTCATAATTTTTTTTTTGTCAGAGTTCAAATAGTTATAGTTATTTTTTTCTTAGAATAGTCCCAGAATGTCAAAAGATTATTTCACTTTATTTTGACTTGACTTAATTCAGGATTATCATTTCTGGAAGAAATGCTACGTTTCCTACAGGGATGAGCAAAATATACATATAGAAGGGTGTTCATTAGTAAATACAAAATGATAAAAAAATGTAATTGATTTTTCCCTTTAAAGATTTTCCCCCTCCCCACTCCAAACTAACTGGCGTTACTAGAGGTTGTGCATATTATCTTAATAAAGTACCAACTGAGTATTTATTGGCCTTTCTGTGTCTCAGCTGGAGTAAAAGAAGACCTTGACTTCATCTGGATCAAGAACAGGCATTTTGCTGGGATGTTTGTGGCCCAAAGCCCATGCAGCAGTACTGTACATTTCTGAACAAATTAATACGCACAGAGAATCCCTACCTTTCAAATGAAGCACTCGTTCCAGTTATGGTGACAGATTTGTATTCAGGTTCTCAGGGCTGTAGTTTTGGACTAAATTCGCTGTTGCAGCAAAGCACTGGGGGATAGAATTATGTGCATGCTGTCGTTCTATTAAAGTGAAAATTATGTTTCTCAGCAATCCATCATCTAGTATTCTAGACTGCTTGTCAGCCCTGTTTTGAATTTGGCATGTTCATGAAATTCAAATAATTTTGTCTCGAAAAACCCTCTTATTTATATTGCTATTGTATCTTAAATTATGCAGAGTAACAGCTGGTCCCATTCTTTTACTTTCTTGTTTTGCCATTTCTGAGGATTTTGTGCAGTTTATCATCCCTGCATTTATTTTCTATTGAAAAAGCAAATTATTTTTAGTTTTACATGGATTTTAAGTTTGCACACTGCCTACTGAATTATCCCTAATGTTGTGTTCAATCATGTGCTAAGCTGTAAATTCACGAAGAACATGTTCAGTGTTACAACTTCCTTAGTGTATGCAACTTAGAAGAAAATTGCGCTACAAAGCAGGTTGCTATCACTAGTATTTCTGAATCACTTCATATCACATTTTTCCAGATAAATTCCTTTCTTAGAGTCAGTATAAGGCTGGTTTGATCCCAAATATAGAAGATGTTTTAATTTGATAATTTTTTGTGCTTATAATAGGTAAACTAAACCTAGATACTTCTTTTAGAAGTCCTGTGATTTTTACATGACTTTCTCACATGTTATCTTCATGTATCTCCATGTCTTTGGTACGTTCATTTGATCTACACAAAGTATGTATTGTATGCCTGGCAGAAAAATAAGCCCAAGCAGAGCGCAATAAACTAAATCTAATTTGGCACAGGGACAGATTGTCTTCCTATTTAAGTAAGTAAAGTTTGGAGTAAACTCTGGTGTTTGGAGTTGGATAGAGCCCCAGAATTTTCACAACGTTAGAGTAAACAGTAATTCTGTGGGCTGTATGGAACATGCACACATTTGAACACACATTCTCAGGAAAAAAAATATTTTCTAAATTGCCAGATCATGCAGGGACTGTCTGTTTTTACATGGCACATAATCGCACCTTGGAGATTTCATTATGTAATATGCAAAAATAATGAAGCAGAACACAAATAAATATAAAAACTCTGTTCTGTCCTTATTTGACCACTACCTTTCTGCGTAGCTGAAAAGTGATCTGATCACCAACACTACAGAAATATTTGACCCTCCTTTTAATTAGTTAGTAAAAACATTTTCCATTTTTGGATGAAATCTGGTTTGTAAGGTCCAAAATTGCAATTAATTTATGACAACATTAACAGTAAATTGTTTCTATTGACTTTTGATTCAAAATTGGTACATAAAGACAGTACTTTAATGACCTGCACAGATGTCTCAAAAGTGTTATGTACCTAATGCCAATAATGTATTTACTACAGGTTTGACAAGGTGAAACTGTGCTTTGTGCTGTATCACATGGTGGTGATACTCAATAATTTGCAGAACTGCCTCAATCACTGCTCTACAGGCTTTTGTCCCCAGACTCCATGCCATCAAATGCACATGGACTTTAAAGTGCAGACTTTTGAGTAATCGCTCAACATAAAAGCTGGAAAATTCAGCCCAGGGTGTACCTTCCCTTCACACATTCGGCACCTTTTCCAGATAAGTTACAGAATTCCATTAACCAAATTGTTACACATATGTGACAGAGGTTGACCTTTAGTCATGTCAATCCTTTTTGTGTAGGCCTCAGGCTCCAGCCTAATGGCTCAAAGCCTGATTTACTCACTGTAATAAGGGCAGGAGGTCGAGCAATTGTCAGCTTGCCTGCTCATACTCGTCTCAGAGCCTGGTTGAAGGCTGTTAACACAAAGCTTTTCAAAGTGAATTTACAACCACCACCACTGACATAGGCCAATCAGTACACCATAAATGTCAGGTTAGTGAGATTGAGCAGTAAGTAAAGCACTGGCAGCCCACTATTGGCTGAAATCAATTGCTCAAGGTTTAATGGAGAATAGAAATCCTTGTACAACTAAGTCTGCAGAACCGGCTTGAGGGTGGGAAATGACTTGGAGGGTGGTTTAGGTAGGATTACTCACCAGCCACAGCTGTGGCAGCACTTCTTGCTTTTATTCTTCCATATGAATGATGCCTGTATTGACAGAATCCATGGCCAAAGAGTTGTTGAACCTGACTCTTAGTTATAGAAATAAAATTATTCTTATTTTTATCTATGCGTAAAAAAAAAAAAAAAAGAAAAGGTATAACAGTGTGGTGTCTTACCTGGACAAAGAAGGCTAGGAAATATTTTAGTGTGTTGTTTCAGTAATACCCTACTAATTTTAGGCTTCCATCCCCATAAGGCTTTTTCATAAGGAAACTGTGTTGTTTATGCTGTTGGCTTGTAACTGGAATGTATCACAGATTTCACTAATGAGTGATTATGTACCTGGTGGTCTGAATATCCATGAGATGTAGTTACCCACAAGACTGGATGTTTTTATCATTTTGTGTAGTGACAGCTTGGACAACAATTCATTTGGCTTTGAAAGCATCAGCATTAAAATGTAGAAATCCATTAAAATGCTGTATGCCAAGATTTATAAATTAGGCAATTTCCTTGATTATTGCAATCATTTACAAAATTGATTGTCCCAGTGTGGTATAGGCAGACTTCAGCAATGATCATTGACAACAGGCACATCCTCTAATATCTATACTCATTGTTCCCTAAAAGAAAAGCCACTCTACTGCGAGGTTATTCTCCATCTCAAGGTCAATTATGCATTGAAAAAGTCTACTAATGTAGAAGATCACACATCTTTAAAAGAGAACCACATCAGGCATTTATAGACTGCAGTGATAACCCAAACACTTCTTTTTCCTTCTGTCTGTAATTTCACTGATGGTCAAGGCATTATCTTGCGTCTGTAGAGCACATACTTTTTGTGATCTGCTATTGAAAGGTAAATAATTTTGGCAAATTGCAGCTGTAAATATTTATTTGATTGAAGATTTAAAAGTCAATAATGTGTTTTATTTGTTGCATCCTAAAGTTCTAATTACCCAATAGATATAATGTACAGTAACTTGATATGGGTCAATTATTTCTGCAAGACGCAATCAGGACATTATGTCACAAAGCAAATATGTTCTAGAAGTTTTCCTGTAGTAAAACAAATACAATAAAGCCACAAAGTGCTAGCCACCAACCACAAAACCACAGTGCTTTCTACTTGCGTGGAAATAAGCAATTTGCATGGTAAAAACCTATAAATTCTAAACCTTCAAATGGAAGTGTTTTTCGGAAATCCTTTGTGCAAACTGTACATGATGTCCAGTCATAGCTGGCAACAGTTAATTTGTATGAGGACTCATGCTTATTGTGAGCTTTCAGAACTAATATCCTGAAGTTATTCATCAGTCCTTCTTCAGACAAGATAGCCATTGTTGTCACTGGGAACTCTGATTTAATGAGGTCTTCAAGCATGAGTGAATAACACAGTATCACTATAATCACAATTCTTACATAATTTTTTTCAAAGATAGGCCAACAATTCTTTCAGATCTGCAGAACTACCGACTTGCTGGGTGCCACTGTCCATTCAGTAACAGTACCATGCAGTTAATGTAAAGGTAGCCTTGTATAAATGCTTTCTCTTGCCCTAGAGATACTATTTTACTGTGAAGAAAGGAAGGATTGCATTGCCGGTGACCGTGTGGTACTTCATTGTGTTAGATAAACATTGGTGTCAAAGGAAAACTTTTGGTTTTGTTTTTTGGTATCTTGCAAAAGATTTTACAATGCGTAAGTTTATTGTTTGTACTACATTGCATATTTGTTGCCTGGATTTAGCAAGATGTACATAAACAATTCTGTATTTTATCAGTAATTCAACCTGATGCTTTCTGTGCAGCGACCTACTGGTGTAGAAGAAAACAAATCTAGTGACCTGAGGGCATCTTTAAAGAAGTTTTGATTTCATTTGTGGAACTAAAAAGTAGAGAAAAGTGATTTTATAATGACTATAAGTTCCTACTGAAATAGAGGCCATATGAAGGCTCTGTTCTGGATGTTGTTCACCTGAAATGGAGCCCTGAATTTGGAAATAGGGTAGTGATCAGTATTTGTCACAGTCCCTAACTAATAATCTTATATTAAGTGTTGTCTTTTAAGCATAGGAAATAAACAAATCTGGGGTTCACTATTTTTACCTAGGCTAATGTCACTTGTGCAAAGCTTAGTGCTTTGGCTTTTTAAAGTATTTTATATGTACTTTATATGTCACATCAGCATTCACTGTGGAAAGTGGGGTATTAGCTTTTGTCAATCTGTCAAAAGAACTTTCTTAGTAGCACAGATTGGTGACTTAAATAACTATTTTACACCATAATTTTACAAATTATGATTTTAATATTAGTGTAAAAAATAATTGAGAAAAAAATGTTTCATTTATATTCTATTTCCATTATTTCTTTTTGTTTCTATTTTAAGCTGTCTTTAAGTGCTGTTTCCATTTCCATTGCTCAAGTAAAAGAAGATGAAAGTGATGCACAGTTGCTTAGACAAAAATGAGAAGAACTTGTTTTTGTTTCATTTGTAAGATCAGTTGCTAATAAAGCACACCTTAATTTCCAGTTGGAGATGTGACGAGAAAGATGTAGATATTAGCCTGGGTTTTTGTCAATTCATTTTGTTGTGACCAGTAAGGTTTCAGTGGCAGCTGCAGTAACAGAGTGACAACTCTTCACCATGAAAAATAATTTATCTTTCAGAGGAAACACTCTAAGGAGATCTGACATTTGATGGAATAAAGAAAAGAAATATATCATTAAAAAAAAAAATTCTCATACATGTGAAGGGCCATTCACCATTTCAGAGCAGGAAAGCTGGTGTACTGGTTGGTTAGGTGTCCTAGATGGCATGTATTTGAAAAGTTCAAGGAGAAACACTAACACTTAATGAGCATAAATATATTTCTTTTTAAATAATACACAAGTATCATAATAATACTTAAACAAATCGAATAAACTACTAAATAAAAGGGCTTGATATTTAAGAAGATTTGGTTTTCATCCAGAAGTGTGTGTTACTGATTAGTTCTTGACCGATTCTAAAAGAAATGTGCTAAAACTTAGAGAGACTTGGAAATTTCATTTCAAACTGCTACGACTCCTTGGAGCAGTTATCAAAATGTACCAAGTTAAGGCCTCAGCTGTGTTTCCAGCAGTGTCCTCTCTTCCATGGACCCAAACTGGTGTATTGTTAAGTACCATGTCCTGGCTTCAACATTTTGCTTCCTATTATATCTGAGGACTTGTTTCTTTGTAGGGACCAAACCTTTTCATGCAGATTACCTTCTTTGTTGTTCATGGATTAACACTGTAGAGTTTAATTTGTTGTATATTTTTCAGCATGTCCTAAAGTCAGGTGAGGAGTTTAGAAAACTCAATTACTGATGATATTTTATCTAAAGGATAAACAAAGTGAAGATGAACATTGGCATTTCCTTAGACCACACGCTAATCATGAAGATACTTGGGAAAAAGTGGGTACCATATTGAGGATCAAATCTTTGCATCAATGTTGTCTCTCTGAATTTCATTCTCTTTTTCTGATCAAGCCAGGATCATATTTAAATTACTTGGATTAAGAAGTAAGGTTTTGGGAATATAAACTTGTTAGCTGGTTTCTCCAGAATGGCACTAACGTGTCCCCAGTCTATGGATTTGGTGAGCTTTCAACAGTGAGGACTCTTCAGAAGAAACCCAGTGGCATGGGCTCAGGGGTGTCAGTAGCCCACTGTATGGTAGAGGCACACATTGGAGTAGTCTATGTATCTGAGCCTGGGTGGGCTCGAACTGTAACTCAGGCTGAGTAGCTGTTTGACCTTGAGGTCTGCCATTCCCAACAAAATATGTCTGAAGATCAGGTTGAGGTCTGTAGCCTCCCTTTCCTCCAAACACTACATTTGTCTGTCTCTTTTCTTAACCTTTGTGAGTTTTTGTTTATTTAATAAGATGTTAATTTTCATGCCCTAATTACATGAAAGTGACATGATCCAGAGGCAATAATGTTTCAGAAGTTCTACCTCATTTTATAAAATAAATTTTTCTTTTATTTTTGAAAGGCTAATTTGTGTACTGTTTTCTAGTTTTCTGCCAAGCCAAATCAGATGATTTCTCATTTAAAGATATAGTAACTCTCATTTTGGATCACTTTAAAAGCCCTGGTAGAGTCTTAATCTGCTTAATCCTTCATTATTATTTTATATTTCTTCCACATTATTACTTATCTCTTCTGAAATCTCACAGGTCCACATATTATACTTTACACTAATCTTTCACACTCTATGGCCTGCATGTCATAGTGACTGTATTTATGATCAGAAATAGCTAGCAGTGCCTCTCAGGATGCTATCAATCACAATTTGCAATAACAGTGATAGCCACAGAAGAAGTTTGTGCAATGCTTTCTGCCCTCTCTGAAGCTGAGCAGCACACGGCTCCTGTTCTGCACCCAGACACGCATCAGTAGGCAAGTAAGGAAAAATGGCCCTTTGTCTGTCTCACTGGACTTTCAATCATCTGTTTTAAGGGATGAAAGACATAAAGGATTTAAACTTTCTCCTGCATCCACAGAGAAAACAGCTGGCTACACTAAGTCAAGGCAATTCCATGTCCTGGTAATAATGTATGATTAGAGTCAGTTTGGTGAAGGTATGGATGGCCATTGCCTGTTTTTTAACTTTTCTATCTTTTGTTTTATTAATTTCTGTTTTTCATTAATTCCTTATTTACTACTGAAGAAATCTGACATTAAAAAAAATTTTTTTTTTGGTGATTTTTTTCTCAGAAGTGTGCACATTTGTCTGAGTGCTTCCTGCAAGGGGGACAAACATTCTGGCATTTTCATTCTGTAGGAAAGGTGATTTTATTTACTTGGGGAATTAACAGTATGCTTGCTGTTGAGAGCATCCATTTGAGCTGTCATCAGACATTACTGTGGAAAAAAGTTTTCTCTTTCAAAGGCAAAGCTGGACTGGATGTACATTAATATTTTGACAGTTAATTCCATTGTTTTGTTAAAATAATGCTACTGCCATTCATTTCAACTTAGTATTGACTTATCTGGTGAATCTCTAACAGAGCTAATTTTGAGAAATTTCTGTATAAGAAGGACTTTGCAGTTCAGCATTGAAGGATCTTACTGCCACAGATTGAAACTCTGACTGAATTTCTCCCTCCTTCATACTGTTTGAAAGTCTCAACATAAAAATCAGAGCACTAGATATCTTTTTCTCAGCAAATTCAAGTATCTATATAGGCGGAAAAAATGGACCTTTAGATCCTAGGGAAAGTTGGGGCAATAGACAGATGCAGTCTGCTAAAACAATGTTTGAAGATGATGGAGTGGCACCATGTCAGTCAAGAGCAAATGATGCAATTGCAAATGCCTGAGAAGGTTCTGTATTCTGTGCTTTGTAATAGGGCAGTTTTATACATATACTCAGGCCAAGTCAGTTCTAACATTTCCTTAAACTGCCCCCAAATCTTAAGTTTGAAAGTAGAATGATTTCATAGTAATTACTTGAAAACTCCTAGTAAACTTCATTACTTAATCAAAACACACCAAAATTAATTGCTAAGTCTAAACACAATCAATTTCGTTAGAGGAGTCTTTTATTTTTGAGTGTATGACAGCTATAAATAGTACAAATGGAGGCCTGGGTCCTTAAAATCATATTACAATGTCACTGCAAAATGCTGAGCTTTCGTTTACTCTTTTAAACTTTGTTGGAAGCTGGAGGTGTTGAGGAGCTTCCATAAAACATGTAGTAACTTCCAAGTTCAGAACTCTCAAGTTTTGTCCTGATGTCAGACTGAAGGATTTTTTTTACGTATTTTCATTCTATATTTCATGGTGCTTGTACTTTCTAGTGACTAAAAAGACTCAAATGTTACTTTCCATTCAAGCAAAACCAAAAATGTTAGAAGTTCCAAAGAGGGGCAAATATTTTAAAGTCATACATCAGTCTCTTAAACTTTTCATCCTGGAGGAGTCTGTTGGAAAGGCACCAGGGGACACAGAGAGAGAACTTGGCTTTGTGCATAAGCATAGGAATTTATGTTCGAGTTGCCCATGAGCATTACGGCATTTAACTCTCCAGCACAAGGGTCATGATAGCTATAAATTTTATAACATGACTAGTACCATGTGACTGAAATATCTTTGAAGAGTTACCTCGTGTCTAGAGATCCCAACCAGAGTACTCTGGCAAAAGTACATGGTGGTTGTGGAGCAGATCAACTGCTGGAAAAAAAGGCTTTGGATATAGTTCCTAATGGAGCTTGATGTATTGCCTTCATTATAGAGGAAGTTTGACTTGATTTGACTTCTTTGTGTGGACATCTTCACATATAAAAGAAAATCCAACCTGGCAGATGGGATTTTCTATTCAATGGATGAGACAGGATAAAAGTAATACCATGGCTAGAAGCTGAAACTGAACAAAATTCTTCTCAAAAGAGGAAGGTCAGTAAGTTTTGCAGCAGTTAAATGTAAGAATATCTGACTAAAAGAGTCAAAAACTGGTACCTTTGACTTTTAAAAGGTCATTAGGTTTGTCATGTTTGGCATCTTTGGGTTCGATGATCTCAGTGTTTGCCACCATGGCCTGTGAAACTCCAAAACCTTTACTTTATCTCCTAGGCTGTGCACAAAGACACCAAGATTGTCTGCATCTTTCTTGTAGCAATTTGCATAAAGATCTCATCTTCAATGAGGTGCTTTCTGGGAATTTCTTCCCCCAGCTGCCCAGGTAGATTCTGCTTCACTTTCCTTTTTGGGGGCCAGACAATTGCCACAGGGACTTGGATCAGGTCAGTGATATGAGGTGTTAGTCTTTCTCTTCGCAGGTAGCACGTTTGTGCCCTAAGCTGATTCCCATTGTACAGGCTTGTCACAATGTCTGCAGCTTCAGGTATGGTTGTCCTGGCTTTCTCTGAGCCTCCAGATGATTCTTGACTTAGAAATTCCCTTTCATTATGAGAGCATCAGGTACTCATAGCAATCAGTCCTCATGCACATACTGGTCCTCCCCCTTTTTTCTTGGTCTTTTCCTGTATAGAAGTTAATGGCCTATGAAACATAGTCTGGATCAGATGATTGAACAGTCCCCTCTAACTTTGAAATCCATAAAACTATGAAGCAAATGAAGAAAAGTTATCATGCCTGTATAAACCTTATCAAAACTGAGCTCTGCTAATTCTCTCAAGTAAGAGTTTCTGTACTTATGAGTTCCTCTCAGCCTCCTTTTATGACAGAGTGCAGCACATCAGAATTGTCAGATAAAGATGGGGAGAGAGGAGAGGATTATTATAAAAGCCAACCATGTCGCTCTGCCCGGAAGTCTGCATATTTCTCTTATACATGAAGTGGCATATGCAGACTGCAGCTTAACCCAGAGCTCCAGAGAAATAATGTGAAAGAAATTGCAACAGTAGCTCTGGGTTTTCTTGCAATGATCCTGTTGTAAGAACATTGAATGGATGTGCAACCATACACTGCAACCCCCACAGCTGTCACTTTGGCAAACCTTTTGATGAATTGGATCTTGATATTTACAGAATCTATTAAAATACAGCCCATCATGTGTTTGTTTATATGTTGACAAGATGATGTACACCCTGCAGGTCAAGGGTGATGTGAACTGTTTTAGTGTTCTTGTCAAAGCAACTAAAAAAAGAGCATTTATATAATTTTTGTAGAATAATTGTCTAAGAATGTAAGATCAACATACAAAATTCTTACTTTGAAAAAAAATCTCTGCTGATCTGACACAAGAATCTGAACTTGTTATCAATCAAAAAGACTTTCCTACTTCTTCCCTAATATGTTAGAAAATTGGCAGGTCAGATAGAAAAACAAATAGCAAAATTAAACAGAAAGGAATTGATTTAACTACTTGGGTGGGTATCCTGTACTATAGAAAATTTTTCATTTGGGCCTGTCACTTATTAAATACATTTTTTAACTAATGAGGTTATACAGCGCATGTAAAACCTTGCACTATTTTGCTATAAACATTCTAAGTCAGAATTAGTTTTATGAAGGTATCAAATGTATTTCTTTGAACATCATTCATATATGTTTGATTTTTCCTTGCAGTTATGAAGAAAAAATACTTTCTGAAATTAAATCATGTGAATCTAGTTGTCCTCGCAGACATGCCTTGCAATTCCGAATGTGGCTGTATTGAGCGTGTTGTCTGAGTAAAATTAGACCCCAAACTCATACTCCGAAGGATTCCAGAGCATTCTCCCAGCTTGATTACGTTGCTGTTAGACTATATTTTCATGAAGTTGACTATGAGCTAAGGCAACTTACTGTGAGAGAATCTCTTTCCATTTCACATTTTTATTGCTTGCTTTTTTCAGCACCTTGGAGTCATGTGCCTCATAAATAAATAATTTTTGTCCTAACACAAAGCTAGGTCATGGTCATTTTGTTGCCATAAAAGAAATCATGGGAGAGGGCAGATCAAGAAGATGAGTTTCAAGGCAACAAAAAACACCCTATTTTCTTGGTTTTTGTGTGCATTTTGTAAAATTTTTGAGCTATTCAAGTGTTTTGTTGTTTTAGAATGGAATTGACATGTTTGGAGTGTAGAGTGGAGTTGGGATGAAAAACCTGAGAAAGAAGACTGTGTGGGTGAACAAGAAAGAATGGGTGGATAAAGGGAGAGGATGGGAGGAAATGAAGAAATGGGTCTAGGTAGTGTGAGAAAGGAGGGATCAGCAGTATTGCAGATGAGAAGAGGGACCTGAGAGCAACTTGTGATATCTTCAGATTTTCTCCTTCTAAAGGCAACATGCTGGTTCAGCTCTGGTGAAGGCTTATTCCTGAGCCCTGGAGTCCCTCAGAACACTGCCCCTTGGATCAGGTCTAGGAACGAAAGCAAGAGCAGCCTGTTCTTTTATTCATAGTAAAGAAAGGGTGTTCAGGACTCTTCTGAATCAAAATACTGGTATCTTTTCTGCTTTCCTTCTTCTCTTATTATAGGTTTCTAAGACTGTTCTGGCAAAGAGAAGTGCCTATAGCTTTGTTTCACAAGGAAAGCCAAGAGACTCCACATATTTAAATAGTTCTCTCTTCCTTTTTATTCCTTCAACTTGCCTTGACCTTGCTGTAAAAACATTCCATTAAACATTTTTTTCTCCCTCCACACCAACATCATCATCATCCTTATTATTATTTTTTTGTTGTTATTATTATTTTGTATCTTCTGTTGTGACTGCCAACAATGAACCAACTGGAACTAGTTGTGAGATCGCCAGCTACAGACGCTTACTCAGAGACAGCTGAGCTGATACCACCAAAAGCAGAGGCATAGTCATCAGATGTTAGTGCTCTTTGGTCACTAAGGTTATATGTACCTTCTACAATGTAATGTAGAACTGAGTTATTTCCGCAAGAGCTACTGCACCTGCGTGGCACAATACAGCTGAGGTTTCAATATTGTTAACATGGGTGCATAGTTTCAATGTGTCTGGGTGTGACACATTGGGCTGCATTGCACAGCGTTGGCAAGATTTGAGATTCCCCTTCTGAAGCCACTCAGATCAGTGACCAGGTCTCTGTACTGAGCTCGGTGATTGGACTGAGTACAAGATGTCAGTGACCTAGGAAATAAAACAGACAAACAAACAAAAACCCCAAACAAACAAAACCCAAAACAACAACAAAAAACCAAAACCAAAACAAAAGCAGTATCCCAATTTTCTTATTGTTCTGAGCTATTATTATGATGGTCCTTAATTAGATGCTGAAGATCTTTAGGGTACATGGGATGTCCAAACCTCAAATAAGAAAATCTGAACATCTATTTTCACAGTAGGATCAGAAAAAATAAGTCTCAAACAAGTAAACTTACGCTTAATTTTCTGGAATCTTAGGTTAAATTTTGTTGTGTATCATTTAAAGCACTTAAGCAGTACAGTGTAAAGCAAAGGAAGGACGTTACTGTGATTTGAAAATTAAGTCCTCTGAAAAACGTCCAATTCACTTAAACTGTAATTTATTATATTTTATTGTATTTTATTTTTATTTATGAACAGGTAATAAACATTGCACTGTGATTTATAACTCTGTAAACTAGAGCATGAATTGCAAACAAGGTCTACACTTGTGTTACATTTTCCATATTTTCAAAGTTTGTCAGACTGAATGCTCTTTGGACAGTGTTTCTGACAGTTTAACTAATTATAATGGAAATATAACAAAATGTGCATGCCTTTAGCTGTATTCTTTGGCAAGTATTAAACTTTACAAATAATGTTGTAACTCTAAAAAGGAAAGAATCCAATATATTAGTGAAACTTTTTCATTTTTATTAATGGTCCATATTATGTTCTTGCTTGTGTGTAAGCAGACTTTCAGACAAGAAAAGGAAGAAAAAAAGAAAGAACCAAAGAAATTTCTCTCTCAGTGTCATGCTAATAGGCTTTCATGAGCCTTATGAACTGATTAGTTCATATTCAATGATTGTGCTTAGAAATAAGGGGGTATGGTATTGGATTGAGGCACTGATTTTTTGGAGGTTCTTTGTACATAACCATAGAATCATAAAATAGTTTGAGTTGCAAGGCACCTTAAAGATTATCTAGTTCCAGCTCCTCTGCTGTGGACAGTGTCACCTTCCACTAGACAAGGTTGCTCAAAGCCCCATCCAGCCTGGCCTTTAACACTTCCAGGGTAATCCTTAGTGTTAGGGTCGGATGTTAAAAAGGAAAAAGAAAAGAGCCAAACTGCTTCCTTGTACCTGTGGCTGCTTTCACCAGAGGCTACTGAGCTGGTGTCCAGGGCTCACTGGTGGTCTGCAGGACCTTGCAAAATGTCCTGTGGATTTCACTGAGGAATTAGTTCAATGGATCTCACTAGGTGGTATATTCGTGAGCTGTATTTCAGCACCATTGTGACAGATGCTTTCCCTGATGCAAGATAGGGCATGTTCCATGTCTAGCATTGTCATTCCACTAGGATTTTTGTACATGCACTCAAAGATGTTTGTGTGCTCATCAAACAATTCTTTGCAAATGTACTGTTTTTGTATGCACGCACTCAATTTGCTTGTGAAATCCCGTCCCAGCTGAACACAAAGTGTCAGAGCATGGGCGCAACTCACTTCAACAGGATAAAACCTGGCCCACTCAGTAGCTGGCTGCACTGACTGGATAATGAGATTATGTCAAGAGTCACTAGATGACACTGTTACATAGTTTCACGCAATCGTTTTTCTTAGTGCCTGTGTTTAGACTTTGGAGATATGCTGCACTGTCTACTCTGTGTCAGTTCCAGTTAGTTTATACTAATGCAAGCACCAGAGTGATTTCTGTCTGATTTAATATCTGTGATTAGACTTTGCTGGAAGTCAGAGTTGGTACTTTATTTTGTACAAAGTTGAGGGTAATTTGTGTTCTGGAGACCCAATTTTGCCAGCAATGATTTCTCCTCTGTTAACAAAAAGATCTGCAAAGACCTCTATCTTTGGAGAACTCAGAAGATGGTCATGTCCTCCATGGAACAAGACTGTGCTTACCCAGGGACTGCTGGGGGAAGTGGTATGGTGCCATTGGAGAGGAAAGGTTGGCAAGAGGAGCCACAAATGCTTCATTGGCATTCCACCTGCCCTCCCAGTTCAGACTGGTTCTGACATGGATAGTTTGGAGCCACTGCATCTTCCATGTGGAAACTATGTCTTTCCTTGGCCCTTCTCCCAGTGGAGAGCTAAGAGCCTCTGGTCTTTAGAGTTTTTCCTCCTTCATCTGATAAGACAGAAATTGGCTCACCAGGCTATAGTATTTTATGCTGTCCTTTGCCATGTTAGGATTTTTCTGCAATGCAAGCAGTGGTATGCCATTATTGTTAGGTCCTAAACATACTTACATTCTTACCACTCACATATTATCTTAAGGCTTCCAGAAAAAGGCTTGAGGTATCCCAGGCAGTTGAGTCTTGAAATTGAAGTTGAGTGGAAGTGGTATGTTTCTACTTATTTATTTATTTGTTCATATTTATTTATTTGTTAGCTTTTAAACTTGTATCTGGAAAGCTCCCCCAACACAGTTTTGTGAGCAGTATGACCAAAAATTATGGTTGCTTTTCCTTTTGCTTTTGAGCTGTCCTGCCATAATCATTTACTGGGTAGTAAAGGTCATTTTAGGGAAGCAGCTTCCAGCAGTATTGCAAACCATAGCTCTCCTAAAAATTGCTTTTTCTAGTNGAGAGAGAGAGAGAGAGAAAAGACAGACAAGTATACTTTGGAAAGAAAGCTGGAAAAATAATCCTGATTGTCCTGACTGGTTGACTACAGGCTTTCATCATGATAAAGAAGGCTAAGTATTTTAAGACTGATGTGATTCTATAAATGTAATTTTAAATGTGTTTATATAAAGGTGGTGTTCTT
This sequence comes from Formicarius rufipectus, assembly GCA_013399695.1. NCBI lineage: Eukaryota > Metazoa > Chordata > Aves > Passeriformes > Formicariidae > Formicarius > Formicarius rufipectus. The sequence goes on along the minus strand of VXAU01004354.1, from coordinate 96,367 downwards.
GTTTTTGTATTAAAAATGTACTACAATAGTCACACTTCAATGTTAAGACAGTAAACATTTTTTGCACCATTTTCTTCAAGAGCATGAGGAAACAACCAGTATGAAAGCAACATGAAAATGGCTGGTTCCTTTGAGTACTAGTCTCAGTAAACCCCATTTTAGGGTGTGGCAATTTATTGCAGGTCATGCTTGCAGCATCAGTCACTAACATTTGATATCAGTCAGTTAAGTATCTGATCTAAGCAAGTTAACCTTGCTTATGATGTGTTGCCCTCTGATAGTGCATTTTTCTCTCCATTGTCTCTACAAGGACATTCCATAATACTATCGGGTTATGTGCTTAACCTTAGTTGGTTATTGCTATGTGAAATGAATCCTACCTTCAAGTGACTAACAAGCTGCATTTTATGCTGCCTGTGAACAAAGAAAATAACAAATGGTGTTCCAATATTTATTATCAGGTTCCTCTATTGTAAATTCACTAAGAGAGTGCTATATTGCAACAAAAGATGTTTCGGTGCCTCTGAGCAGATACAAACCAACTAGTTTAAATCAAAGTAATTATTTCAGTCTTATAAATAATGTAACTCCAACAAAACTGAGTTTACCATGGGATTCAAAACTCACAGTAAAGCATGGCACATACGTCCCATTGTGCTTGTGATTGCCCTGTTGTCATGCTTAGGTAGCTAATTTACACCCAGAGAACAGAGTTGTCTACAACAGTCCCAGTCACTTTGAGTGCAGTGTAGGCTGTGACTATAATTGATATACATATGAAAGAATTGCGTCTTTTCCTGTGCAACACATCTGATATGTTTACTAAAACAAAGTGTTCCCTTTTGCAAGTAAAAAGCAGCCGATGTATTTATTGGATAACATTTGTTCCCAATCGTAGCTGTCAGAAGGTCAGAAGAAGTTCAGAATTACATGATGGAGTTTTTATATATATATATATATATAATTATTTTATTTTAAATGACCTGGTTACTACCATAACAAATTTTATTAAATTGTTTTGGTTCTATGATATTGGATTTTTATATTAATGCCATATTTAAAATGTATTTATAAACCAGTTGAGCTTTGACTATTATGGTTCAGATCTGTGTAGCTTTATAATTGAGACATTTGCAAATTTACCATTAAAATTATTTTGTCAGGAACCAAGCATAGATGCATTTTAAAACAAAAACTTCGGACAATTGCATCATGATGGATTTTTTGGGTCCTGTTCACTTTTGCTCTCAAGGATATTAAATCAATACAAATCTCAGAAATAACTGTATACAATATGTGAAAGATGTGTGTGATGAGATTTGGATTTTTTTCTCATTTATGTGCACAGTATATGTAGATGTAAGGTTAAAGTTGAAAGACTGTTCAAGCAGAGTTGTAAAGGTAATGGCATGGCTTACCTCAGGTGTAAAATTGGAATTGCAGTACGTATCTTTTGTAATATTACAGGTGAAAATTGCTACAATCATTTGTTATAAGTGAGGTAAAGTCTTCCTGTTCTTTCACTCCCGTCATCACAGTAATATAAAAATCTGCCAGCTATCTGCTTCTGCTGGTTATTATTGTGTTGACTTCTAGAGGACTTACACTGTAATTAAAAGATTGAAACACAGATGCTCTGCCTTGTGGAGAGTGATGACTTTTGACACTCTTTGTAGTCCTTGCATGCAATTTTGTTTTAAGAGTTGCTCATAGTAGTACGATTTGAGGTGTGACTCAGATCCTACTTACAATGTTAAAAACTCTATTAGAATCTGAGGGTTTGTTTTAATGTATGATGATCTTGAATACTTTTAGCTAGAACACACTTAAGATTGGAAAAATGTCAACAAAAATGGCATTTAAATATGCTGAATATGAAATGCATCTACAATTAAACTATATTATTATTAATGATTAACTTGTAGTGATTAGAACTGATTTAATTAATAATCAGAACTACAGTGGTAGGAATACAGTAATGCCTCCTACATTTTCACTAAATTTGATATAGTAGGTATAAAAGCTAAATCTCCTGAAATGTGAAAAAACAAATGGAAAAAAAAATAAAAGGAAAAAAGAAACCCAGGAAACGTCATTTTCTTCTTTCAGAACTGCTATACATTCCGTATAATACAGGATATCCTGTATATATAATGAAGTCAAATATGAAAAGCATACAGGGAACACTCTTTTCAATATTGTCATGGCAAATGTGCTTTTCCAAACATGCAGCTGTTTAAATTTCCAGAGATTCGGGGAAAACAATAACTGCATCTGGACCTATTGTCTGTGATTGGTTCAACACAGGAAGTTTGTTTGGCGCATGAGAACTGTACACCATGACTTTTCTGTCCTGCCTGGTTCCAGATTTCATATCCTTGCAACTTCACTTTTCACAAAATGACCTCTAGAAGTAGTTACATGCTTTTGGGATGCTTTCAAGAAGGTTACTGAAGATGCAGGTGGACATTATCAGGAGTAAGCAAAACTCACTGAACCCAATGTATCTCACTGTCGAGCAAAAGTTACTGTGTTTTTTTGTGAGAGCTTTTTGTCCCTGCTAATACCTCTTCTCTACTAACACATTGCAAGGCGAAGTATCCCAGGACACGATTCCTCCTGAACCCACAGTGATAGATGGCATTGTACATTTTCATCTTCTGTGTGCTGAACTTCCAGTGGTATCAGAAGCAGTGCTAAGTACATAATAACTGAAAAATATTTCCATATCAGTGTTATACAATGGAATCAGTGTAAAAATAGAGTTCAGGACAACAGTTTAGAGGACAAAGAACCTACATCCATACTAAACCTCGGCTTCATTAGTCCTGCTTTCTGCACAGCTATCCTTTAAAGTATGGAATGCTCCTGAATGTACCTCATTATTAAGCCTCTGGTAAGTGTCTTTTCGTCTCTGTCAGTTTGTTTATTCATCCTTGATTCCATGGATTTGCTCAATTTTCTAGTAAGTATAATATATTTCCTATCCAGATGCCACATGGGATTACTAGACAATTTACTTATCTGGGCAAAATGAATGTCTTTCCTTTGAAGCCTGGAGTAACTCAGATCCTTCTCTGCTCTCTACCAGAGAATGAAAAGTCTTTGAGAAAAAGAAGCAAAATCTACCACAGTGACATATTATCACAGTCTGTTGGATGAATCACAGTACTTTTTGATGGAACAGTCGGCAGAGGCTAGTGTCACAGTGCATTAACCTCTCCCGCCTCACTCATCCCATACTCCCAGTTTCTTGCAGAGTTTTTAGACGAATTTGAACAAGCTAAGATGACAGTCCTTGGATTGCAGCAGCTGTTTGGGTTGTCTCAGTACAGTGTCTTATCTAAAGCTGGGTGCAACTCTAATAGCAGTGACTCCCTTTTTTGTCTTCTCCTCTTACCTTTTACTTTGATTCTTTGTTGTTTATTGTTGTTAGGTGGAGTGAGTTAAAGATACTAAACAACCAAGGATTTTTAGCGTAGGAATGTTTCCAAAATAACTATAAAATATTAAATTTACGTTATCCACAATATGTTGGAGGTCAGTACACCCTCCAAACATGATGTCTGACAATTGTGCTTTCTTAGTGTGGGTTATAAAAAGAATATAGTAGACTTAGGAAAACATCATAATTTAAGAAGTGACACATTTCAACAAAGACATAAAACTGTAGGCAGCACAGAAAAGAGGCAAAACCTTAGGAAACCATTACTTCATTAGGACAAATATTTTATGTCTTTTAAAAGACTCCTTATTAAAATGGGTGAGCTCTAGGATACTCATGCTTGCATGAAATCATAAATCTGCCATTTGAGAACAAGAAGTGCTTTTTTCTGTGGATAAATTGATTTTTATTACAACTTCATCAAATTCTTTGAAAACAGTTAATCTGAGTGTATAGCTTAGAGTGAGAAGACACAGTTATTTTTAATATTCTGTCATCTTACAAGTATAGTGGTCAAGCCAGTAAGAAAAAGCAACCCCATACGGTAGGTGTGCGGTCTGTGAGGCATTTAAAAGAAGCTGAACAAGGACTCATTTGCTTACTATTAGCAGGGACCTGATCCTCTTGAGGAATCCTCTATATAAAATATATAAATGTGCTCTTTTATTTCCCAGGTTGTTTAGTTTCTCTGTCCTTTCTTTAGTATGTCTTCCCTTTGTCCTCAAATGTATGGACTAACATATATATGACCTGCAGTTGCCGACCTTCCCAGCGTACTGGCTGTCAGACTAAAAAAGGGCTGAGGTTTTAGCTTGTCTGCAGATACATTCAGGGTTTATTTTCTCCATGCATGGGAGGAAGCTGGTAGAGATCTGTACCCCACTGGGAAACCAAAGATTTCCTTTCTGGTGGAGATGAAGTATGGCAATTCCTGCTTAACTTCAGAAAACTGTGAAGTCACACTCCGTATTAATCTTTTTGTATGTAAGTGTAGAATTTTTGTGATTATACATGAGAGAGAAAGAGACAGGAAAGGAGTGGGGAAAGGTTACACTTTCATCACATTTTCTGGGTCTCTCAATTCATTTAGCCTTATCTGTGTCTTTTAGATTGCAAGTGCTTAGGTGCCAGGACAGTTTTTATGTATGCCTTTAATAGCCTATCACTGGGGTACAACAGATAACTCGTTACAAATTGTTGGGGTTTTCCAAGGAAACAATTTTTTTTTTTAATCAGAGAATGCTGAGAAACTAAAAGTCCTTGCATAAAAATGTCCATTTCATGAGCTTTTCCTATGAATAAGACTTTGAGGAAAATGGTTCTAAATTATCTGAACATGAAGTTTTCATGTTTTCTAAACAGAAATATTATTTCTCAGCTCAGAATTTCCTTAATTTTTAAAGTTCAGTAAGCTTATAAGGGAACATTTTATTATGATTTATAAAATCTTGAAACACTAGTTCATTTTTTTATTATTATTTTTTTTTTAAAAACTTGCTCCAAAACATGTTTTATTATTTCTTTACTACAATTGTGAGGCTTTGGCTGTATTCAGTAAAATAGTTTTGCATACAACTCCACTACGCAGTGATTAATTTACCCTTTATATTAAATTTTGAGGATAATGGGAATATCATAAAAATAATTGGTTTTTTAAAAAAATTTATTTATTATTTTGATTTAAGGAAGAATAAAACTTTTCATGAATATTTTACTGTGAAAATTTTCAACACGGAATATAATCACTAGTTCTAATGGTTTCAAATGTTTTCATCTGCTTTGAGTTCCATTTTAAAAAAGTCATCATTTAGGACCAGTACAGCTGCTGCTCAAATTACTCTACTGTTTCTGAAGTGTAGATGTTTCATCTGTGTTGGCCGGCTTAACTCATCTATACACTTTACCTTACAGTTATTGGGGGGAAAAATAATGCCCTTTCATTGAAAATTATTTTGTCACAGAGAGAATAGTTGAGAAAGGCTGGAAGGATAAAGGTGAGGTGTGTACTGCTACATGTGAAAGAGAAAAATGTAGAATGTAACAGAAAAAGACCAAACACAAATCTTTGCAATCTGTCCTTGGTTTTCACTCTAATGAGCTATTGTTGGGTGTTTTTCTGCTGCCTTGATAAATTGAGGGACAGAAACAAGGATCAGATGAAACAGTGGCTGATGGGAGACTAGAGGTAAGTAAAGAGAGTTTTGAATAAGACTGCTTAGCTAAATAAGATGAAGTTTTAAGTAACAGTAAGAAAAATATTTCTTAATCTATTTAGACATAAGGATAGAGAAGGACCATAATAGCATAAATTATAGAATTGCAACAAGGTTACCATGTTGGAACAAGAATCGTGGAACATAGTCATAGAAAAACATAACATCGAGATCTAAATGTAACCATTTATAGAGCCTATATATGTGTTACATGTAATTTTAGGCCTGGCAGTACTTGATTCATTCCAGGAACAAGGAAACATGCTTGTGGTTGAATGCCTGACACCATTAACAGTCAGTGCCTCTGGGTTGCTTGGACATCTCCAGTCTCAATACCGTCTTTGTTAGACACCAGATAGCTTTTGAGAACTATCTGAAGCCCTGCAGAATGTAGCTTGGCTCTGTGCTAGATTTTTGTCGAATTTGTAAACCTGTATCATTTTATGATTTAAAAAACTGTGTCCATGAGTTGCACGTAGTCCAAATGAAGTGCAGGCTACAGCTTTACTGCTTATTTCCAGATCAAATCTTACTGAACTACACTCTTTGGCATGAATTTAAAATGTGGATACCTAGAAGGGAAGTACTTCATTTTGTTATCATCCATGTAATTTTCCAAATTAAGTGCTTTCATTCTCATCCATTGAGTCTTCCAGTCAGGTTTTAATTTTCACAGCATGAAGATGTGATGAGTACATGAGCAGTTATTCAGATTTACTGGTCATAGCCTGAGATTAATTACAAAACATAGGTTTGTAATAATGACCTTGCCAAAATCTATCAAACATTGATTTTTTTCTGTGTCAGCAAATATGGAAATGAAAAGGATTATGGAAAGCTTGAGCTGAAGACTAATTGGAACCTGTTGCGTTTCATCCACCTCAAAAGATATACAAAATGTTGTAATGATGAGTCCACCCTTTATTTACAGCATACACAGTTCGTGACAGTGGTTTTTATAACTCTAAAAATTACACTTAATAAATATGAGAAGATACAGGTTTTCTTGATTACATAAACCTAAATGTTTATTCAAGCTTTCATGAGAAGTTTGTCTTAATTTAAACAGAGCTAGGGCTTCTGAATGCATGCCATTTTTTTGATGTGGACACAAAAAAAGTTTAAGTAACGTCCACACTCATTTAACCAGTAAATGTATTCTACAGAGGCTTTGCTTTGGCATGGTTTGCCTCTTGAAATCAGAATGACTTTTCATAGATAGATGGTATTTAAGGGTTTTATCCTTTGTTGCATGAAGAATTGCTGGCTTTAATTAAAAAATATCAGAAGAAATACGTAAATATTGCCACTGTAGTTCAGAGCTATGTAGTATTACTTGCATTTTCCCTATTGGTGTTGATATATGTAGAAGCTGGAGACACTAGCACATTGTAGATATTGCTGCTGAGAAAGAGAAGGGAAAAAGATAGGCTTGAAACACAGCCTGCAAGATGGCACAAAGCCAATGCACTGAAAAATGGCAAACGTCACATTTAACAGCTGGACATAGAAATATTTCTCTTTAATTTGGAAGGAGAAAATTTTTTTCACAGCAGGGCACTCTCAAAAGAGCACAACATCAAAGAGGGTGGGTCTCCCCAGTCAAATATCATCTGGCTCCAGTGATGGAGCAAAATGAATGAACTGTCAGGACTTTTTTCCAGTGTGTATGTTTTTGCCAAGTGAAAAGTAAAAGGTTTAGTGGCTTGTTCTGATCACAGACCAAATCCTGATAATGGAAAGCTGATTCCCTAAAGTCTTTCTCTGATCAGCTGACAGGCAATGTCTGAAGAAGACTCCGTATTGATTGATGGTCCACTTTGTATTGATGGCCCCTGCCACCCCTAGAGATAAGTGAGATATACCAAATGCTTAACAGCTCTGGAGAGCTCCTGTGATTGTGTCTCAAGCCATGTTCTAATCTAATGTTATAATCCTCACAGAAACAAACTCACTTCCAAAGAAACTTAACATGATACTTACCAACACCAGACCTGCACTCTGGCAAGAAAAAAACCTGTTTCACATTCCCCACTGTGTGTCCACTGGCAACACCAGCACTACTCCTTAATGCACTCTTTTCATTTGTTCCTTGACTCTGACTTCAACCCTGAAGAAGTTTCAAACTAGCCATGTGTGCTGTTTTTCTGGCAATACTGTAATTGAACAAATTTGAAGAAATAATACAACACAGGAATTTTTTTGATACAAAAACATCGCAACACAGTTTGTACAGCCATTACTCATTTGTTTTATGAGAAATCTCAGTCATAGTTTATCATATACTTTATTACTTGACCTTTTAATCATCATCAGGGAACTTGACATTCCAGACATTCCAAAATATTCCAAACTAAAAATATCATTGTGTCTCATTATTTAAAACTCACAAAGGAATTAAGTATATTTTATAAAGTATGTGATTTTTACTGAAATTCCTCTTTTATGGTGAACCTTAATGAGATGTTTAAAAAAGGATTGAAAGAATTATCTGTGGAGTTTGTATTGTAGTAGTAAATGGGTGCTCTGATGAGACAGATGTTCTTCACATAAGCTGTATAGACAGTCCCTGCCCATATTTACTTAGAAACTCAGTGTGAAGATAAAGAAATCATGCACAAAAATTTTATCAAAATCCTTGTTTTCTACAGCCATGGGATCAAGACACAGAGTTTAAGTACTTGTTATGATTCATGTGACAAACCTTTTTCAGAGCAGGCATTAAAACCCAAGCATCTGCAGAACAGTTCAAATATCTGAACAGAGATGCTTCATGGAATTTTAAATCCTGGAAAGTATCTAAGACATACAGATGGAGTTGACAAGTAATGCTCAGAACTAAAGGCGAATCGCCTGTCTTCTGGAGCAGTGACTTCAGGTTCAGTGGGACACTCGAACCCGATAGAAACACCAGCTGAAACTTAAGTTTATGCACCTGAATATAACTATTTGTGCTTTAGTCCAGCAACAAACCCTTATCAGTGGATCACGACCATTACACTATACAGGAATGTTTTTATCAGAACAAAGTAATGTTCTTGACATTGCTTGAAAATTAGGTTACTTGTGGACATGCTTTCTTTTCAGAGGGTTTTCTCACATGCAGCATATCTCTGAATTATTTTTTTTTTTTATAAAATATCCATAAACACTGAGTCAGGAATTTCAAAGTGAAGGTGTGGAAGTCATCACTACCTTGTGAGGTGATGAGGTGATCTCCAGAGATTCCTTCCAATCCCAGTGGTTCCACAGTTCCCTGAAGTGTCTTACTTGAAATGAGACCATAGCCAATCACGGTATGCTCTAAGGAAATAGAATAATTCCTTATCTCACGGCAAGAAGTCTTTCTTAGAAAATTAGAGGAAATTATATGATCTTTTACCTGCCTAAAAAGCAGACAGGCATGTATGGTTCCAAAGTGTCCAAATTAGCAGTTTTAAGTCTAACTTGCTAAAGGGCTTTTTGCCAGTTCTACAGGACTGAGAGTATCTCTACAGATCAGGGAATGTTTAAGGTTGTAAGGGACCACTGAACCACTTAGTCCAGTCCCTTGCTCAAGAAGTTCTCCCTAGAACATACTTCTCAGGATTGTGTCCAGATGGCTTTTGACTGTATCCAAGGAAGGAAACTCCACAGCCTCTCTGGGCAACCTGTTCCAATGCGTGGTCACCCTCACATTAAAGTTTTTCCTCAAATTCAAACAGAACTTTCTGTGTTCCAGTTTCTGCCTGTTTCCTCTTCTTTTATTGCTTGGGACCACTGAGAAGAGTTTGACTCTGTCCTCTTAATAGGCTCCCTTCAGGTCCCTTCACAGTCTCTCTAATCTGGCTCTTAAAATGCTTAAGGGAACATGTATTGGAGTTTTTAAATATTCTAAAGGTAAAGAAAAGAATGTGATGCTTCATTATACCGGAAAGTATCCCTAAGAATTGAGCCTGGGATTTGTAATTCTAAGATTTGCTACCTCTCTGAAAATGCTGGTTCTTGCACATAATTATGAAAATACAGTTTGGAACAATGTTTTGAAACCATACTCAACAGAAATTACAGGAGAGAGGGACCAAAAGCTGTTCTCTTTTTGCATTGTCAAGTTTCTTTTACCAGCAAGGTCAGCCATTCCTGGCTCTCATTATTTCTCATGTATTAGAATGAAGACAATTTAGAATTTTAGAAGTTTCTTTTAGTCCTGAATGTTTTTTCTAAGGTTGTTGTGTTATCTGTAAGTCACCTGAGTAGCTGTGTACCTGCTCTCTTGTCTCCTCTGTGTTGCCAGTTTGAAGCTGAGTGATGAAATCTGCCAAAATCCTACTGGAATATTTGGTTGCTAAAGGAATGATAAGGCATAATTCTGTTTTTTCTTAATTTCACTTTGCAATATGTAAAAGTTTTAAGAAGCTTCAAGAAAATGGTCAAAGCTGTGTCATTACCTGCAAAGGAAACACTGCTCTGTTTTCAGAGGCACTACAAGCAGTAAAGGATCATCATAACTGTCTTGATTTTGTGGTTCAGAATATCAGCTCAGGAGCTTTAGTACTGAGTAAGTTCCTTAAGGGCTTTCCAGGTGAATGAGAGTTTTCAACAGTGGACCCTTACAACCTTCTTGTAATTTGTTTTCTGACGTAGTGGGATATGCATCTGTCAGTTAACTGGTATGAGAGTCTCCTGTTTGGATGATTTCAGATTTGATAGTTTACCTCTCTGTTTTAAATCCACTTTTTCCTTTTGAGTCTGTTTTGTTGCTTGGGTTGTTTTTTTTGTTTTGTTCTGTTTTGTTTGTTTGTTTTGTTCCCCCTCCCCCCACCCCTCCTCAGGTCTCTCTGTACACTAAGCATAGATTGGCAACACTTTTTCTCTTCATGCTCCATGTCCCACATGGAAAAGACCGCAAAGGACAACCTCAAACTGTTGCCTCCACATGGTCTTCTGCCAACAGGGCTGCACAGGAACACAGTGAAGTGAGCAGTGTGGAAAACCAAAGTTAAACAAATATATCTCAATTGCAGAATGATGCGTGCCTAGAACATCACCTCTTTGTCTCATCACTGATCCTGTTAGGAGAGTACAAAAGTGCACACTGTGGAGGCCTGTGTTGTGAGTGGATACTGCAAGAGCACTGGTCCTTCACAGAGCTGCCTGTATTTGTGCAGAAGTTTTCAGCTTCATGTGTGGAGGTTTTTTCTACTCTGTGTCTTCCCCTCATTGTCCTGGTGTTGAGTAACACCAGTTTGTGTTACATGAAATTCTTTCCTATTCCAGGACTTCCATGGGCCTGTGTCAAAACAAACCATTGAGACCTGACTTAAAATAAAGATGAAAAAAAGTATTTTATGAAGTCCACATAATCAACAGGGCATTGCTGTCATGACACTTTCGGGTATAAGGCCCCAATCCACCAGTCGCTTACACAGATGCTTGATTTCACACACGAGTAGTCCCATTGAGATCAATGGGACTACAACATGTGCATAAGTGTTTGCTGGACTGGGGTCTAAGTGAGAGATGAAGTCTTTCACCTAGCATAGACAGTTCAAACCAATGTTTATAGTTTCATATGCTATAATCCTTTGAGAACCATTAAAACTAAATAGCTTTTAATATTATTTGGCAAGTATTCTCTTTTACAAAATTTGCTAGATGATGCCTGCTAGATTAAAGAGAAGGAACATTAAGCACATATTACAAGATGTACGCTCCAAATCAGATATGGTTAATTGTAGAAAATTGCTTTGAATAGTGTGAGCAGTTAAAGACCATTGGCTGTCAGGATACATCCTTGTGTATTTTCACAGAGAGGTTGCATCCTAGGGAGTTTATTGCCAACAAGGGTTGGAGAACTTTTTGGTTTGATTTTAACCAGTGAGGCCTCCTGATGTTTCCTCCTTACTCACTTATTTCAGATTTCTGTTCTGTTAATTGTTTGTAGGAGTTCAGAATGCTTCGGAATGCTTGGTGGTAATTCAAGGTATAAACAAATTTTCACTATTTTGCCCGCAATACGAAAGCTGCAAAACAGAAAAATCATTCTTTGAATGAACCATTGTACTCTCTGCATGGCAAGGAGATATGTTCCAGTTAGTTAAAAAATAGAAGCACTTCAAAGTAAGTATTGACATAGATTATTTTGCATACATGTAAAGGCTGTAGTAACCAGCTTTCATTTTCTACATGATAATAAACAAAAGTATTCTTATTTCATCCTAAGCCAAAAAGTTTGAGTGTTATCTGTAGTATATTTTTAATTTTGCTATCTGTCTATAAAGAATCTTAAGGTGTATTTTAAGTGGGAAACAAATCAGTTAGTCGTATCAAGCAACAGTGGAATCTATGAGAAGTATTTATAACAAATGCCTTTGTGGAGTAATGTTGAATGCAGTTGAATAGGGGACCTGTCTAAACACTTCCACTTGTAGTAGAATGATGTTGATGACATGTATACTACTATTTTTAAATAACAGTTTTATGTGTGTAGTTGATTATTACAGATTCAATAATATTTATTAGACATCAGAGTTGAAGTTATCACAATGTGACAAATAGTCATTTCTTTATACTGGCTGAGAATAATTTGCCTGTTTACTGTACAGATAATCTAAAAAGTAGTATGTAATTTACAAAGTATTTAAATGTTTGAGATGTGGCCTTTGTAAAGGATGTGATTAGATAATGCTATTATTATGTATCAACATCAGTATTTCTTTTTTGTTAAGCTGCATTTGGAGACTTTTCCATGTGTATTAGTTTGCCTCTGAGTTACATTTAATTTCTCTTTTATACAGAAAGACTAAGAGTTGTTCTTAGAATATTTGCAGAATACCCTTAACTGGTCATGAATCTAGTGGAAGAAATGAGAAAGAAGTGGTGGTTAGATGCATGATTGTTTCTACATAGCTTTCTCATTCAGTATCTAACAAGAAAACGTGTTTTGAAGGGTCTACCTGCCCTAAGTCAGGTGCCCAGCTCCTTATATTAACACATTTAAATTCTAAAAACATTAATTCTTTAAGCACTTGTTATCAATAAAAACCCAGCTGTAGTTTGATTTTCAACCTAAACTATGCTCCTTAAATCTTTTCTGTTTCTTCTGAGCATTTTCAGCTTTCTAGATAATGAGATCCTTTGGCAGTGTGTTGGTTTCAAGGAGAGCTAGACACCAATATACTACACAGAATCCAGTCTAAATGAGTAAGTTAAGTCTTGCATACAATCCGATTTGCTTTCAGTTTGACATGATTAGAAGAGCTAACTAATAAATAATGTATACTTGTCATAATAAACACTAGAGCTCATTGGCATTTTGCTTAACAATCACTGCCTTAGGTATGTCAAATCACTGAATTTTACTGTGCAGTTAGCACTGTGAGTCTCAGAGCTTTTCAGGAAATAGATTGCTATTGTGCTTTGGGAGAACTAACCTTCCTTGTAATTTCCTAGGTTGGTTATAGAGCTCTCTTCTTCTAATAATGCCACTGAACTCTCTCTTCCCATGTCTCAGAGCATACATGTAGTCAACTTTACTTAAAGAACTAGTTTATTCCAGAGGATAAGTAAAATTAAAAAAAAATATAATCAAATAAAGGCATGAAAGTTTCCTTCAAAAGAAGGTAGTGATGATTACATAAGTGTTTATGGGTAAGAATAAGGAGGAAGGCCAACAAAGCAGATACCCTGTTGTGAGTTTATTATTGATCATCCAATTTGAATGAAGAGGCAGGTGAAATAGTCTATAAGCAGTTGGGAGAAGGTTCATAAGGTTCTCTTGAGGGACTTGAATTTACCAGATGTTTACTGGAAATATAGCACAGCGTATAGGAAGCTGTCCACAAGAATCCTGGAATGGATGGTGAGGGAGTCAGCTAGGGAATGTGCCCTGCTGGAATTGTTTGGGAGCAGGGAAGGTCTTTTGGGTTATGTGGTGGTTGGAGGCTGTCTTGGTCACAATGAACAGAAAATGAGTTTCAAATCTCAGAGAAGTAAGGATGATGGTCAGAAGAACTGACATGTTGGACTTCTGGAGGGCAGACTTTGCCCTGTTTAGAAGACTTGCTGTCAGAATCCCTTGGGAGGCAGTCTTGAATGGCAAGGAGTTCAGGAAAGCTGGATGTGCCTTAAGAAGGAAATATGCATACCTTTAACAGGCTTTAAGCTAAGTATCCAGGCTTATAAGCATTACCCTTTCACACTGTTTTCCACTTCTGCTTAGGAGAGACACCTGTAGAAGATGCTGTGGTGTTATGACATCAAAAGCCAGGACTCAGTACTCTGCTACCTTGAATATTCCCATTGAAGTCATGGGTAAAACTTCTTGTGGGAGAAGGCCCATGTTAAGTGACCTGAAAATTCTGTGACCGTAGACATTTGATGTCCTAAAGAATAGCTGTGAACACTAAAAAGAAAGATTCTGAGCTAATTGTAAGAATTAATTCTTGGGTATTTTGTTTGTTTGTTTGTTTCACAATGTCTTACAACATAAAAATTTATTCTAATTTACAATACAAATGTACATGAAAAAAAATAATTTCTATTTTCAGCATCAGTCTCTTCTCTGACTGCCTGAAATGAAAATGAGAGGTCAATTAATTGTTTTTTATTACCTTTATTATATGACTAAATGGAAAAATAAAATGCAAGTATAATATCTGAAGACACAGTCTTTTAGCAGACCATGGAAAGAGAACAAGGGAAAATAACAAATAGAGAGGAAATAACTTCACTTAACTAAACATTTTTCTCTCACTGTCTCTTCCGTGAAATTGTTTTTAATTGTTTCATAACTCACCTTTCTGTGCTATTACATTTGAGCTCATTAATTCTAAAATTCTGTGGCATCTATACCAGAAACTGAGACAATTGGAATTGCATTTGCTCCACCAATCCAAGTGAACAGTACTAAATCAGTACAGAAGTAAAAGTAATTGAGAGTCCTCAGAAGGCTCTTTTGTGCTCTGCTAATGTGCCTTATCTGTTAATGCTGCTTAAATCTTAGATGGTCCTTGTTTATTTTACTTAATAATGATTGTTCAGAGGTTTTAGAGAATCACTTATATGAGATGCAGTATGCTTTACAAGTTCTATTGTTATTGCCATTATGTGTCGCTATTATCATTGTCATTAAAAGTAACAGTATTTGTGTCCTACAAGTGATTATCAACGACCAATCCAATAAGTAATAAATCCAGTCCTTCATATTTGATTTATATTTGCACACTATTACAAGATGAACCTGACTTCTCTTTATGTCTTGATAACTGAGTAATGTAGTGTTTGAGAGGAAAAGAATACAAAAAAAAAATGGAACATAGAAGAGTTGCATTGTAATGGCTATGATTTGAACTTACTTTCTTACAAAATGAAGCCATTCTTGTATTCTGGAGTCAATGGATGAAATTCACAGAATAAAATATCCATCATATGGCAACTGCAAGGAGAAACACAACATATGTCAAATGAGAAGAGTGCAGTCCTCTTTTTATCATATTCCAGTCTCTGCCAGGAATTTGGCTCATTCTGAGAAGAGGAAAAAAAGAAAAAAAGGCAAAAATCCCCAACTCAAATCAACAAAAACCAGCAACAACTACCACAACCAAAAAAATCATAACAAAACAACCAAAACAACCCAAACGTAAACCAAAGTCTTAAAACTCAGTAAAAATATCAGTTATCAACATCTTAGATCAATGACCACTGTTAGATACAGGAAAAAAATAAATACAGTCTCCACAGCGACTTGGAGAAATGCTGTTTTAGTTTGCCATGAGGCTCTTGCATGTGTTAAAAATTGTGCTAGTGTAGATTCCTATTGTGATCAAGTGAGGTTGTCAAAGACTTTCACTAACATCACTTTACCACAGGATCTTCCAGTACTTTCTGTAATACATACTGTAAATGTTTAAGTACATATTAATGTGGAATAGCAATGCAGAAGAATAAATAAATAAATAAATAACCAAATAAATAAACAAACAAAAAATATATATCTATATCCCTAGAGTTTACTGTGGTGTCTGGGTTTACAATTTGCACTACAGATTTGCTTTTATTCTATTATTGCAGGTTGAGATTTGCTCCCTCATGATGGTTTCTTCAGGCAGTTATATAGTGGTTGACTAATATAGGTAATTGTAAAATGAATAAGAATTGGTACACAATGGTAACATGAATAATAATAACCATAACAGTTGTTTTTTTTTTCCTTTTCAGGTTTTAACTTGCATTATGCAATTTGACAAATAAGCAGATACAATGCAGTGTTGTTATTTCCCTTCTAAACTTAGGACTTCTGCTTCCTTACAGCTGGGATTACAAACCTGTAAGAACAGGGCTAAGAGTGGTGTTGGATGGATTCTGACAATGCAGCATGTCAGTAATATCTTCCTAGAAAAGGAGACCAGAGTGTCACTAATGCATCACTACTTGCAAGACTAAAACAATTGAAAATATTTGGTCTTGCTTGCAATGCAGTCCTTCTGATTTCAGAACAAGGCCCAAGAAACCTTCACTCCTATGTTTTTATGACAGATTTTAATTTTTCTTGTCAGTTCCTAACTGCCCATTTAGATGAAGTTTTAAGTGGGACCCTGTGTGTCGAGATATGACTGTCAGTACTGGTTATGGCAGTCTTTGTCTTTCCTGTTTCCTAATATCTGGGTGTTAGGAAGTTATCATCTCTTTATTTATGAGAATTGTTTCTGTCTCATGTTAAGCCATATATTGTTATGTGAATAAGCATCATGTAAATGGATAGATAGTAAACACTGTGAGTGTTTGAATAGGTATTGCCAAAATGGTTCCAGCCAAGCAGTTAGTTATTAATTTTTCCTTCTCTTCATTTTTTAGGCTGATTTCCTGTAAGACTTTTCTGATTTCATTACAGATTTTTATTGTTTAGAATATTTTGCTTATATATTCCAAGTCCACTAACACACTAGTACACAAAAAGAAGTCCGTGTTGATAATCGATATGTTACCACATGCAAAAAATAAACTTAATCTCTGGTATTGGACTATTTATTTGCCTCTGAGGACTTCTGATTTCCTTGACTTTATTCCACTCGGGGTATGTTGGGGTAGCATTTTCCTTATCTAACCCAGGAGTATCTTGCCAGGTTCTACCTGGTCCTTGCCACGGATACTCAGGAACAAATTATAAGGATCACCATAGACACTTGATTTCCACGTCTCTGATGGAATGGATTATATTGTTCCTATTATTCCCAATCCCACTTGACCAAAAGCAAAAGTAAGGCTGGCTCCTGAATTTGAGACTCTCTTGTAGTGGAATAAAGAACTGGATTGTGATTTCTGTGTATGTTATTAAGTAAACTGTTGGAAAAACTCTTTAAATAAATATAGAATATTGAATATAGTCACATAATTTCTGAGATTATTCTCTTGATGTTAAAATAGTCATGCATGGTTGTTAATTTTGATGTTGTAGAAATGTTCAATTTAATCTAACAGCATTTTTAGGTTAGGGCAGTTAAAACAAATTGTGCTGATGGAGGGGCAAAAGACATAAAGATGAGGTTGACTTTAGACAGGCACCTAATTTTTCAGATGCGTTTGTGAAGTTTGACAATGTAATTGTGTGACAAGTAAGTCTGGTGAGGTCATCTGCTTTTACTAGGATTAGATCTACCTAGATAACAATTTTTAAGCAATCAGAAGGCAGGTGTACATGAAACATTTATCTTTTCATTTCAGTGGCTCCAGAGCAATTTTAATCTTTTACTTCAGAGGGAGCATCCATGGCCGAATAGAGACATAATACTGTCTTTTTAAAAAAAATTACCATAACTGGCTCTCATGTCCTTAGCAGGGATGTCATGTTTAGGAAAATGATGATTCCCTCAGGACTGATTTCTCATTTACTACTTAAAAACATTATATGTCTCAGGGGAGCTTCTAAAGGCTTCATCAACTCTCTTTTTCATTCTGGTCTCATTTGTTTTGATATTATGAATCCTACAACTCCCTAATGTATCATGTGAGGTTGTTGAAGTATATGCTCTTGCTGCAACTGAGATGTGAAAGAAGGGATACTTGTTTAGGAATTACTACTGCCCCTTGCTCAGATGTCCCAGCCATTTCAATGCACACTTTACATCCAGATTTTCTTGTTTATCTGGCAGTTCATTATTTAAGGCCAGCTTGTCAAAATAGGTTAAGTATTCTTTGGGAAACATGGTCACATCTTTGAGACACCACAAATATGTTTAATATGAAAAGATTGGCTTGATAAAAGAAAAACGATAAACTTGCATCCCTGAAAATACTTTTCTACTTTTCCATGTAGATTTCTCAGAGTATCAGTATGCAATGACAAACTTCATGGCAATACATTCCTGGAAAATGCACAGAGACACACCAGCAAAGCAGTGAATGATATGTTCTAACTAGTTGACCTTGTGACATCTCCCCCAGATATATGACCAAGATGGGACACTGCAGCACTTTATCGATGGTGGAGAACCCAGTAAGTCAAGCTGGATGAGGTATATCCGATGTGCGAGGCACTGTGGAGAGCAGAACTTGACAGTGGTTCAGTACAGGTAAAGTGGTTTGATTTACAAAATGGCAAAAAGGGAAAATGATTTAGTGGAAGTCAGTCTGTAACTGTCAGTACTGTTGCCTTTGATTGCAAAGACAGTAGCAGAGCCTTTGTGGATTCGCTTACTGGGGGTAAGACAAAAACAGCATCATGAAGCTTCTGGGAGCCAGAGCAGCCCTGTGTCACTTGTGTAACCACTGCACTGCACACAGCCCTCTGCACTTTTTGAATGGCCTGATCAGAAGCAAACCAATGCCAGCAGTCTTCCACCCTTAAGAGGTGATGCTAGAGGATCAGGGAAAATGGCAACAGAGAAGTTTTGAACCAAAAAACATTCTGAGGGGCAGTCGTGAGATGTCTACACACCTAAAGCTTTCACAGTGAGTGCACCTGCCAGCCAGCATTGCTAGTTCTTGTACCTCTTCTGCTGCTGGCTGGAGAAAGTCAAAATGTGAAGAAAAATGTAAAGAAATTATGATGGTGCATTTTACTTTGTACTTGCAAACATATCCAGAAAACCCAGACAACACATTACATAAACACATGATCTCAACTATAAACAAACCTTTTGCCTCAGAATCAGAAGCGACTGCTTGGCCTTGTTAAATGTGGTAGGAAACACATCAAAGAATGCCCCAGGCTTGCCAGTCGCAGTGAGCAATCCTGATTTTTGCTAGCTGCTTTACAGAGCAGAGTTTCTTTTATTTAGGAAGACTCTTAAACTTATTTAAAGTACCTTTAAAATTAAAAATAAAACATACAAAAGAAAGCTAAAATGCAATATATAAAGTTTGATTATCCCATAGGGTTCCAATTTAACAATGGTAAAAATGTTCAGTTGTATTTCCAGCTTTTTTATTCTCTGGCCAGTTGACTAAATAATGCCACAGTTAAAAAAATAACAACCCTATTTATACATTACAAATCTCTTATTATAGACTTAAGTATCTGCTATCTATAGCTAAAATACCATAGGATTTTAAATAAATATACTGGATAATGAAAAAAGATTGCTGCGATGAAAGAAAATTTTTGTGAGTATCTTGTGGACTATTTCACAATGTGGTGATGTGTGCCTGCACATATATACATAAAAATAATAATAAAAAAAAAGTGTACATATATATAGATGACAAACCTAAATGAAAACTGAGCATGAGAAAGTCATTACACATCTGTCAATATTAAGTGGATTTTACAACTCTCCTTTCATGATGGAGTTTTTACTTAGAGTTCCCCCTGTTGATCTGTTTTCGATTACTTCAGATCTTTATAAAATGAACTACAAAAACACAATTTAAAAAACTGGCATCCATCACCAGTGACTGCATCCAAGTGTAAGAAAATAGAAAAGTTGGACACTGAAAAACCAGCCTAATTTTTATTGTACATGGACGTCTTCCTCACAGAAAGTCAGCTGGTTTAAATTCATTCTGTTATGATTTGTAATATCTAAATGGAATTTTCTTCAAAGTGCTCTTGATTGATTGACCCTTAGCTGAACGTTTTGTTTTTATTTTGAGGCTGACAATAATGTTTGTTGGCATGTGTTCTGCTTCAACTGCGTTGGGACGCCATGAAGCTATCTTTATGAGTCATCCAACCACAATACTAAATTCATGTCAGCAAAGGAAATATTATCCGAAAAGGGAAAAATCCCTTTGATGTACTTCAGCATGCAGAGATTTCTGCGAGTTTTGGAAGCTCTGCACACTTGTAAGGGACGGTGTACACTTACACATTTTTTTTCCCTGCCTACTCCAAGCCTCACAGACCACCCATTGCTCAAAAACAGTTCTGGTCTTTCAGCGGCAAAGTGTGTCATTTGGTTTTAGCACATTCATTTGCTGGGCTGCTGTGTTTATCTTAAGGGAAGCCAAACTGAGAGATGAAATGTTACAAGGGTGAAGTACAAAGTAGACTCAATTTTTCTCAAGTTAAGAGATGCCGGTAATTTATAGCATGGCTTCAATTTTCATTTTTATGTAACAGTGGAAAGAATTAACTAAATGTGTAACTCTGGGAAGAAAGAGAGGGAGAAGAGGAGGAGGAGGAGGGAAGGAGAAGAGGAGACACAAAGGGGAGAGTTTTTGTCAGATATTCATAGAAGGCTGAGAAAACCATTCTGCTTAGCTAGCAGTGCCCTCCTGAGACAGGGTGGCAGTAAGCGAGGAAAATAACAAGATAAATGAAATTTTTGCAGCTGCTAGTAAAATATTGAGAATCTGCACTTTTTTATTGATCTTTATGATCCTGTTGCCAAGAGCCACTTTGCGGTGACAAAATATGTTGACAAGTGCATATCTCACTGCCATGAAAAATGTGGTAGAAGATTCTCCTTATGTCTGCAGTGTTATACAAGGAACAAATTGCATTGCTACGGCCAATTCTTTACAGAAAGTCTAAATTTAAGGCCTACCAACCCTAAACACTTTTATCTTGAACTTCAGAATAATGTTTGTAGCAATTCTTCACTCAGAAAACTGGTTGAGGCTGAACAATTTCTTTTTTTTTT
>VXAU01004354.1:54913-66747 GCA_013399695.1 Formicarius rufipectus | reverse complement strand
TCCTTGAAGCAAGACTCAGACATTTATTTTTGTGAGATTTGTTTGTGAGATTTATTTTTGTGGGATTTTTTTGTTTGCTTGTTTTTTTGTTCGTGGGTTTTTTGTTTGTTTTTGTGTTGGTGGCTTTTTTTTTAATTTGACATTTTCTTTTTTAATTATTATTTATTTTCTTCCTTCTTCTGCAGAAGTTTCCAAGAATTTTATTTTAGGGGCTCAAAAAAGGGGTAACAAAAACTCTTTATCATAGCGAACAATATTTAGAGCAGCCATTTATTTAGTTTTGTTCCAGAGCAACAACTTTTCTGATAATGATACAGTCTTTGTTCACATGACTCCTCTGTCTCACTGTGATTACCAGATTCAGGATACTTTATTACTGAGGGAAGGCAGATGGCTGCAGTTCCCAAGATCCTCTGTGGCACATTTTCATATACAACATGTACATCTGTGTGATACATATTCTCATTGATTGTCATGTATTTGAGATAATAATTTGAGGAAAAGTCCACTCTATAAGTGAGTCCATGGCTGATAGGTTATGGATGTGATCTGGCACTCACAAGTCTTGTTTATTAAAAAAATATTATTATACTTATGTTTTGCTGTAGCACCTCAGTAGTAAATTATAAGGGGTTTTTGGTGGTATTTTTTGATAGGTGTTCTTTTTTGTTTGTTTGGGGTTTTTTGGGGAGGAGGGAGGTTTAGTGGCTTTGGTTTTGTTTGTTTGTTTGTGGGGGTTTTGTTTCTTTTTGTGACTTTTTTTTTTTTTTAAACAGGAACTTGAAGTTACCAGTTTAATAGATTTTTTTTTTCTCTAAGATCATGGGTCAGTCCATTTTGTTTATATTTTTCTTTATAGGTTCTGTGTCTTTGACCTTGATGTTCTCTCCAAGTCCATTATTCAGTTTGAACATCTCCAAAACAGACTTGGAAAAAAATAAAAGCTGTGAGCAAACCTTGTCTAGGTCAGTTTAATGAGTATTGCTCACGTAAAGTAAACTTCAGGCTGAATTTAACATTTTTTCTTGCATAATCTTTTCATAAAGGTTTGCAAATTCCCAGTACTCACAGCTAATACCAATAATGGGTGTACAGGGCAAAACTTCTACCTGACAGCTTCACAACTCTGAAAACGTTTCAAGCATGCTGCTTGTCTGCTTTTTCTAGTTTCTACCCAAACATTTGTAACAGGGGATCCAGAGCTCCCAGCCGGTCCAGCCGTGCCATCCCTACTGCTGAGTGATGCCTGAGGTGCTCAGAACAGCAGCTGTGCTGACTAAGGGGAACACCAAGACAGCAGGGGATGTGGAGTCCAGAGGCAGGGAAGATAGCCCACCCATGGCCCCACTGGTGCTAGGGATACTTCTGTGTGTGAGTTAGCAGTATCCCGAAGTGCCACTTTGTTCTCCAGCCTTAGTTCAAGGTGCTACAAGCAGGCATTCCTCAAAAATAACTTTCTGTTAGAACAACTGTGACCTAACTCATCTGACTGCAGCTGTGTTCTTAATGCTCTGTGCTGTATGAAGACCTGGTCCTGAAAGCTGATGCTGGGCCCATTTCAACATGCCCTGCTTTTGTTTTTTTGCAGAGGCTGTGGTGTGGCAGCCTTCCCTCTGTAACAATGTGAAAACCTGTCCTGGGTTCAAAGGAGCCCTGTGTCCCATGACTTGAAACCCTGAGATAACTCACCTCTGCTAAGTTCAGGAGCCATGCCTCCCAGCTAAGAGGAAGTCAGGTGAAATCA
Source organism: Formicarius rufipectus (assembly GCA_013399695.1). Lineage (NCBI taxonomy): Eukaryota > Metazoa > Chordata > Aves > Passeriformes > Formicariidae > Formicarius > Formicarius rufipectus. The sequence goes on along the minus strand of VXAU01004354.1, from coordinate 65,003 downwards.
CCAGGAGGCCTGCATGGATGAACAGGTAGCTCCTGGATTAATTCAAAGACAAAAAGGAAGCCTACACAGGATGGAACCAAAGACAGGTAGTCTGGAACATAGACAGATAGATTATCAAAGCAGTCAGTGATCAGTTAGAGAAAGTTAAAACCACAACAGGATTCAATGTGGGAAAGGACATGAAGGGCAGCAAAAGCTTCTTGAGTTATGTTTGTGATAAAAGGAAGACTAAGAAAAATGTAGACCCTCTCCAGGAGAAAGCAGAAGACCTGGTGACCTAGGACATGGAGAAGGCTCAAGTAGTCAATGCCTTTTTTCCTCAATCTTCACTGGCAAATGTTCCAGTCACACCACCCATGTCCCAGAAGACAAAGGCAGGGATTGGGAGAATGAAGAACAGCCAGTTGCACGAGAAGATCAGGTTGGAGGCCATCTAAGGGACTCAAAAGTTCACAAGTCCCTGGGGTGTAATGAGATGCAGTGTGGGTCCTGAGGGAACTGGTGGATGGAGTGGCCAAGTCACTGTCTGTCCTATTTGAGAGATTGTGGCAGTCTGGTGAAGTTCCCACTGATTGGAAAAGGGGAAAACATAACCTCCACTGTTATAAACAAAGACCTGGAGAACCACAGGCCAGTCAGTCTCACCTTGGCAAGACCATGCAGCAGATCCTCCTGGCAACTATGTTAAGGGATATGGAAAAAAAGGATGTGACTGATGAGTGCCAATGTGGCTTCACTAAGGGCAAATCATGCCTGACAAATTTGGTAGCCTTCTACAGTGGGTTTGGTTGGTGGAGAGGGAAGAGCAACTGAGATCATCTACCTGGACTTGTGCAGAGTGTTTGGCACTGTAGCACAAAACACCCTGGACCATTCAATGGATAGGGAATTGGCTGGAAGGTTGCAACGAAAAGGGTTGCAGTCAATGGCTCAGTGTTCAGGTGGAGACCAATGATGTGACTCACAGGCTAGTCTTTGTTGGTATCATGGACAGTGGGATCCAATGCACCCTCAGCAAGTTTGGTGATGACACCAAGTTGTGTGATGCAGCTGACATGCTGGAGGGAAGAGATGCCATCCAGAGGGATCTGGAGGGCTTGAGAGGTGGGTCAATGCATACCTCATGAAGTTCAACAAGGACAAGTTAAACATCTTGCATGTAGGTCAGGGCAATCCCAAGCGCAGGTAGAAGCAGTGGAGAATGGACTGGGAGCATCCTTGAGAGGACTTGAAGGTGTCAGTGAAGGAGAAACTGGACATGAGCCAGCACTGTGCATTCTCAGCACACAAAACCAGCTGTACCGTGTGCTGCATCTAAAACAGTATGGCCAGCAGGTCATTCTCAAGGCCAAGTTGGATGAGACTTTGAGTGGAAGGTGTTCCTGCCCATGGCACAGAGTCTGAAATGAGATGATCTTTAAGGCGTTTTCCAACACAAGCCATTATATGATTCTGTGATCAGGTTGGTTTTTTAGTTCTTAGCCCACAATAAGGAGAAAAGCACCTTCAATCACATATCAGTCTCTCTTCCTTCAGTTGGTGCTTTTGCAGTTCTTTCCAAGGGAAAAGAATTACAGTACTGTGCTAATTTGTCTCCCTGGTCTGAGAGTGTTTCAGTGACAGAGTTACATGTACTCAGGAACTCACTATTATACACACAATTCCTCTTCTAAGTATTACACTAGGATTCTCTGTGTGCCTTGAAAAGACAAATTTCACTTCTGAAGAGACCTCATTAAAAACCTGTTCATCATACAGGAAGCAGTTTGAAAATTCAGTGGAAAATAATGATAGGACTTTTCAGGATCTTATTAATTCAAATAATTAAGAATTTATGCAAGTATACGTATAATGGTTAGATACTCTTGAGAGTCAGAAGGTGGGAAGTGTATCATTTTAGCAGAGGAATAGTATGAGATAAAAAAGCAATGTGACTTTTGATAAACAAAAGTCTAAAAATAGTCAATCCAGATGTGCAGTTGCCTGTCAGTAGCTGTTCCAGAGACAAGTATATGAATTTTTCTAGTCTATTATATTAACGTACTTTGTGCATGTCAAGGGTTCTACATATCTTGCACAAAGCATGTGCTTTGGTGAGGCTCCGTAAGCCATAGGAATATGGGGTTTGTGTTCATCTCACACATGATGTAGTTTCACTCAGAAAAAAATCATCTACAAAAGTGAGAATATTGCAAGACAGGAAAGGGCATCACCAAAGAGCAAAAATAATTCAAGGTATTATCCAGGTTTGAAAGCAAATTGTATTTCTTAGTCTTTTAATTTTGAAAGATGTGACTCACTAAACTTGGAAAAACTCAAAATATAAATAAGTGCTAAACTTGAAAGCTACTATGTTAGAGTTTCTCTCTGAATTTCACTTTAAATGGCCTATGTCTCTATAGTGAGCCATCATATAGTCAGAGGCTCTATGATTAGGGTCTCAAGAAAAAGTGGGTGGACTCTGGTATGTCAGTAAACCTAGGTAGCTGATCAATGATACATGGGATTAATGACAACAGTGTAATTTATGCTACAGGAAAATTTGCTTATAGGCAAGTAGATTTCATATCTTCAAGCTCAAAAATAGCTAATAAAAAGTAGCTGAGTGTTTAATAAAAAAACGCTAGAACTGCTTTTGATGGCTGTTAGAACATCATTCTCATCTGCATGCTGCTATATATCAGTTTAGCTGTTCTTAAATATAACTTAAAATCACTGTTTGAGAAGATTTTTTTCTTCACATGGATACCTTGAAGCTAAGGAGGTGCAATAAGTTCTTGATTATTCCAGTGGAAATCAGTTTTTCTGAGCTGGGAGTACATTCAGTCTAGCAGTGGATCTTTGAAAGTATAGTCTATGAAGATCACCATTTCTCTCACTGTGTCCCTTTTCCTTCTGTCTGCAAACCTCTGTTATGAAGAGGTCAGAATCTTAATTCATTGTCCTGGTGCAGACCGAAGTGATGGTGGAAGACATAACTGCGACATCAAAGGCGGGCATGCTCTGCCCATGTCAATGGACTCACTGAACCGAGCATTGCTCATGTTCAGTCCTTCTGCACCACTTTCATTTTTTTTTAAACAACATATTGATTTTATTTTCTTCCAAGAAAAATTTCTGAGCACAGTAAAATTGTTACTGGAGTACAAAAAGATAACTTTTATACCTGCTGAATTACTTTTTTTACTCTTGGAAAAATAACAGTATCTAAAAGTTGTCAAAAGTTGACATATTTAAATCTGCAATTGTACAAATTAGAGCATTTTTAAACTGTTACAGTATTTGAATGAATTTATAAGCTCTCTTTTTAAAATTAGCTTTGTTTAACGTATGTCATGTATCTAAGCATTTAAAAAATTACACATTTTAGTATTTATCAGAATTGCCTGTGTATAAACTGGAGAAATGCACCCTCTGCAAAGAGGAGGGTGACTTCTTTAATATTTCTTCTCCCCCGATGTGGATGAATAGGAAAAATATGGTCAATTTTCTTTAGCATCAGCCAGTGAAATGTGTTTTGATTACTTTGTAAAGAAGACATTTATTTTGAGCCAATGTAGAGGGTGAACCTGTGTTGCTTGGCGTCATAATGTTCAGTTACAACTGGTTTGGAATTCTGACTGTTTACAGAAAAGTTACAGTGTGAATTTTCACTGCATGAAATGAATCACATTGACTGTTAAAAAAAAAAAATAATTAATTTGTTTTATGTAGTGTTCTGTCATTTCTTGTGGTAGCTGTTAAAACTAGATAACCAGAGGCTACTAGATGTTAATGGTCCACTTCACTATTAAAAAAATATCAATGTATCTTGGATATGGAAAATATTATTGCATTATTTTGCTTACAAATGTTTGATTCAAAAATATCCAAACACGAAAGTCTATGTCCACAAATCATCTTTGTTTTATCAGCCTTTGAAATTTCACATGAAATTTGTTAAATATTTTCCATGCAAATTAACCTTGCACTTCAAGAAGGGAGGAGACTGGGCATGCTACTAGTTGCCTTCCACTAAGAGAAAGAGATGATCAGTTTTTATTATTTTCTTAAAATACTATTTTACATGTATTTGTGTATTTCTAAGGGTCATGTCATCAAGTTACCTTTCCAGAGCTTTTATATATTACTTTTAAACTTGTTGGAGAGTAGTTAGATTTTAAAATGCAAGTAATTAAAATAGTAAGCTATTGAGTTATTGATGAATAGCAAGCTATTAATCAAGCTAAAAAATTCTACAATCAGGGTTCACTGCTCTGAAGCACTGTAAAATAATAGTATTTGTGTTCAGTGAAGCAAGTAGCCACAATTAAGCAGTTCACTTGACAAATGAGATAGTTCACTTTATTTTGCACTTAACTGAATTGTACATGCCTGGTCACCATTGTCTCCTTCCCTTTAGTTTTGGTTTCTAGCTATTTAAGCACACACATTTATTAAAGAGAGAGTAATGAAGTGGTGTTGGCCATTGGCACTGGAAATGCAGATATCAAGAGTTAAAGTGTTGTGAAGGGTAAAAATCATTATTACCCCTCTAGAAAAAAAATCTTAATTTTCTTAACGAAAAGTAATAAGAATTTAGGGCTCTGCCACTAACTTAAAGCAAATGTGAAATGAAATAAAACCCTCTGGGATGTTGGTATTAAATCACTTTACCGAGTAGAAATATATAAACATTGTTTCTTCATGTTTTTATTTCAGTTAGCATTTCAGCAGACCTGTCTCACATTATACATGTCTTGTATCCTTTTTTTTTGTGCTTGGAGTCTGCTTGTTATGGTTCTGAATTGTAACATATCAGTCCATTTTGTTTTTTTGTTATGTTTGCTTTTAACAAACTGTGGCATTGAAAACCTAAGTTCTGGACTTCCTTTCAAGATCCCCCAAAAAAGGCATTTTCAGTCTGCATGGGAGAAACATGTTAACAAAATGCAAATATTTTTAATGGAAGTAAGAAAATAGAGTGATAATTGTAACACAGTGGTTACTTTTTTCAATAGCTTAAAGAAATAGGTGATCTCAAAAAACTTAGATTCCTCCGAAGCAGTATGAAGAATTTAATTACAAACAGCTGCAGAATATAGCTAGGATATAGGCATAACAATCAGACACACTTTGGTAGGTAAGACTACAGCTGGCACAACTGACAGAGGATTTCATGAGTCCCTTAGGTATGAAGTGTGAGGATTTTTTGTGACTAAGGATTACCATGCTGAGTCTTACAGAATTACGGCAGGCATATGATGTGTAGTGCAGGGTCAGTAGTCTGATGAATTATATTCTGTGGGGCACGATGCCTATAGACTCTCAGTTAATTCCTGTACAAGAATTTTACATTTGTTGAAGATGTCATGAAGTTTTGGGTATATTTATCCCAAGAGAGACCCAGAGAAATGCACCCAGAGTTCTCTTTGAAGGCTATGGGAAAGATCAAGTGTTTCCTGTCATGTGGCTTCTTGCTCATGCCAACAAGAAGCACTTATGACGTGCTTCTTTTTCTTCTTTTTTTCCCGCTGCAGGCCCTACCAGTGTGGTCACTGCTCCCAGTCTTTCTCCCAACCTTCAGAGCTGAGGAACCACGTAGTTACTCACTCCAGCGACAGGCCTTTCAAGTGTGGCTACTGCGGTCGTGCCTTTGCTGGTGCCACAACACTCAACAATCACATCCGGACACACACTGGGGAAAAGCCCTTCAAGTAAGTACTTGAAGTCAGCAGCCTTTGCCAGCTGAAATTAGAGAGGAAAATGCATTGCTGCTGTTCTGTAGCATCCCCAGTACTCAGCAGAGCTTCCCTTGAAAGCCAAGGTCAGAATACCAGATAAAACAGTTAGTGGTGCAGCTAAAATCAGAATTAAAACAGGTTTGGTTTTGGATTCCTTGAAAGCCCGGAACAATCTTCCATTCTTTGATGAGATCTTGATTGTTTAGATTGTCAAGCTACCGCCAGAAAACCACAGCTGAAAGTACAGTCAAGACTGGGAGAGGCCATGCTGTAAGAACATAGATATGATTCTTTGATGTCTATAGGGTGAGGTAGATGAAGCTTCACATAAACACTAATGTGTCTCTGGTTAAGTATGGGGGACAAATATGCCCCTTCTTTTTGTCTCAGAATTACAGTGTAGAAAATGCAACTTTGGCTTCTGATAAAAGTTTTGTAAGATCATAATAAGACATTGATAGTGCTCAGATTTCCAAGATACATTAAAAAAAAAAAGGTCACTTAATCAAGACATTTTTTAATTAAACAGACTTCACTTAATCCTGCAGTTCTTACTTACTGAAATGAAAGCTAAACACACACCCGAGACTCAGAAATTTTCCCTCTATGTCCACCTCTAGTTATAGCACAGCTGATCTAGACATATTTTACTGTGTTTTGCACTACTCTGCCTACTTAACAGGAAGTGTTCTACAAGACGGAAGAAATATTTCCCATATTTGTGTCTTTTTCTATGCTGAACTGACAGGCCCAGATCATATATATATATATATACTGTACCTGAAACAATCCCACTTGGGAAGAAAAATGATATACTGATATCAACATATAATGTATTGATATCACTTCTTTTGGAAGCTACCTGGATATTCCTAGGAGGAATGGGAATAAGTACAGAAGAAGGTGTGTGTTTCTCCCAGTTCTTCAAGTAGTGTCTGTCCTCTGCCTTTCTTTTCTACTTCTGCCATACTCTGCTTTTGGTCTGGCTAATGTAAGAGAGCTGAGCTATGGGGCCTGTCAGAATTCCCTCATAACAAACCCAACAAAGACACTAGTAGCCGTGCTTTGCCTCCATATATGGCTGGAAGGAAGCATGGCCTCCTTCCCAGTCTTTACTGGGGGAAAGCGGACAAAGCTGGAACAAAATGCTGCTTATCTAGTACAGAAGAACTTGCATATCAGAAATCATGGCCAGGATAGTGTTGTAGGAGGCAAAACATGGAAACTTAAAGCATCTAAATATTGACTTCTCTTGAACCAGTCTGTTGGATGCTCAGAGCCCAAAGAAAGTGACCAAAAATGGTGTGAGCAACCAGATTGATTTTATCTAGTTGCTGTGTAAATAGATTTTAGTAATTAATGGAAAAGGTTTCTGGGTCAAAATGGAAAATAGATTTCATTTAATGTTAATGTGTTACTTATGTGTAACCTTGTTGACTCCACTTAATTTTTTTCCTTAACATCCTGTTTTTGTCATGTTTCCAATAGACCTGCTATTTTGCCTCATTTAGAGTAATTATTTTTCCTCTTTAGATCAGTAATTTTTTTTTCCTTTTACTAAAATGGTCTTGATTACAGCACAATTTCATCTGTGAAAGAGTTTAATGGATGTACTACAATAAAGCAGTGGTCTAGGATTTGTTTGGGTTTTTGTTTTGCTCTGCTTATGCGGAAGTATTTAAGTATTCCTGGACATGTCTGCCTATTCTTAAAGCTGTAGCACAGAGGAACAAAAGATGCATATACTCTGTACTGCTTCTTTATATGTCATAATTTCAATCTTGCATGAGGTTTATTTAATTTCTTCCTTAAACTCAAGAAACAGCAGTACCAGTTTCTCTCTGGAAAAACTTGTTGAAGTATTTGCAGCAAACTGACTAGTAATTTCACATGAAGCTAAAATGGGAGTTGCAGATCTCCCCATCTCCTATAGTCAGATAAGAGGGCACATATGCCTTGATCCTGCAAGTTGTTTAAAAAGGCAGATTTGCTCCCACACAGGATGGCTTGCATTTGAGAGAGGAGGCACAGGAAACATGCAGAAATTGATCCACCCTCTCTGTTGGAGGTAAAAGAGAGAGCTGCAGCTCATCTTGGTGTCTTACCACCATTCAGATCCTCTTTTAAAATGGAGGTTTATGAGACCTGGTATTAAAAAGACTCAGAAAAAGTCCTTGACAAATTCTAATAAACAAGAATTGTAAATGGGACAAACAAGATTTCTGTCTCTTGATCATGCAATTTAGGTTTTAAGTGTTTATTTACAAAGAAAAAGAGCAAGATGGAAAAGTTCCTTGAGACATGGTTTCTGTACCTCAAAAAAGGTCTCTGTTTGTGGTGCTGGACACATTTCTGTTGACCCATATTTTTATTATTAGAATGACCGTGCATGGGTAGTGATACATTACTTAAATTCTAGTTGTCATTTAAAAAATAATAGATAGTTGTGAAGGTATTGCTAAGTTCAGTTTTAAATTTGTTTCTGCTGTGAATTCAACCTCATGACTTCTAACTAAGACAGTTATTTTTATAAGGCAAATTACAGTGAGCATGTACTGAGCTGACAATTTAAACACTAAGTATGTCTGTATGCATATTATTTTCAGAGCTCAGTTTAAAAAATGGTGAACATAGGTTGACAGTATTCAAAAATATTTCAAAGTAGTTGTGGTGTAAGAGGAAGTTTCTGGTTCGTTAAGAAGCTTTTCTCCGAGAAGGCATTTTCTTTGTAGATCCTAGGTAACTTTGCATGTATGGTGGAAGACTTTCTATTTGTTTTTTGTTAAGATAACAATGCTAAGTGAGGTTATCTGTAGTTAAGACTTTAGCTGTATTGCCTGGACTGCAGGTCCAGTTAGAAGGGATTTCTTTTCATGTCATCACAAGCTATCAAGCCAGCCTCACCACTGTAAAGTTTTTGTGTATTCTTATCTTACTGAAGTCTCCACTATGGCTGCTAGTCTGGGAACAAAGCTCTTAAGTAAATTAAAAGGGAGGAGAAAAAGGAAAATTATTTGTCACCTCTCTTTACTTAAGGTCTTCTCAACCCTCTCCACTTCCATTTCAACGAAATTCAAAAATAGTTGTGGGACTCGCCTGCAGAATCAGGATTATACAAAGATTCAGAATTATTTTCATTGTTTCTTACTGAAATGCAAAACTCAGGACCATTCATTTCAGATTGAATATACATGTTGTGCAGGCAGTGGCATCTCAGCTTTGGCATTTTGTGTTTGTGTGTGTATTTTTTTTAATCCTTTCAAATGAGTTTAAAATGTAGTGTTAAGTGTACTTTCTGAATGAAATCCTAAAATGTTTGAGAGTATCAACTGAAGATTTTTTCGCCTTAAAATAGACCCTCAGCATTTTCTTCATCCAAAAGCTTTAACAGAGGTTGACATAAATGTGCAAATTCAAACCGATCTTATCTATAATCCTCAATTCTATGTTTTGAAAGCACTGTGAAGCAAACAATCAGACCAGTAACAAAGAGGACTATCTAAACTTATTCAGAAAACACAATACTGTAGAAATATTCAAACAATGAGCCTAAGAATAATTCTGTTTACAATCTCTACCCAAGGAAATCACATAGTAAAACCTTATGATGGATTGAAGTCTTGAGTTTGAGGATGCTGAATGTTGTAGTACATTGTTCATTACAATTACAATGAAAGCATTCCCATATTGCAAAAGAAGATAACATGGATTCAGTTTTCACTGGTGGTACCTAATTGTTTGGGGGTTCTGGAATTGCTTCTTTGGATCTACATTGTGCCTAGGACTGTTTAAGTTACTCTCAAATGCTGTCAAATAGCCATAAGTGGAAATTAGATTGTATCTCAGTTAATAGGTATCATTATCGCCAATACATGGATCTGCACTTGAGGCTTAACCAAAATTTGGTATGTCTACTAGTCAGGCTTGTGCTCATCCCCATGGTTATTTTGTGGGTGGTCACATGAGAGATGGACTCCTTTCATACTGACAGTTTTGACTATTATTCAACTATTATTCAACACAACATTAAACATGTGCAGCTTATGGTACAGAACTATGTGCACAAAAACATACACACATATGGTTGCCGGTCTCACAGACAAAGCCTATGGCAGTGATTATTCTATGACGGGCTGGGAAAGAAATTCAAAAGAAAAATATTCCTGCTCTTCCTCCTATTCCTGCCTACTGTGAGATTGTAATGTTGACTGCTGTGACACTATTCACCTCTTCTATCTGTTTGTATCCAGTAACAATTTCTATGGCCCACACTGAAAAGAGGAATCAGGAGCCTAATATAGATCTCTGTCCATAAACTGGGTACTTACAGATCCTAAACTGTAGTCCTAGAAACACCATCCACATCA
>VXAU01004354.1:2413-49913 GCA_013399695.1 Formicarius rufipectus | reverse complement strand
TATTCTCCTGAATGGATGTAAAGTAAAGATCAACTATTTCAAGATTTTACTGGGTTTTTGAAAAGTGCACTAGTGTGTCTGCAGAATTTTTTTTTCTTTCTTCCAAACAATTCTTTCTTGTGTAAATCACTGTGTTGTGCCATATGCCTAAGCATATTTTCAATTATTGTATTATTTTATACATTACATTTTCACAACAGATTTGGCAACATACAATTGGCAATACAGTGAAACCCCATGATTTCATAGTGGGATTTTCATGAATACAATGTTTGGCTTTCTGTTACAATATAGCAAAAGTAAAACTAGCATGAAGAAGCTAAAATGCATCCTAGGTTTGAACTAAACAGATATCCAATTCCTGTCTGCACTTCCCAAATGCTGAGTGAGTTTCAGTTTATGTATTGACAGAACAACTGTACATTTAGGTCTATTATGCATACAGTATGTGTTTGCACACAATAAACTGAAGCAGTAAGTGTAGTACAATTATCTTTAAATGTAGTGATTATGTGCCTGTCATTTCAGAATTTCTGAAGCACTTGGCATCTTTGTTTTGTAGTCTGCAAAAAAACCAAGCTTTTTGTTTTGGGAAATTTTTTTCATCCAACCCTTAACATGTTGAAAGTCATACTTTAAAATTGTGCCTAGTTCAGATTTTTTTTTTCAATGTGGAATTAAATTTTATACATTCGTAGAGTTATGCCTTTCAAAAAGACTTTAGGTCCTCTATAAACCTGCAGTTATAGCCCCTAAATATGATAATTTTTAATACAATATGATTTTCTTCCCATGAAAGAAACTTGAGTTAGGAATAGCATAATAATTACAGCATAACATTACAGCATACTAGAAACTTACAAACAACGATGTGCATATCTTTTTCTTTAAGTAACATTATTTCTCCTTTAAATTAATATTTATTTTTGTATGGTGTCATTGCATTCTGTGATGAAGTCTTATAGCTAACAAAATGATGTTATTTCAAACAAATAAATAGCTGAATGTCCCAAAATAAGTCCTTATTGCTTTTGAGAGACAACAGTTGCTATGATTTTTTTTAGAAATTACAATTAAAACACTGTTCTGTTCTATCCAAGCCCTTACTGTAGATAAGATTCCAGAAAATAAAATATTCTGGAACTGCATGTTTCGGGTTTTTTTCCCCCTAGATTTTGGAAGTTTTAACATCATCAAGCCAATCTGAAAAATTACATAAATCCACCCTATAGATGTAGAATATGTTGAAGGGGTCCTGTGTTCTAATAAAAATACTAATCACACTGTAATTAGAAAGATAAACAGCTTGCTTGCATTTTTTAAACTTCATAAAATTGCATCTTTTTTACTGCAAAGGACCAATTAAGTCATGCATGTAGCTGTATTCTTGTGATATCAACTGTAAAGATTACATTGTGTTTAAATGAAAACAACAGGCACACATTTAAAGAGAAGATGAAGAAATGTAAATATATTTGATTAATAAAACATTTCTATTACTGTACCCTGAGCCTTTGTGTTATGTTAATATTACATATGGAATTTTGTGCATGCTGTGTAGAAAACCAAATATGCTTGAATGCATGTGCAATGAAGACAGCCTCAAATAGTCACTGTGTCTTACTGTAGTTGTCATTATCAGCTTCCTAAAGCTGTTTACTGCCTGGAAGTTGTAAACCCTTTTGCAGAAAGAAAAGATTGAGATCTAGTTTGATTTTCTTGTTCAATGGGTTTCACTACTGATGTTGATACGATGCTGAGGGCACAGTGCAATCATATGCCCAACCATGGTTTGAAACTCATTTTTATAGGTTATGATGTAAATCACACCATAGTTTAACCAAGTTTTTCTATTCTACGTACTTGGTGGCGTTTTTTATTTTGTTTTGTTTTGTTTTGTTTTGTTGTTTTCTTTTTATGGTTGAGGGCCTGAGTCTTGTTTAGTTACCTGAATCCTTATTTAAAAGGATCACCATCTAGTGGACTAAGACAGAATTTCAAAATTCCAGTTGATGTGATCTCTGATCTCACTCTTTAGCAGCTTCTCTAAAACCAAAGCTATAAGCATTAACCTTGCTCCACTGCGAGGGACCTCTTCGGCCTTTTTAAGCATTATTTTACTGCCATTGTGTATGTCGAAGGGCAGCGACTAGTTCACTAAGTCACCCCTTGTTCACTTGAAAAAATATCACTTGAGCATGAGAAAATTATGTCAACTTCTCTCATTTTCCATGACCTTTTATATAAGCATAAGAACTACCATGGTAGAATAATTGTGCAAAACTACTGTACTTGAGAAAATACTCAGGTAAACGGGCCAGCAGAATGCCTGCTGGTTTGCAAGTAGCAGGGATAGTCAATCATTTGAGCCAAGCTTCTATACATCCAAGGAAAATTCTTTATAAAAAGAAATTGTATTGAGTCATGCTGTAGGAGATTATATCACCAAACCCACATAATCTGTCATGAGTTAATGAGACACAAATGTCTAAAGGGGGTAGTGGGTGGAGGAGTCCTTTGGCTAATGACCCAATCTATGATGTAAAGGAGTCCTGGGGTCCACCATCTTGCAACTCTTTGGGTGCATGATTTAGAAGGGGTGAGGCTCAGGTCTGCCAATATTTTCCTTTTAATTCATTTGCTGAACTTTTTTAGCTGTGCTGAAGACTAGGAGTGTGCTGCTTCCTTACTTTTGTGTCTGACTATGTTTACTGAGGTTCAGTCTGGAATGAATCCCATATTAAAGTGTAAAAGACCAGCAGAACAAGATAACATCACTTTTATTGTTTTTGTTGTTTTTTTTTTTTTTAATTCAGATAAAGTGGACACCTGCTCCTAAACAAATACAGAAGAGATCAGCAGTGTCCATGTCACTGCACACACTATTTAGGTTTCCTCCTTGGCACCACAGAGAACCTGCCAGTTAAAACAATACAGTTATTTCTTAACAACCAAGAAACTCTTGACCTGATGACACACAGATGCGCGAGTTTCACTCTGACCTCCTTGTACTGAGTGTTGATTCTCCCAGACTCAGACTTCTTTTCCTAATTGCTAAAGGACAGTCAACAGAACATACTGATTCCAACCCTGGACAATCACATGTTCCATGGTTGCAAGGGATCTGATAGGTTTTTGGAGCAGACCAAAATAATGCAGGGTGCTTAATACACCCAGTTGTCTGGTGAAATCTGAATCACTTGCAGGGGTGTAAAACAAACTAAGAAAAGCATAGTTATCCAGACATAGTCACAGGTGTTTTCCTATCCATGTAAGTGAGGACATCAATAAACTAAAGTTGTAGGAGACCTATATAACCAAATATGACTGGAACTAGTCCAAGAACATGAGGAGGGGAGAGAACAAATAGTCTATCACAAAAGAAATCAAAATCTTTGCACTCAAAACTGTATGTCTCATCTCTCATTTACAAACCTTAAATTTAAAAAGACCCACTAATTTTTATTACAGATAACATAAATTTAGAGGCACTAACAGTCTTGGAAAGCCATATTAGTGTAGGCCATCCACTGTAACCATAGTTGGATAACTCTGTCTTTCTCCCCAATATTTCCTTCTTCACTAACCACAGAAGATGAATGTTGCCAATATTTTGCCATGGATTTACACTTTTTCCAGTCTTTAGTCTTCTCCCCACTCCTATTTTGCCTGTCATAATTTTCGTGTTATACTTCTATTTTTCTCTTCCGCTCTGACATTATTGCATTCAATCATTCTCCTCATTCAAGAGTTTCTCCAAGTAAGTTTGCAAATTACCAAAGATGTATTATTTGTTTACATTGGCACAACAAGTCACAGAAATACATTTTGTTATAGTGTTAACCTCAATAGAATGAGTCAAACTATAATAGTCATGCAGAGTTTTCAACCTGGAATTTATTTTTTTTAAGGGGCCAAGAACATTTCACCCTACAGCACACACACTACTGGTGATCAAATATTTTTATGGAAGCTATTTAGCTTTTCTAAAAAAATTATCTAATTTTTTTATTCTTATATTTGGACAAATGTTTTCTGTATTTCCCATGGCATAAAAAGGTAGTTAGACATGAAGTAAACTAAAATTTTCATAAAAAATACTTTCTATAAAGTAAAAAGGAGCACAATAAATGCATAAAATGCATACATTGAGTATATGTCTGTATGTTTCTATGAGTCTCTCTTCGTATTCTGGTTTCTTTTTTTCTTTAAAACAGCGAAAGAAAATTTCTACTGTTTATGCATAAAATCTTCAGGATCAGGGTTAATATATTATTGTAATACTACACAACAGTTCTGCACAATGAAGTACTGCAGTAGTGTCTGAGCAGTCAGTGATAAGAACACCATATAACTCCCATTTCAGTATTTGAAACAGTTTATATGATGAAGATATATGTTCCATGAAGAGGGAGGTAGATACAACTGAAAGCAGTATCTGATCATTGGCATCACTTCGTTTAGCTTTATTTAATTATAAAAACTAATGATAGAAAAGAGTCTGTCCGGTCCTTTATTGAGAGGTAAGCAGATCTGGGAGTTTAAGCTCTGAAGAAAATTTTGAAGCTTATTGTGTCTGTCTTCCATCTTACTAGTTTTCCTTTGCTTTATGCTAATAGTAGAGCTTATAGAGAAAGATCTTTTTTCATGTACACCTTACGAATCCAGATTGATCAGCTTGTTTTTCATTTAGTCTTTCTCAGAATTTGCTTTCTAGAAAAGTAAAGGACTTGCCTGAAGTGAGAAAAAAAAAAAAAACAAAGAAGGAAAAAAAAAGAAAAGGAAAAAGAAAGAGAGAAATACCTCCCATAAATTCTAGTGGAGAAGAAATTTTGAAACTATCTTCATTAAACTCATTGCTTTATGCATGATTCCTCTTCTTCAAGAGCTCATTTTCATCTAAAAAAATATTTTGAGAGATTCCTTCCATCTAGATGTAATTACTAGAGCAAAATTAATCATGAACATATTACTAATCATGACTGTTCATAATGAAGAGTCCAATGGTGGTTTTTTTCTGTGCAAACTTCTTCATTACAAAATTATTACTTTACTTTTTACTGTGGCTGCAAAAGTCATTTATCTCTTTCAGTCTTGCATGATCATATAGTCATATTCACTGCAAGTCAAGGCCTAATGAAGGTAGTAATCGTGCATATGACAGGTGTTAAGAAGTTATACTGTGGATTATGGAAGAATTTCATGCCATGTGTAGCTTTTCTTTTCCCTCTCCTTTGTTTGTCAGTACTTTTCTAGTTTAGGATTTTCCTGTGTCAAATGACATTGCTGGCTAGCTCCCTGTCTCCCAACAGCCTAAGTACAAGGGCTCTTTGCCCACATAAGACCATGGAAGCCTCATGGATACTTGAATATGCTTCAAGATTGTCCGCAGACATAAAAATCTCCAGATTTGCTTTCATCAAAGGACAGCATAGTTTCCTTTCTATTAGCTCATTAACTAAAAACAAAGTAAACAATCCCAAGGTAATGATCCAAGAGTCGGTTTTGGTTTTATCTGCCAAAATTTTCTATTGTGATGCTTACCGTCACAGAAATCACATATTTCCAAAATTGCAGAAGAGAAAGGGAAATAATTTACTTATAGTTAATCTTCTTTGCTTTGTGCCTTAATTTGGTTTGTATCTTTCTCACCTTTGAATGTGTTATTAATAGCACAGGTTAAGTCATAAACACCTATGCAAATTACCAGGTTGAATTAGAATAAAGGCCTCAATAAAATAGCACAGCAAATACATATTAATATAATAAAGCCATTAAAATTGTAATTCATTTTTCTTATGTCAAAACAGAAGTGTCAATATCCTAGAATTTTCTATAATCCATTCAGGTTTTACATATGTAGTAAATAAAATGTTAAAGTACCTTGGAGCGATGGTTTAATGTAAATTTTTGAGAGAGGGAGCTGTTTTTCACAAAATACTCAACCTATTCAACCTACTTAGTGAGGCTGCAATCTATCCTCAAATCTGTCACAGCTATAGCTGTAGTCATTTAAAATAGCCAATCCAATCATCCAGCTCTTGATTGTTTGATGTTCTTTCTGGCTTTACACTTTTGATTAAGAGGCTCAGCAAAGAGGTGAAGTTGCAGAATAGCAAAGGGTTCCTTGACCTAAAGAACTTGAAGTCAGCAGGTCACTTATAGTGACTGTGATTTATTGAACAATAAACACTGCCTCACCAAACCCTTTTCTTTCCTCACTGGCCTGTTTTTGCAGGCATCATATTCTTGTTCAGAGGACACATGCAGAGAACTTACAGTAAAATTATTCAATTGCAGCATTAAATAAAGTGTGTCTGAGATTCTGCCTAACTATGGCTATTTTAATAAACTGATTTTAATATACTTTAGTAAACTGATCCTCAAAAATGGAATAAACTAATAGTAACAATCTATGCTACTGAAGCATGTCAGAATATTGTACTAAAGCAAAGAGAAACACTAGATCTTATTCCGTTACAAAATAAATCTTCAGCAATGAGTCTTTTCTGGAGAGAATCACATGGAATTTTTGTCAGTGGGTAAAGAGCATTTTTCTTGAAATAAGGAAAGAGAAGCATTCCTTTTCAAGCTAAGATCTCTCATTTTGTTTTTGTTTTGATTTTTTTGTGGGGGGGAGGAATAAAAAAAAAAAACCTAAAGAAACAACAGGAAAAAATTACTGGTGTATAGAAATAAATGTTTTTACTTCTTCAATTCTTGGAAATGTAGTGTGATCTGTAACAATTTTAAGACATGGCTTTGAAGCATGAGCAAATTAATCACTCTTAACTAAAGATCTAGGCCAGATTTAAGCAATGATGATTTTTTTACTCTTTTTGTCTACCACATTTTTCTCAATAAGTGTATCCTGTAACATATAGTCTTACTGATCTATGTAACTCACAGATGACACGTACAGGCTTTTTTCATTGTGCCAGTAGAGGTACACAGGCAGGCATTCGCTCTCATTCTCTCTCTCCCTAATCTCTATTAATTCCTTCTTTGTCAGAAGGTCTAAACTTTTCATAAGTGAAAACAAAATGTGAAGGTAAGGGAATAAAGTTATAAAGTTGAATTTTTGTAAAAACAAGAAGGGCACTTTCTGCCAGGAAATCTTACTGGCTAGCTTTAATAAGCTTAACCAGAGGAACATGCATATATCTCACATAATTTTTTTATTAAAATTACTTTTCAGATAAGAGCTTCATTTGTCTCTGGCTTCAACAATCTGCATTTTGCCTTGCATTAAATCAAGGTAATCTTACACAATAGATCATCTGACTGCTGTTCTTACACACAGTAGTACTTGGGGTTTTTTGACAATTTTTACCCTACGTTTAAAATTAAATGCTCCATAAAGGAATGAAAAATAAAACTTATTTTAACTAAAACCTTTCCAAAGGAGATGGATGGCTCCTATCCTGCTCCAAGAGGTTTCATTCAGCATATGCAGCCTCAGAGAGGGGGACTGCACCCTCAGTGTTCTGTTGCCTTAGTCCAGGGTCTCTGTGAGCACTCAGTAAGCTCAGATCACTAACAGGGTGACACACTGGCTAGATTCTTTCCTAAATGTTAAACTTTCAGAGCAGTGAAAGCATGGGAAGAGAAAGACCACATACTACATTCCATCCCAAACTTAACTACATTTTAAAAAGATGTATATATACAGATAAACAAAGAATGTCTTTAAATACCAATCGTCTAACAAAGACAATTACATTTTCAGCAAGGAACTGCAGGGTTTGGAAGATCAATCTTTCTGTTTATTTGTTTGCTTGCAGTGGTGTTTTTAAGGAATACAGCCTAATTTATATGAAGCTAGTAAGCTGGGGGTTGGCTCCACATTTTGTTCATGGGCTGTTTTCTTTCTGTGCCCATACGTTACTACAGATCTACAGTGTCTGAGAGGAAACATGGCCACACCAGTTCTGGAACCACTTGTGTGAAATAATTTATGTTTGTAGTGCTCTTCCATGGTACCCCTGTGTTTCCAAATGCTTAAAGCTGTTAGGAGCAAATGATTTCTTTCCACTACAACTCAAAGTGCCAGGAGGCAGAAGAAGTTTAAACACAACTAAGATCAACATTGTGAGTTTACTTGGCCTCCACATCTAGCAACACAGTCATAAATTTCTTAGGCTTCTTACATAAGAATTTAAAAGGTCCTATAGATTTGGTAAGTTTTCTATCACAGTGCTTCCCTATATGGCTTATAAGGTTGTAAATCCCAGGAGTTGCACTTTGCATTGTATCTGGTCAGAGGGGTCACTCTGTGACCAAGTACTTTTCCATTCACGTTCTGTTTCACTGTTGACTGCCGCAATGGTGGCAACATCAAAATACTGAAAGCAACAGGGAATGGTGTAATTTCAGTTTCAAATATTCTTCTTTCAGGTACTGTTCCTGCTTAGTAGAATAGTGTGTCTCATTAAACATTATATTTTTTGTCCTTAGAGCTACTTTTATATGGTGTCCCTGCTCGGTACACACATGTGTACTCAGAGCATTTTGACTGATCCAGCAATACTTAAAAGCCTGGTATCCCATTGAAACAGGGATGTTGTCATTGATGGGAGACAACTTGGGTACCATTTTTGATGAGGGCTCTTGATGTGATCAGGATTATGAAAGATTAATGTCACAATCATGCTGGCAAAACTTGATTTGTATCTTTGTCAATTTACCGCAGCCATCCAAACACTGATAGTTACTTTGCAGTCACCAAACTACAAATAAATTCAATTTGTTTTGCTGCACATCATATAACCAGTGATGTTGTTCTTGTGATGTCTGTGGTAACAGGCAGCCTTTGGATGGTCAGTAACACTGGCTTAATTCTGTCAAAGAGCCCTTTATTATCATAATTTCATTCATGCAAACTCCTTTAACCTCAGTTGGATTACATTTTCCTCCTTAAAAAAAGTAGTGTGGTTGAAGATAGTGAAACATTTTTCCCAAGTTATATATTATGCAGTATGGAAAGTATTTCTCAAAGGTTTTACTATTGTTTTCTGTGAGTGACTTAGCCTCCTAAGGAAAGATAATGCCAGGCTTTTGGGCACCGTGGAGGATACTGTCAATAAATATGACAGTAATGATTCCTCATTCTCACTCTGAAAAAGGGGAAATATGTTCCAAATCCAGGTTTACCTTTTCATTTTTAGAACTTGGTAACAGCTTTAGATAATGTTATCTCAATTTCTGCTGGTCTACTCTTGTAAGGGGTACAATCCTACAACTACTGTACCAGCTCCCTGTTATTACCTAAGAAATAGAGAAGTTTAAAGAAATTACTAAAATCCTTGATATATACCTTTTTTTTAGTCCTCTACTCACTTACCAAGGTGCAAGAGAACTGTGAAGCTAGAGATAATTTTGTGATCACATTCCCGGAGTTCCCAAGGCCCATGTGCAATGAAAAGGTTCAAATAACAGATACAGAAAGGCACAAAGATGGTCCAACAACATCCATTAATTTTGTTTACCCCAATGGCATTGACTTCACTCTCAGCTTCATGAGTCATCATTTATGATCTCAGTAATTTACTGCAGTGGGCATGAGATATACCACAAAATCAATAAAAACGAAGGCAAATTCAGAACTAAGATCAGGACCTGTAAGTCACTAATGTTCAAAAATGATGGAGTGAGAATTATTACACAGATTCCTATCGGCCTCAACTGTCTATGGTATAACTTGCCTGAATGCAGCATGCACAGATTCTTTATTGTACAGGAATCAAGCTGCAGTCTCTGCTGAACCACATGGCCTCCTTAGCACTTAAAGATGAACTGCAAATCAATTATGAAAATAGAGGTTAGTCCATATTTATGGGCTGAATGTCCCTACTAGCCAGACTCTAGGGGACATTCAGAACAGAAATACATTTCAGCTGTTCCTTTAAATAATTAGTTTTCTTCTGTGAAATCCTCTTGATAATGCTTAATTCCCTGCAGATATGTCTGAATACATCATCCTCTGGTACCATAAGTACAACAAACTTCAGGGTAATACTGGTGACACTTAAATGTCTTCTATTCATGAAAAGTGTGATCAGAAAATGTAGTTTCCCTGTGAAAAGAAAGGTACACACCATCACTATTGGGTGATTTTACCTGTCATTCTGGGAGGCTACTCTCCAAAGACATTTGGGCCTTATTCACTGGTTATATTTCTTTTTCAGATAAATTTAAAAACATAAAGAAGACTCTCTACCTGAAAATCAAGTTTGAATTATTTGCTAATCTCTCTTTTAAAGAGAAGATCAAATTAGCCAAATTCTGGATATATTATCATAAACAGAAATTCACCAGCCATGAGGCCAAGGAATAGTACAGGTCCACCACAACAGTGCTATTTGCCCTTGCCTGGAAAGTTGTTCTCAAATAACCCTGTTCCCTAACAGGATTGTTAAGACAAATTTGCTATGGAAAACAGAAGCAAAGGAATTAATTGGGAAGACACAGTTCTCGTTTTCCTTCTCTGTCTGGAACTGCACAAAACACATTCAAACACCATCCACAGTATGAAAAGCCGTGTCAGTCACTCTATCCTCCTGATTCAAAGGTTCACCTGGGGACCTTCTCACAGAACAAAACACTCCAGAAAGAAGGGGAAGGAGATGATGATAAACCTGGTGCAAAATGAATGTTTGCTTCAGAAAGGAAGGAATGAGAAACAGGTTAAGAATTAGAAATGGAAAAGGCTTGAAGAACACTTCTGAAAAGTGAAAGCCAGTGGACTGGAAGAAAGCTCTTCCAAGTCAAGAAAGAGTGAAACAGGTGTACTGCTAGGAAAATTGTTTAAAAAATCTGATGGAAGAAAATAACTTAAAACTCATTCAAAGCCATAATTAACTTAATAGAGTATAAAATAGTCCTTCAGGTTGTGCCAGGGAGAAATGTACTGTATAGCATGTGCCACAGTTTTAGCTTCACCTGGGCCAGTGTTGTGACTGGAGTGTACAGTGGTGGAAAACCTGAAAGAGTGGGATGAAGTAGAGAAAGAAGTTCCAAAAATCCCTGGACCACATTGCATTGCAGGTTCAGATGAGTTGCTACTATAGACACCTGTTGTAGGAACTGGGTACTCTTACCACACCCCTCAGGTTAGACTGACATTTATCACTGGAGGTGTCTTCTTGCTTCTCCCTGTGCAATGCCAGAGGATATTAAAGAACAACAAATTACAAATGGAAAGTAACATAAATGCAGTACTTTAATAAGCAAACTCTTTTTTCTTTTTAATAATTTGGATGACATCTCAGTTACAGAAGCTAGTTGGATCCTTAAATCTGTTGTATTTTAAATTAAAAAAAATGAGGAAAAAAAGGGGAAAATTGAAAAGCAAGTCCAGAGTTAAACAGTTATCAAGAGTCATAGGACAGAAGATAATTTTGTCACCCATAAGTTTTCTCTTACAGTTCTCTTTCATGAACAAAGTAAATCCCACTGACTTCATTGAGTTTTTATATGTTCTCAGAGTTATGCAGCTACACTCATTTGCCCATAATACAACAGCATTTCCTGACTCAAGGCCTTTGGTCCACCTCATTGAAAGCTATCCACATGCTTCACAAAGTCATTGTGATAACCCCAACATTAGGCTGGTTCATAATACTACAGGACTCTGAGGGATGCTTGGATTTATATTTTGTGCCCTAAGTCTAAGATCTCTGTCCAATGTTTTGAAATTATTAAAGGATTTTCATAAGGGAAAACATGCGTTTGGCAAAATCACAATGAAAATTATCCTTTCGCCTTCATTCAAGGGTACTTTCCATATAAATTAGTTTGCTCCAAAACCTAAGGTAAAAAATAGAGAAAATACTCTTTGAATATTTTTCTTCCAACTTTTGATAAAAAAAAAAAAAAGATAAAAGGGAGTGGAAACAAATTATAATCAATATGTTTCATTTTGTACTGCAGAAAGGAAAATGACTCTGCTAAGAGCCTGTGCATAACCTTAAGCAATACCAGATGTGGTACAGACAGAAGCATTAACTACTATTCACAGTTTGGATTTTTTTTCAATACAACTAAGAACAGATAAATGTGATGAGTGAAAGTGTTATGCCAGAAGAATCCAGGTAACGAAGCAGAGTTAGACCTGCTAAAAAACAGCTACAACACAAGGGTGCATGCAATTTGTGAAGCAGGGAATGGCAATTCTGAACAAGAGAAATATAGATGCTAACTTCTTAATTTTTCCTCTGTTTTAATGTAACAAAAGAGAAGTTTAATACAATTCTCTAAGCACATGGCATAATCACTCCCCTTTTCAGCTCCAGTCAGATCAAGTGTGTGTTATTTTGTAACCCACTCATTTTCCAGGCAGGATTCAGAATGCTGAACCTGCAAACTCCACATGGTGTGAAAAGCAGGGGAAAGCACACACCACAACCAGGCTCCCTAAGGGATTTCTACCACCTACAATACCCCTTTCTGGGCAGGCACTGTGAGAGCTTGCCTGAGGTGCTGCTGCATTCCTGTGATGTCCAAGTGACCTAGAAGTCATAAGACAGAAGCATCTGCAGGCACTTTGAAGGTTCTTTGAAGCATATTTTTTTGTTCAGGATTTTTGCTTTTTTTTTTTTTTTCATGTTATGCTATCTGAAAACTGTTGCCATGTTACAGTTATAATTTTGTTATGGAGACTGGTCACATGAGGTTTTATATTCCAATGAACTAGGGAGCGCTACTGTAGTGCAAATACTAAACTACAGCCTCTACTATGATGCATTACTCACATGTCATGCAGTAGTCCTTAATTCTCTTATCAAGTGGAAATCAGCTAAGGTGGTAGTTAATGACTTCTTCAGATCTGTCTGAAGCACAGGTTATCATAAAAATAGTCATGTAAATCTCCTGTACCAAGGTACACAGAGAGGTGCTGAACAACTGTCTAAATTCTAGTGTGTTTCATCCAGACAAAATGAAACAGCAGCAACAACAACAAAACAAACAAACAAAACCCAACCAACCAACCAAATCAACTCCTTCTCTTAAACGGCAGACTCCTCTGGACAAACTTACCCCTTTACACTAGTTCTAGGTTGTGTTATGAATGCTACAAAAACAGACTCAGGGGAACAATCTTTCACAGAAAGGCAGACAGGCTAAACGAGGTAGGGTTTTTGCCAGCTGTAATTTTTCTGATCTCTGATCTGTGCAGTATATTCTAAAAAGCCAAAAATATTCATATACTCTCAGAGGATAGGTCAGATCTAGATGGAAGGCCAGGAAAACTCCACAGATTTCAACTTTAGTTCTGGCCAAGATAAAGGAGCTCAAGCTTATTAGAGCTCCAGCTTTAACATTCAATCTCTTCAAAGCTCCTGTCTGCATCCCTCTCATCTTTTCCCCTGTCCTTTCCTGTGTGAATCACTGCACACTCCCTCTAATTTTAACAAACATCAGCAAAGCTCAGGAATGCCTTTAACAGCAGCTGGGCATAGGAAATGATGTGAAACTGCATACTAATGCAAAATTAGAGTAACTCATATATGGCTAAAAAGCAGCTAATAAAACTTGCTATATGACTTCCATAGGACAGCAGTCAATGAACACGACTGTTCCAGTCCCAGGACTTTACTTAACCCTATTGGTAGGATAGCCTCAGAGAGCTGCACTAAGTGTGGACTTGGCTGTACATGCAAAGTCTTTTAAAGGCTTCTCTCATTTTTCCTCTGTAATTTAAAAAATGTGCCCCAGTGCATTTTAATAGTGTTGCAGTAGGTCAGCAGCCCAGCAAAACACATGGAATCCCACTAAATGTAATGAACTGGAGTCATCATTCCCTACATATATATTTGTGACAGGCCTGTATTTGTGTGGTCCTGCTTCTAGTCAGAGGAAAGTACTAAATAATTCCTGTGTATTCACATAACTTCACCACTGCCAGGACTTGTTTACCCATTGACCACTCCCAGTATGTTATGCAGACTACATTTCTGTCAAAAGGTCAATTTCTATCTTCTACCTCACATGTACTGTGTGAAGTGATTATTATGAATCATGTCACTGAAAATGTTGTCATCATGTCACTGAAAATGTTATCATCTCCCACTTCTTTATGATTTTATTTGAAGATATTTGGAGATCTTCCTATAGGAAATCATATCTAAATGGTATTCAAGATATTTAGCCTGGATCCTGTGGCCCTCATTCAACCTTTTTCCTGGCAGAGCTTTTACTGAGGTCAATGGGCTTATAGCCTGAATGAAGACTAAAAGCTGTGAGATGGGGCCCAGTGGGCAAAATTATTAGAGATGGACAAATTAGTCTGGATAGACTAGCTCTGAAACAAAATATATGTTCAAATCCTAGACTGAGCTGAAGCCAGCCCTTTACATTTAGCTGTGGGTATAACTTTGGTGAATATTCATATTGACAGCTTAGGTCCCTTCATCCCGGCCTCTAGCATGTGTGCACTGCTATAGCCATCCTTTCTCTCTGCCGTCGTGGCCCCATAGCAGGAGAAGTCTTCCTCCCTGCAGGAGTTCAGCTCAGCAGACAGGCAGTTACAGGAAATGAACAAGACAACTCTTGCTGAAGGATCTTGGACAGGTCTCTCTGCAAAATTGTTGTTTTAGAGTCACCCACAAAAACACCAACCACCTGTTTTTTTGGTAAACAGTGAACAAAGCATTCCTCTCACATTGATGCTTCTGCTTTTCTTTTACTCCTTTCCTCTGCCCACACAGCTCTGCCATGCCCCAAGAGATGCCACTTTCAAGGCCTTCTCAGGAGGTCCATCCATGCCTCTGCAGTTCACTGCCTATGGCAGAAAATACACTTTCTTCTGGGTCAAGTTAAGGCAGAGATCTCCTCCTTCCCTAGCCAGGGAACAGGAGAGTTGTGGCAAAGTATGACCAGATCGTGTCAATGTGGGGTATCAAGAGGTTTTTCTTGACTGAACAGTCTTTCATGCGTGTCATTTGTCTATTTAAAAGGACATGCCTCTGCCTAAACATGCTTAACTTAGAATAGAACCCTAAAACCTTTATTCACATATTCACCTTTTGGTCCAGGACTGGAGGTGCTTGCAAAGTGCTTCTGCTGACAACAGGACCATCCATGACACTCAGATTTCTTCACAAAAGTACCCAGAAAGTTCAAATGGAGTCCAGTTGCTGTGAAAAGTCCAGATGTGTTTTGTAACCAAAAATATTCAGATAGGCCATAGAAAAAGAATCAGACCTGTGAATATTTAGAAAATAGGAATGCACCATGACCTGACTATTGCATTTTTACTAAATGTTAGACTACTTTCTGTCTGTGGGTTCTACAGGTAGCAAAAAGACAGCTACAGAAAATACTCATGCTCTTCCGGAGGAGCAAAAAAATTATCAGATCATTTATATAATTTCTATTTGGAAAACTTCATTTAAAAGTCTGATTTTGTGGTTGAGTGACTGGAAAACGTTCATTAATATTTTTTAAGATATTGGAACTAGTACCATAAATTTGATTTTCAGATATTATGGATCTTTGGTGATAAAATTTAAAAATAAATAATGAAGCATCTCCTCCAGATTATTTAAACTGCAAAGGCAAATGTACTTGCTATATATTAAAACTGTCAGCCACCTAGGCATTACAGTGGATTTTTAATGTGTTTCATCTAAACACTTAAAGGCACTTTTTAAAATATATCACCCACTAAATAAAAAAACATAGGTCGTAATCTTCAAGGCACACTGATTAATGCAAAATTGACCTGAGAAAATGCAGCTTATGGCCATAGTCCAGGAAGCTCTCTTGGTGCAATAGAGTTTCATACAATAGTTTTCCATTTTCAAAATCACATCAATTTTTACTTACAACATTTTGAAAACAGGTACAGCAACTTTCAATCAACTGTCCAGCAATAATTTAAAGTCTCTTACTATTAAATTGTAAAAGTTTGAGTTATGGGAAGAGGACAACATTGCAGAGAACTGATTTCCTGACTGTCACAATCCCAGAGATGTCTACTACTGTGCAGTATTGCCTGTGTGGAGAAAGAGATGGAGTGGACCAAATTATTCACTGTGAATAAGTTATGTGACTTTTTTTTTCTTTCTCCTCTGTGTTTCTGATTTTTTGAGATATCTTCTTGACAGATAGTCTCAAAATATTTAAGGCAATAAACCTCAGAGTAGGATTTGTGTTGAAATACCCACATGTCAACAGATGCTAAATGACTACATTACACTAATCAAATTATACAAAAGGCTCTCTGCCTTACCTATGCAGCACCACCTTGGGGAAAATACCTGTAACTCTTTCCTGTGATTATTTCCTGCATTAATGTTTCAATATCAACAATTAGTAGCAGACACTCAACTGCCAGGTATAACACAAGCAGTCATAAACACTGCCTTTCTAACAAGAAAGAATTAAATTGAAAAAAAAATCTTAACATACAAACGTTGGGAAAATATAGCTACATATTTCCTGAGTAATGCCTTCATGCAATGAGATGATCACAAGGTATGCATCCCATGGCCAGTGCTGGGCCTTCAGCCTCAGCAGTGAAATCACCAGTATTTCTGCAGGCTGCAACATGAGACAAAGTGGGTCTCAACCAGGAGTGAAAATAGTCTTCTGTTTTCAACTTGGGAAGGAAAAATTAACTGAAAAAAAGAAGAACACAGCACTCGCTCTGTGTGTTAGCTGCAGTACCTTGTGATGATAGTGGTGTGAGAGCTTCACAGAAAGAACAAGTTCCTGCTTGCAAGGACAGCAAGAAATTATGTGCACTTCAGTGTGTGCACTACTCACAATGCTCTTTCAAGGGACCCTAAAATGGTAGAGGATTTTGAAGTGCAATTTTTCTCCCCTCCTAAACTCATATTCTTCTTCACCTTTGGTAGATGCAGACTGATGAAGACATCCCTCTCACAACTCCCAAGAGATCATGGAGGCTTGCTAGAAAAATGTGGAGATAGGCAATGTGGGGGTATTTGAGACACCTCACCCGCAAGTGGATAAAAAAGCATTAAAGTTCTAATGAAAGCATTCACCACATAGAAAGAATAGAAAAACAGGAAATTAAAAGAGAAGCAAAGAGAATAAAAGTTCAGACAAAGTCTTCAGGGTTCCAGCATCAATATTCTTTTTATAAGACAAAAAAAGTTTCAGTCATTTTTTATGAAAGGAAAGCCTATTTTATTGACTGATGAAAGCCTTATAATAACTCTGTGATCTGACCTATAATATCTGAATTGTTCCTAAGCTTCTCCATGCAGAGAGGATCTGATGGCCGCCTAGGGAACTCACAGCTTCAGAGGTTAACAGCCACCACCAGTCCCCAGAAAGAGGGATCAGGGGTATGATGACGGCTGTGTACCTGTGCCAAACGCATAGCATAGGAAAAGATATGGGCAGCGTGATGTTCAGCAGAGCCTTTGCCAAACAGGAATGATCGTCCACTCTTGGTAAGCAGAACTGCTGCAGGGCTACTGTAGGGTTTGGTTTTACAGCAATCTGTTTACTGTGTAAGGAAAGAGGCTTAAGTTTTTCTCTTTTTTTTCTCTGTGAGGATAGATGGACAAGCCTGAGACAGGGCAGATGAACCCCTCTACAATGAAGTCTGCAATAGGGTTTAAAAATCATAGAATTGTAGAATATTCTGAGTTGGAAGGGACCCACAAAGGATCATTGAAGTCCAGCTTCTGGGCCTGCACAGGACAGCCCCAATAATCACATCACATGCCTCAGAGTATTGTTTGAACACTTGACCTTCAAGCTTGTTGCTGTTACCACTTCCCTGGGGAGACAGTTCCAGTGCCCAATCACCCTCTGGGTGGAAAACCTTTACCTAATATCCAGTATATCCCTGACACAGCTTCTTGCCATTCCCCTGGGTCCTGTCACTGGTCACCACAGAGAAGAGATCAGTGCCTGCCCCTCCACTTCCCGTCACAAGAAGTTTTAGCTGCAATGAGATCTCCACTCAGTCTCCTCTTCTCCAGGCTGAACAGACCAAATGCCCTCGGCTGCTCATCTTATCACTACCCCTCAAGGTGCTTTGCCATCTTCATTGTCCTTCTTTGGACACTGTGGTAGCTTTATATTTTTCATATATTGTCCCACTCAAAACTGCACACAATATTCAGGATGAGGCTGCCCCAGTGCAGAGCAGAGCAGGAAAATTCCCTTCCTCGACTCTGGCGATGCTTTGCCTGAGTCCCCCCAGGACATGCTTGGCCCTCCTGGTTGCCAGGGCACTGCTGACTCACATTCAACTGGCCACTGACCAGAAGGCCCAGGACTCTTTTTGTAGGGCTGTTCTCCAGCCTCTCATTCCCCAGTATGTACATGTATACAGGATTTCCCCAAGCCAGGTGCAAAATCCAGCACTTGTCTATTAAACTTCATCAGATTGGTGATTGCCCATCTTTAATTTGTCAAGGACTCCCTGTTTTTGAGGGACTCAACAGGTCCTTCCAGTTTAGCATCATCTTCAGACTTGCTTATTGTCCCTTCCAGTCCTGTGTCCAAGTCATTTATGCAGATATTGAAGAGCACAGGGCCTGAGATAGAGCTCTGTGGAACCCCACTAGTGACAGGTCACCAGTCTGATGTCACCCCATTCACTATCACCCTCTGTGCTCAACCTGTGAGCCAACTGCTCATCCCCTACATGGTGTGTTTCTCCAGCTGTGCTGTACATTTTGTCCAGAAGGATCCTGTGGGAGACAATATAGAAAACTTTACAGAAATCCAAAGAGATGGCATCAATTGGCTTCCCTTGATTACCTAAATAGGTTACCTTGTCATAAAAGGAAATCAGGTTTGACAAGCAGGACTTTATCCTCATGAAGCTGTGCTGGCTGTGACCAATGACTGTGATTGTCTTTCAGGTTTTTTTCCACTCCAGAATAATCCCCTCTGGAACCTAAACCAGTCACTGAAGTGAGACTCACAGGCTTGTAGTTGCCAGTGTCATTGCTCTTGCTAACACTCTCCATGACCAATGCAACATATATGCAATAAGGGGTAATTAGAGCAAATGTCTTGTGAAATACAATCTGTGGCTAAGAAATTTCAAGAATGAAACCGTCTGCTTTAAACCTGATGGAAGTACATCACATACAAGCAACAGGTATGCTGGGAGTATAGCAGCCTACAGGGTTCCCATGTATGGAGATCAGGAAAGCTTTAAAATGTAAACTTTAAGTCTGTAATGAAAGATTGCCTTCACTGGGTCAGCCTTTTCAAAAAACATGCAGTAAGGACATTTCCTACTGTGCAGTGATTCACAGCTGCCTCTGGGGATCACTGAAATAAACTGGAAGGACAATCTCACACATCGCAGCCCAAGTAGTGGGTGGGAGCCAAGGGTCATCCCATCAAAACCCTTCTCTCAGCTGTGCTGAATCACAAGAGCTGCACACTGGAGTTGACACAGGAGCAACAAAGCTCCTCTGTGCACATAACGTGTGGTTTAGGTCCTTTTGCTATCCTGAGACACGAACAATTCTAAACAAATGACATGGAGGCCCCTATGTGGCTTCAGAAAATGTCTGGGATAGAGAAGATAGAAATCATATATTTTTTAGCATTTTTCCACTAATAAATCTCCAGTCTATGGGAAACCATTAGGGTGTTTTTTGTGTATGTGTGGTATGAGGATGAATGCATCCTTTCTCACGAGGAAAAGTTATTGCTTTTTTGTATTGACACAGTATTAGATTGTTTTCCACTTACCCCAGTACTGTAAAATTTTCTTCTGGTGTTTTTTTGGTTCTTTTAGGTTTTGCACTTAAGAAAAAATGCATCTTCTGGTCATTATTTTATACAGGGAGGTTAATGAGTGTGTGCAATATGATAACTGCAACAGAGGACCTCTGTGGGCTGTTGTCAGATTAAACACCAGTTGATCCAGACCAAATAAAGATGTTCTGTAGCATCTTGAATTATATGCTGCACTTAAAAAAAAAAAAAAAAAAACGAAAAAAAAAAGAAAAAAAAAAAAAAACGAAAAAGAAAAAGAAAAGAACAACTTTCCTTGCAGAAAGGCATTTACAAAGGGTGTGAGATTTCTGGGAGCCATCAAGTTGATGCCTGGATGCTGAAGCACAGCAGAGATGAAGGCTGAAAACCTTGAGGCAATGGAGTGTTTGGCACCCAGGCTGCAGTCACTGAGGAGTAGTGCATGCCTTCTCCATCTCTACCAAGCAAGACAGTGGAGGGCTTGTGCTGAGGAAAAAGGTCAGGGCTGTCTTTCTTCCTCTCTGCTGTGCACTGCCCTGCCTTCACATTGCTTTTGGCTCCTCTGAATTCAGTGAAGAGAGAAGACTTCAGCTAGTCAAGGGATTAGTTTTTTCCCCAAGGCCTTTATTACCTCTCATGCTATAAATCAGTTTTCATTTCAGTGTAGGACCATGGACATGGATTAAAGACTCTTTAGTGCAGCTTGGTAAGTGTGCAGAATGGTTCTTATGCTCAAGACATTGGTCTTGGAGCTCTCCAAACTTTGTTTGAATTGCTGCTTAGACACCCTTATGTTCATTATTTCAATGGGGGAAAATGAACCAGAAGAAGCTAAACTTAAATGATGTTTTTCTTTCCTTCCCCTGCCCCCACTCACTCCAAACCATACATTCTTTTGTGCTGTTCAAGTTCCCCAGTGCTTTACATGAGGATTCGGAAGTCTGGTTCTCTGGAAACAATTGTTATGTCAGTTGACATTAACACAGCAAGCACTTTAACTCTTTTTCCAACATATCCATCAAGTTCAATGGCCAAAACATTAATTCTCATTAAGCCTCAACAAAGTTTCTCATTTTCCTCTAATTCTGTCACCATACTGCCTCCATGCAAGACTGCTTTACAAATATATCAGATCATTTAACTGAAAGGACTTTGGGAAGCTTTATTTTTAGTGTCTTTATGCCTATGTGTTCATGAAGGTTCTAGGCCATTTATGACATAAATTTGAGATCTTCCTGTCCTAAGTTAACAAAAACCATATATGCTTTAAATCAGCCAAAAAATGTGAAATTATATATTGCTGTTACTAGCTTGGAAACTAGGCATAACCCTCTAGGATTATCAGAAAATATGAAGAAGAAATAAGGATGAACTCAGTGTTGAAATGTGGATCAAAAGTTTCTTGTTGCCTACAAGTGTAGGGTCATATGGACTATCTCTAAATACTTACAAGCCAGTTTCAGAAGTCTCAAGTTTAGTTTCTTGCTCATTGGACAAAGGAAGACATGGTTCAAGGATATTGAACTAGGATATTGTTCAAGAAAGTAGAAAGGATGAAGTATTTCTTTCTCTCTTTTTTTTTTTTTTTAAATCATTATTAAAGAGGTTACAGGTATTTATCTTTTAATAGAAGGCGAGCTACTATAATGTTTGAGACTTCTAACATTAAGATGCTCACAGAGATATAACTGGGCTGGTCTAAGGCTGTAACACATAAAAGAACCTATGCACTAATAAATAATGAATGTTCATTATAAGATATCACAGTTTCACCATGGGCAGAGGCCAAAAATATGCTAATAATATCTTAGTTTTTAGTATAACAACTGATAAATATTCCCATTTTAGAATGATAATGCAGTAAATGTATTAAGCAGAGCCTGTGCTTTCTTTTCAAATGAAGCATGCAGCCCCATCCCACTCACCAAACCACATTTTCACCTTCAAATATCACACAAAAAGTGTGCATCAGAACTATAGTTGGGGTAAGTAAGATACTGGTTGAGTCCCTAGGGCTAAGAATCAAGCCAGATTGACTCCCATGTCCTTTTGGGGTGTGCTAAAGATCTATAAAATAAATTCCCACCAGCATTAAGAGAGGTTAGTATAGGTAATTGACCTTGTAAATCAAGAATAAAATAGAAGTTATAATGCATAATATTTTTAGGTATTTATCACTTTGCCGAGGCAGACAGGATTTGAGCATGTAAATCCTTGTAATGGTAACAGTAATTCTACATCCCTGTGCCTGCATGTCAGTGGGAGTGCCCCCATGGCTGCTAGGAGATTTTTCTCTTTACACCCCCTCTCACAGACCCAGCACTGCTCAGATTGAGAGCTGACGGTCCACAGAGACCAACACAAATAGGACAAAGCAGTATGCCAAATTACACCCCCTTTTTTTGTTACTTCTGCAAGTGCGCATCTAATTTTCTATGCCTTTTGATCTGCTCATTGGTTTTATCTAGATTTCTTCCCAGCTCTGCAGGATTCTCTTTCCTAAGGAGAAGGTATATTTAGTTTATCCTCAGTTTAATCCCATATCATGATAGAAAAATGACTTGAGCCATGGCTGAATACATATTCAAAAATTTTCAAAACATTTGAAGTGGGATAAAACAAATAATCCTGAGGCAAATGACATGTTGAAGTCTCCAATTCTGTTATTTTATTCCAGAAATACCAAATGACCTTAAGAATACATTGCACCCTTCAGATAGTTGTTAATGCATGTAAGTGTTTTGCAGGAAAAATGACATTTTGTGTTATCTGCAAAAAACCCTCTTGAGTAAGAGTCCATATCTCCAGGTATTTCTTTTAAGGGGGAACAGTTTTATAAAAATAACAAAGCTAGAAACCAAGAACATTAACTTTCACTTTGCCTAGCTACATGCTAGTACTCTTGCTGTAATTATAACACAGAGGTCATTCCAAAGGAATTACCAGCCTTCAAATGATATGAGACAATTATTCCCCAGGGAGTCGAACAAATTCGTAAGACAAATACAGTCGAAATTTCAGACATCAATCTCTTTTTTACCATAGCATGGGAACAAGGGAGCTGTGAAATATAATTTTACCCTAAGGCCCAACAAATGATCACATTAAAATGATTTAAAAAAAAAAGGCTTTACATCTATTATACGTTAGAAGTGAATGTAGCATTAGATTTTTCTAAGGCTTCCTGTGAATAATAGCATTTAATAGAATCTGTAAAAAACACTTTACAGACGCCCATGTTTTCTGCTAGGCTATAGGTAGGCCGGCAGGGCAGTCACTGCAGGCAGCTCCATGTGCTGTGGCGCAGGTGGTGGGTGCTGTGCTGGGGAGCACATGGTGCCAGAAGCCAGCGCCCTCTCACCATGCAACCTCCTGGTGGGGGCTCAGTTTGGATCCTGCTGCACAACCTCCCAATGGAGACATACTTCTTGTAGTAGCTCTCTGCAAGACAAGGCTTCCCAAAGTGGCTGGTTTTAATGTGCCCAAATATTCCTCAAACTGGAGGAAGCTGAGCCAGTTTCATGCATACCAGTGGCAAGAAGTTGTGCTGGATGGAAGGCTCATTTCCTTGGTACTGACAACCACAAGAGGAAATGCTAAGGGAAAAACATTTAAGGGAAAAGCTCCTTGAAGGCCTTGCAGTGATCATGTCTTGAGAACTGCAAGGGTACCCATCAATGGTGTGCATCACTTGAAGGGTTCAGGAAAGGCAATAAAACTCCAAAAGGTGGCAGCTGTGGATCCATTGCTTTCTACACTTCAGTCCAACAGATTTACATCACTTCCCATGAGCTCAGTTTGAAAAGAACCCTATATGGCTTGAGCCCATCTAGTAGAGAAATTGGTACCCCTTGCAATATTTATATGTTGAAAGAAGCAAAACCCTCCTGTTTCTCCTTACATGGAGTCACTCAACCTATCTACTGCATTTAGACAGTGCCAGTCATGCCAGCATCAATTTGAGTGGACTACTTATGTGAGCTGACCAGGATTTAGCCCAGTGTGTATGCTGCAGTCAAAGTCTTGAAGTGGAAAATGGATATTAAGGAACTGCTCTTTGGCTAGAGTTTCATTTACAGAAACCTATAACAGTCTCATTCTTCAGATAAGTGCATTTCTCCAACTGCTATTACTCAAGAAAACAGGCTCCTTAGAAATCTTTACAGCCGACACATTGCAATGTGACCTAGCACAACTTGGCAGTGTAGCTCTGCATATTTTTATTGTATTTAAATAGCACCATTAGTTTTATTCATATGTAGAAGTTAAACTTTAGCTTCAGTGATATTCTTGCATTGCACATGCCTTGAGTTCATGTGTTCCCTGGGTTTATGACGAGCAGAAGAGAGAAGGGATATGTGAGTGTGAGAGGAGTGTGCATATGTTTATGCACATATATACACGCATAAGTTTCTTTTCCTGTATGCATTCCTGTCCCTGTGATATTAATGTCAACAGCTGCCTGAATGATCATATTAGGCATAGCTTCTGCAAATGTTTTGATTTACCTACTGACTTCCATTGATTGTAAAAGAATGCTTCCCAAATGGGAGCCAGTAAATTAAGGAGAATTGCAAACACAATTTGGATTAAATGAGGGCAAAAACAGAGTAGCACCTGCTGATGAAGATGGTATTGTGGAGAGTTGTGCTGAGCTGCTCTGGCATTTTAGGTGAGGAAAGTGATCAAAACATATCATTCTATTCCCACAACAATTTTCTAAGGTAAACTTTCCCAAGTGATATAGTGAATTGTTAGGAAAAAAATAGAAAACTGGTATGATGAGTGATAGACATCCCAAAGCTGCCATGTGATGTCTCACCATCAAACACTTTGTCCACCTTATTTTGGGAACACTTTGAGTGCCTCAGTAAGTTCCCATAAGAATAAAAAGTTATGAGTCCCTTATGTTACACAGCTTCCTAAGTTAGCTTTAAACTAACACAGTGTTGTATTATTAGACAAGCAAAAATGAAGGGAGTAACACAAGCCAGCTTAAAAAAACCCCAACCAACAACAACAACAAAAAAAAACAAACAAAAGCAAACAAACAAACAAGCAAACAAAAAAACACAAAAAAACCAAACCAAACCAGAAATGCATATACATATTTCTTACATTCATATAACTTTTATTTTACTTAAATCATCCTTATCCCATGATATAGGTGGCAAATCTTTCATTGTTTGCTTCTTCACTGCATTTTATTTTAAGGGTACAGAAAGTCCAGTTTGGTGCCAGTACATTCAGTAGACTTAAGGGCTGGGAACAAAGTGATCATCTCTTGTCCATGAGAATGACAAAATTAAAAGTGAATGGCAGAACACATGGAGTCATTTGAGGGAGGTAGCACATGTGGGAAGTTGCACATGAGGTCCAGAGATGATAAAACAAAATTGTGTGAAGATTTATCTGTATTACAATCGCAAACTAATTGAACTAAGAATTAATCTCACCAGGTTCTCTTGCCCACGACAAATAAACTGCAAGTTCTAAATAAAAAGTTGTCATCCTTCTTTGCCACTCACAAGCAGGGATATGGAGGAGATACAGATGTGGAGGAAATCCTCATTCTTTACTCTTTCCGTCTTTATCTGATACCTAAAGTATGTATCTATCACTTTTGTTGCATGTAATCCTGTTTCTTTATGACCATTGCACACTCTTTATTTTTTCCATCACTTTTTGCTCTATTCATACGAAACACTTGTTTGCCATTATAGGGTTTGGGAAATTACCTAAAAGCACTGAAAGCATTAACATTACAACAGCCTGAGCCATATATGTCCATAAGGACTACAGAATTCGACTGAAAGCAAAGCATCTTAAACAAACTTATCTTATTTTTTATTCTAAAAGAAAAAGAGGAAAAACTAGGGGAGGGGGGAAGAAATACTATTTTCACTGTAAATCAGTACAAACAGATTCAAGAACTGCTGTACTTGGATCAAGAGTGTATCTAACCCATAGTCAACCCAACAGTTTAATTTTCAAAACTTGGCTTTTAGTATTGGAGGCATGAGATCAAGCCAAGATACACTGCCAATAAAGGCTGGAGCTCAAAGTCAGTGTTGAATTACAGAGCCCAGAAGGTTTACGGAAGTGTTTAGTGAAAATTGTTTGCAAATGGGTTTAGAAAAATTTTCTCCCTCTTGCTGGCTGCTTCAGGATCTGACCCTGTCAGAATTGCTGAAGGGCTCTCCTCCTATCAACCTGGCTGGGATACATAGGATCTGCATGTGGGCAGACAGGATGCTTGGTGCCTAAACCCATGTCCTCAAATTCATCTTGAGAGTATTTCTGGAAGATATGCTTTAGCCAAGGAAAGTGTTCTCCAGCCAAAGGGGCTACTGGGCCTTATCCAAGCATAGCTGGATTAAATATAAAGCCCCTTGATATACAAAAATGAGGTTGCATGATCTAATGGTCCCTTCTGAACTGAAATATTCCATGAAAACTGGCATATTTAGTGCTTTTATTTTTTTTCTGTTTATCAGATGCACTGTTAAGTGGAATAATTCTACAAGGAATAAGAGTAAACTATGAACACAGGATTTTGCCCTGAGCAAAGCAGATTTGTATTTGATTTCTCAGCTTTGTTCTAGTATCTGATATCCATTTTAAAAATTTTCATGGGGCCTGCAGGAATTGTGCTAATCAACAGTAAATTTATGCTTTTAAACAGCTTTGTTGTCCCTGTATCCAGTGCAGTCATCACTTATGTCAGGACTAGCACAGGACTTTTGGCTCTGCCTCTCTTCCAGAAGAGCCTTGGAAGTAGGTTGCTATTGTTAAATACATAGTTCCAGTTCTTTGTAGAGCAGAAGGAAAATACAGATACCCAGGAAGAGAAGCAGGTCCTAGAGGTCACAGGGAGATATACTTGCATCTCACTGAGATGAACTTATTTCTGTTCTCCTGGTCACTAATACGGCAAGTGCTTTTTATTGAAACAAATCATATTTAGTTTGTAACAGTATCTGCTGATTCGTGATTGTTGATCTCCATTTTTTTTTGTTGTTNTTTTTTGGGGGGTGGGCGGGGTGGGGGTGTTTTGTTTTGTTGGTTTTTTGGGGGGGGTTGTTTGTTTATGGGTTTTTCTCTTTGAATGTTTTGAGATTTCTTGCTTCTCCTTATACTCACTGAGCTCACATATTTATTTTAAACTGAGGGAAGTGTCATTTTCAAAACCTACTCCTCCTCCCAAATGAAAACCCCAAGTTTTGTCCTGTATCTAACATTTAAAAGAGTCCATTCACTGTGCCGTAGAGACCTTATTAACTGTGGATAATGTACCTTCTGTGAGAAGTCTTCAGGGAATCTCTCAGAAGTGCTGACATAGCTCAGGTCAAGGATTCTCCATGAGAATCTCTTAAAACAACTCTGGGGACTTTCTGAAATAATTAAGCTGCTTCATGAGGTATTATTGTGTATGGCCTCTCTGTATTTGTTCTGCTAGGGTTTTTAATCATCCATTTGTTTCTCAACATGATATTCCTAGGATCCAAACTCATAGAGTAAGGCCTTGCAGTACTAGCAAAAATGCAGCAGGATTTCTAGGCTTTTACTATTGAAAGACTGCTGGCCCCAGACATGCAAAATGAAATCTTATCTGTACCCTTGCAAAAGCATAGAGAGATGTCCTGCAAGCACTCTGCCAGTAAAAGTTATCAGGGTCTTATCAATTCTTTCCTCATTTTTTTTCCCCTGAAATTCTCTGCATGGCACCAAATCAACAAGGAGAGTCTAAAGTACAGATATAAGTACTACTTAAACCACATGTAGATACTTTTACTTCTTAAATCAGGTAAGGACTGGTACCACTGAGCAATCAGCCTGGAATCTGTCAGCAGCCTGGACTGCATTACTTTGAAGGACGGAAACTACTGAACACCTTATTTCATTCACAGCTTGGTGTGTGAAGTAGCTTTTGTAAATAATATGGTTTTCTCTCAGGGTGTCACCAAAGTATCTTGGGCTTTTCCCACTGGCAGAAATATAAAGGGTCCTCATAGGAACTCAAGGAAGCATTTGTAGGGATGAGACATGAGTACTGGAGCTGTAGACTTCTGCAGCAGTCCAAGAAAAAGTCATATGACCATTCAACCTCCACTGCTCTGTCACAAAAAGCTTACCTGCCTCTGACCCTGGGCAGGATGAAGAATACAGCAGAGAGGAACTGTGGACTATCAGCACAAAACAATAGTAGTAAGCTTTGAAAACCAAATCTCAGTGGAGCTACAGTGGTTAAATACATCCTGGTGATCACCATGTGGTAGCACTGGTCTTGCCTTATCCCTCACTTCACCTGTGTGACACAGCATCACTTCAGTAGCAGGTTCAGTCCCTGCTCTGAGTTTTTAAGAAGATACAAAGAAGTCAAAATTAATCACTTTCCTCTCCAGGAAATCCTGAAGAGGAAAAACCCGAGTCAAGAGCACCCTTCTACATGAGTAATCAATGATGAGCTGTGTCCGACAACATCTTAAGCTGAAACCTTTTAGCCTAAGGAAGAATAAATAAGACTGTCCCATCAACACTCCATCTATTTAAAGCCAGCTGCGCACTTAAGTGCTTTCCTAAATAGCGGGTCTGAGACTGATAATAGTTGAAAGAACCACTCGCTGATCATAAGCATGTTCTACTAAAGCAGTATTTCTTCTCTCCTTCAAAAAAGGAATGTTTGTTATTAAATGAAAGTTCTGTTTAAACTTCAATGATTGGCTGATTGGCTGCCTGGTCTTTTACACTGAAAAACATATTGCATACTTACCTGCAGTACTGTTCTCTAATTGATTCTTTCCTAAAGGTATTTCCCATTACTCCACCTCCTTCCTTTGCTCTGATTAACAATCGTAGCATGATCTCATCAGGTCTCGACAAGTATTGATGGGTCATAGTATCATGAGGCTAATAAAGTGTGTTACCCAGTATTTTCTGGTGACACATGAAAACTCCCCTATGAAAGATGCAGAAGACAGAATATAATATAAATGCTTTTTTAGTAACAGCATAGTACTGTGGACTGCACAGTGCTGGGCACATGCATTATTTAATGGAACTCTGTAGGGTTGCACTGCCCAAGTGTGTGGTGGTAGGGGCTGGACAAAGGGTAAGGGGGACCCTGGGACTGGGAGCCCCACTGTGATGTAGCCATGGCAGAGGGGATGAGGTCAGGCAGGACCCAGAGGATTCTGTGGGAAAGCAAAACCCCCAAGGCACTCTCTATATGCAGCCCCAGCAGTCGAGTGAAGCCCCCTGAAATGAGAACTCTGCAATGCTGTGTGCATTGCCTCCACTTGCTGTTGCCATTTTCTTTTCTGTATTATCTCCACATTGCGCTGCTAATCCGAGAACATTATTAGAGTACAGTATTAAACATTTGCCATAGCAGTCCATTCCTTTAAAAAAAAGAAAAGGTGGAAACATACATCAGGTATTTTGTTCAATTAGCCTCTCTCCTGTTTACAATTATTCCCTGAGTGTGCGTCAAACATTAAACAATAAGGGTTAAATCATTAAATAAGGTTAAATTATCTTCCCTTCTCTGCCATTTTATGAGTAAAGTGTCAAACTCAGCAAAGTCACATGCTATGAGGACAATAGCATCGGTTTAAGGCCAGAGCAAAACTTTGTTGTCAGCTCTGCAATTGCCAGCTGATTCCTCTGGATTCTCAGCTGCCCGGAGGCTGGTGGATGCGGGTCCCCACCACGGAGGTGGGTTATAGCGCCTCCTAGACTGGGTGAGCACCTGGGATCTCTGCAGAGGTCCTGTATGCCCCAGACTCCCCAGGGTACTGTGCCTGGAGGTGATGTGCTCATGGAGCCCTGGGGGAAAAATGGGCTGAGCCACTCT
The DNA here is from genome assembly GCA_013399695.1 of Formicarius rufipectus. Taxonomy (NCBI): domain Eukaryota; kingdom Metazoa; phylum Chordata; class Aves; order Passeriformes; family Formicariidae; genus Formicarius; species Formicarius rufipectus. The sequence continues at coordinate 20,350 of VXAU01004354.1, read as the reverse complement.
CCCCACACCTCCACTGCATTCATAGCTTCCCCTTTCAGGTAACCTCCAGATTTATTCCTCCCATCATTTTCCAATGAAATGATAGTTCCTTACTTTTAGAAAAGTGCAGATCCTCAAGTAGCCATTGCTGAGTATAAGGCAGAGGAGAGTCACAAGGTTAGCAATTTGAGGGCTCACCTGGAGCCATGCTTCTAATGAAAGAAAAGAGAAAGAAAAGAATCCAACATGAGGTGCAGCAACAGAGAAAATCCCTTTTTGATCTATAAAGCCCTTTTTCCCCAGACTCTAAATGCCTCACCTCCTGCACAGTCCCTGAACATAAACTTTGCTCAGCACACTCAGGGTAATCTTTTCACATCATAAAACTCATAATCCTTTTAGAGTGGTTTCGTAGGGTTTGAGGTATGATGCACTTATCAAATAACTGAAACAAATAAATCAGCTTATTTAGGCTGTGGTCGGTGTGTGTAGCTCTGTGTACGCAGGGAGGAAGCCAGTGCCATACCAACATTTGTATACATTAGCAACAAAGCTGTCTGTGACAAGCTGTCCTCTGCACAACTAAATATTTAGTTGCATATCATAAGTAACTTCTTAGGCTATTAAAGAGAGAGGGTGCTCTCGGTCCATGTCGGCACTGGGAGCCAGGGCTGCAGGGTGAGCAGCGTGCCAGGCTGGAGAGGAGAGCCCCCGGTGAGTCAGTGTGGATGTCCGGAGAGAGGGTGCCCCGGGACCGGCCTGGACAGCTCTGCCACCTGGGGACAGACCCGGCTCTGGCCAGGGGGTCACGGCCTCGGGCATGCTGCTCCGTCACCCTTCTCTGCCCAGAAACTGGCACCAGCTAGGCTCCACGTGGATTTCTTGCATATTTGCACAGGGTTCAAGTTTTCAAATATTTGTTGCTGCCTTTTATTGGTGTTAGAGCAAGGGGTTTTTTTTAAACTGTGTCTGTATTTAAGGATTCCCACATTTGCACATTTTTTGCATGTGTAAAATTAAATTAATAAAACAATTTCGTAATGAAGTATAAAGTACATGTGTCCTGTTCAATATAAATACATTGTGAAAATTTAACTTTGACCAACAGCAAGCTAGAAAAGCTTGCTCCCAGTATGTTTTTCTGTGTGTACAATAAATGTTTTCTTGAGACAGTTCAAGCACCTATACAACAGTGTTCACTTAAAATGTTGTGTTTTTTGGTGCTTAACAGAATATCTTGGATTTCATATTTCATCAAGGGAAAAAGAGAAGGAAATCAGCCTGCCTTAGGGACATGGACTGAGTTTTTGCAAGGAGGGATCCCTACCTCTCCTGGTGTCTCCTATCCAGAAGATATTTCAGTTTTTCCGTACTCTGAATGGGGAAACCCCAGAGAAAATTTAAACTATTTTAAAGTAAAGTACTGCTTCAGCATGTGCTACATGTAGGCAAGGGCAGACTAGGATCACATGGATGAAATTTGGAGGGGTCTGATGATGGCAGTGTCCTACATCCCGCAGCATCTGACACACCACCTTGTCTCCCAGTTGCCCCTGGTCATGCCAGCCCTTCCACAGGTGCCCCAGCCACAAAGAATGCTCCAGCTGTCCTGGCCAGCCAGGGTGCTCTGTGCAACAACCCGTGTGGAGTTTGGGCAGCAGTTCCCATGGGCAGAGCAGGGACCCAGCCCTCCATGTTTCTTCTAGAGATGTTTGTTTACACCTAAATGCTAGAAATAGAAAGTGGTTTCAGCTACCAGAAAAAAAATGACAAAAGTTTTCTCTGGTGTCAGTGCCATGGAGGAGCTCTCAAACCCTTGCTTCCACAATGTACTTCTTAGAGATTTTGTTATTTGCATCCAGGAGAGCAGTAGGTGAAAGACAGCAGCACCATCATCTTCTTTTCTAGTACTTATTGGGTTAATAAGAAAATTAAAGCTCAAATAAATATTCACCAGAAAGTAATGTCAATCTGTCATAAAAATAATCTACATTTATAACTTATCTAAAGTAAAGTCAGTTGCATCAGACTCCCGCAGCTCTGAAACCTATGAATTATTGAATAAGTAATCTTTTTTTTTTAATTGTTATTGACATATTAAATATATTTCCTTGAAAACATCCAGAGTTGCATGGGCATAGAAGTATTTATGAGCCTGTGCTCTTTACAGCACTGTTTTACAGGGTGCTGTCATCTGCGGAGGGGAAACAGAGAGAAAGTTTTCATCTCTGATGTTCTTATCTGGAGATACAATGCTTTAGTCAGCTGCAACTTTGTAGGCCCTCATCATCATGGGCCACAAAAGAAGGTAAAAAAAAAAAAAAAAATCTAAGTACAGATGGTGTGACTCAATTTACTTTGTTCGGTTTTGGTTTTGTGTCGGTTTTTTGTTTGTCTGGGTTTTTTTTTTATTTTTGTTTTGTTTTGTTTTTTAATTCTATAACTGCTAACAAGTCTGTGGCCCTACAAAATCAAATAATACTGGTAGAGTAACAGAGAGCCACTCAAATTAACATTAATTTGGTAATAACATGCTTTAAATTGCCACCAGATCAGCCCTGGAAGCAACAAGAAGTTATAGAGTTTGGGGCCTAAAAACATTTTCAAAGAGAGATTTGTCAGACAGAGCTGAAAATCTTTGCATGCAGCACCTGGGGAGAGGAATGGTGCCTGTAGCTGCAACAGAAGCTGCCACTGCCGAGGCATTGCATGAGATCTACTGTGTCACAAGATGCATTTCCACTGAGGAAGATCTGCTGAAACAACATTGAAACACAAGGTAAAAGGTACTGTGGTGGTAATTGCTGCATGCCAAACTGTACCCACTGAACCAGTCCTGGCTAAGCACATTTGCAGTTGGGATGTCATGGCTAAACCCTGTCCTGGCACCTGTTGAGTGCTTGGGCGGCTTTGTGGCCAACCACTGATGTCTGAGATACTTCAGGCTCTCCTCTGGAACACTCCAGGAAGCAAAGTGTTTCTGGGAAAAAAAACTCCTGCAATAAACGCCGCATCATATTTTTTTTTCTGTCTCCTTTAGGCAGTAAATATCGACAGTGCCTCTTCAATTTCCCAAAGTAAAGAAAAAAAAGATAAGCAATTACAGGCTGTGAAATTACAGGCATGCTTGGTGTAAGAGAGAAAAATCCAACAGCCTGTTTCAAAGTGTGCTTCACCTTAGAATGCAAACCTAGACAAAGATTTAGCCTGTTTTTTTAGTTTAAGTCTGGTGGAGCAACATGTCATACCTTGAGACAATCACAACAAATCAGTCTTTATTCAAGTGTGAAAATTAAGGCATAAATTGCTGTCTGCTTAGCTCTCAAAACAATGTAATGGTATAAGAAATGTGATATTTTGAAGAGAAACAGGAAAAAATTTATCAAAGTTTTTGTTGCTATTGCATTATCCTCCCGCTTGATCTACTGGCTATAGATACTCTGTGTCTGCTTAAGTGCTTTCCATTCTTCCCATAAGCAAATTCTGGTTGAAGACGATATATCATTTTACTCTTGATCTCTGCTAGTCTCAGTACCTCATTACAGCAGGCCACTTTTTGAAACTGAGCTATAGCCCAGATAAATGATTGTATAAAGTTTTAAATAAACATACAACATTTATGTTATGTTGTTTCACAGGGGTGATTTATAGTCATTTTCTTCATCCAGTCCTGAGCTCTGGACATAAAAGACACTGAGCTCTCTGCTGTTTATCCAAGCTAAATCCTCTGTTTGTTCTGCATAAGCGTTCTTGATTCTTTAATATATTGCAGGCTTTAGCTTCAGGTTTATTCCCTCTCGGATGGTGGAATTAGATACATTAACTGACAAAGATAAGGTACGGACATTGTAGCTTAATAGCCATTAAAATAGATACTGTGATAATAAAAATGAAGCTAGGAAAGGGAGTCAATGTTGTGATATTTTAAAAATGTGTATTTATAAGACTTAGATGAATAAATGCAAGCTTTAAGAAATCCCTATAAAGAAACACCCAAATGATGGTGGAATTTTGTTTGTTTGTTTTTTCACGTTTTTTGATTTTGTGTGGTTGTTTTTTTTTTGTTTTTTGTTTTTTTTTTTTTTTTTTTTTTTTTTTTTTTTTTTTTTTTTCATAAGGAAAAGAGAATCAAAAATGGAAGATATTGTGGACCAGGTTACACATTGCTTTCTCATGGCCCCAAAGAGAATTTTGTTTCTTACTGAAATAACACTATGTAATCTGTTTGCCAAGTCATTGAAATGCTATAGAAGACAATGAGGATAGCACAGTGAAATAAAGCAAGTTTGTCTGCTGTAGAAAAAAAAACCAAACCAAACCAAACAACCCCTGCCCAAACAAAAACAAAAATCAAAAACCCCCCAAAACCCCAAACACTGTGTGAATTCTGTTTACTATGTTCCTTCTTTAATTAAGTACATATATATGAATATATATAAATGTTCAAACTGCAGAGGGTAGTCTATTTACTTAATACTGCTATTCTTCATTACAGCCCCTGTTCCTCTGTTAAAAAAGCAGACAACCCCAAATACCTGCTTTTTCTTATTTTGTGATCATAAACAAGTTTTGACGTAAGACTATTAAAAATAGCTTTGTATTTTGGTTCAGTATTAATTATTAAATTTTTGTGTAAAAACAGTGCTAGTATTTAAAGACCTAATGCCTGCAGCAGGGGAAAGATTTTAAGAATTATAGTCTTTAACGTGACATACTCTAAATCATCTCTTACTGTGGTATAAAAATTAAGCTAAGATTTTAAAAGGCCCTAAATGGACTTCATTTTTTTCTAAGTCAGGATTAACTCGTGTATAAGTAATAGACTAGGTGCTTTCATCGCCAAAAATTATCTAACTAAATGTTTGAATCTGGCACTATAAACAGCAGCCCTGTCTGTACTCATACAAGCTTGTGATTTTGTGGTACACAAGTTGGTATGTTGTCCATGCTCTGTAAGAGATTGCATTCCATAAAGCATGAAATGCCTTTTTATCTCAAATTTGAGCGGTAAAATAAGCAGTATTCACAATAAACACATGGGTAGGCTTTTCTCCACCCCCTTTCTCCCCTTCCCCACCATGCTTTTACTCTACAAGCATTTATTTAAGCTAAGATACTTCACTTTTACAGTGGATGGATACTTCCAGGAATAATAGTGCAGACGAAGCAAGTGAGTTATTCAATGAGGATACAAGCAAAGGCAAAAAGGAAAACTCGTTGAAACTCACAGGTCTTCCTGAAAGATTGCTGAAGTATGTATAAAAAATATCTTAAAAAAAAAAAAACAAACAAAAAAAACCACAAAAAAAAAAAAAAACACAAAAAACCCCACCCCCTCTTTCTGAAGATGCTGCTTTTCAAAAAATGATGATTTTATCATGATTACTTTCAATACAAATTATATAGAGTAACATATAATTTCTCTGTATGCTTAATTACCAAGTTTTTCCATTATTCTTTGTAAATAAAGCACTCCAATTTATTTGTTTTCTGGGGAAATCTGCTATTCTCACTGTCATGTGTACACATGATGATAGGAAAAGGATGGGAAAAAAAAAAAAAGGAGGGGCAACAAAAGTCCACTCTAGCAAAAACATGTAAATTGCTTGCTCTCCAGGGAAAGGCTTAAGTTTTGTAAGCAGCAGCAATAGTCTTTTCCATGTGAGGGCAAGTGCAGTGATGCAAAGCCACATCCTTCGCCTCCCACTGCCCTCTGTGGCCCAGTAGTCTCTGAGTTTTTGCACTGAACTCTGGACCTGGATGGAGAATTTGTGACCATCTCATGCGCACAACCACTCTTGGCATGGGGGTGTAGGCATTCTGCACAGAAGAAGCCAGTGGGTTTCACAGCATTTGAGAGTTACTTTGATAAGAGTTGGCCTACTCCTACCTTCAAGACTCATTTCCAACAGTATCTGTCAGATTTGTTAAGATACTAAGGATTTACTTTTATTAGTATTTCAATACTAATAAGTCATGAAATGATTTTCCTATAAAAGTTTTCACTAAACCCCTAGTAATTACTTATTTACTCAATAGATGGAATATGGCAAAAAATGCTTGACCTTTTCTTTTCCAAACAGCTGTAACAACCAAGCATTAGCTAGCTATTCATCAATGCATCAATATAATGAGGAATCACCTTCATCTTGCCAAGAGAGAAATGAGGGTAAGTAGTACTGCCCCATACCACAAAAGGTCTTGTTTGGGGCAGGCCCAAAACTTTAGATACTTTGCCTTTTTTTTTTTTTTTTTTTCTCTCACTGCATGATTTTATTTAATTAATCTCTTAGCAAGATTAACCTAGCCTTAGTCTACCTTAACTTTCCTAGAATTTAGAGTTATACATAAGGATTGAAGCATTTTTTTTTTCCTAAAGCTTTCAGATAAACTGGTAGTTAGCCAGAAAAGTGAAAGAATATACTGATTTATCTACTATCAAAGAGCAAAGCAAGTATTTTGTACTTATTTGCTGAAGAAGTATCCCTGTAAAAGCTATCTACCCCTTTTAGGGCATTAAGACAACTGCAAGCAGCATAGATAGTCTGAGCTTAAAGCAATTTGAGAACCAGTTACACAGAAAAGCTTTTCCCACATTATTCTCAATTTGCTGATAGGAAGCGAAGCCCTAGAGCCCTGTTCAAGATCACTCAACACCCCTATAACCAAGATGGGCAGAGAAATCACAGACTTTGAGTCCAACCCTCAGCCTACCAGTGGGATCACCTTCATGAGTGATTCAAGAAAGATTTTGCTATGTTGCACAAAGTACTGCAACACAAGCTACTGGTCAGAGAGGCAAAACATTGCTTTTGCCTTACACAGTATCTGTAGATAATGCCTTTTAAGTGGTCCTCCTGCTAACCCTACCTGTTTCTACCCATTACAAGCCACCTGCACTGAAGATGATGCAAGTAAATGAAATGGGATCAGTTGCATAAAAATCTCTATTCTTGGGTAAAACTTCAAGACCCTTTTGATGATTTACTTTTTTATGCAATAAGTCATGGAGTAAAAAAACCAAAAACCAAAAAACAAAAACAAACAAACAACAACAACAAAAAAACCCAAAAACAAACAACCAAAACCCCACAAAAACAAAACTAAAAAATAAACGAAAAAAAAAACAAAACAAAACAAAAACAAAAACAAAAAAAAAAAAAAACCCAAGCCACAAAACAACAAAACAAACAAACAAACTTACCTGTTCTGCAAGATATTGGGACAGGTAAAACACAATTTAGAGACACATAATCATGTTGCCAAGGTGCACAAGTTTTCCCAGAAATAGCAGTGCCCTCTTATGGAGATGTACCTACCAATTCCTTAGGGTTCTGGTGTATTCTTGCTTTTGACATTCTACACATTTTATTTCAGGTTATTAGCCCCATTCATTCAGTCAAATAATTACATTTTTGTCAGAAAAGTCAGGATAAATTAGTAAGTTAGGTATTTGAAACACCATTGCATCCACATTCAGAAAAACTGTAGTAAAACACATTGTTGTTATAGAAGCATTAAAAAAGTTACCTAGGCAAAACACATCTTATGTACCTCCTGAGTCACTCCTGGAGCAGCAGGGAGGCTCTGTGGTTTACACCAAACATGTTTTGGTATTCATGAAAGCATAGTCACAGTGCTGGCTCAAAGGACAAACTGAAGTGTCTTATTTGGATGAGAAGCATCATGTCAACTTCATATCTGACATGAATGGGACTCAACCTTTGCTGCCTGAACATCTAATAATAAAGCAAATAGCAGCTCATGGTGCTTTTCAGCTCTGATCGGATAGCTTTTTTTTTCATAGTACATTTAATACTATGAACAATGTACAATAACCGCTGAAACAGCTGCGGACTGTTCTACCAGAAGCCATCTGCCCTAGTAAACCCACTCTACATTTTGATGCCATATTATTTTGCCTATGCACTTATGACTCAGCAACCCTTTGCTCAAACACAGAGCAATACCACACACACTTCCATAACCATCTACTCTCTATGCACATTGTTAGAACAAAACTTTTAGTAGTAATACATAAATTGCTTAAAATGCTGTCAAACTACTACTAGTACTTCAGTTGGAAAAAAAAGAATACTGGACTACAAAGTAGGGGACGTCACTTTTCCAGAAGCATTATTAATGGGGACTATTTTAATCTCTAGTGACAGGGAACAACAGGCTGTAGCATTTCTTCAAGTTAAGAACAGAAAATAACTGTACTTGCAAGAATTCAATTACTCTGTGTTAAAGCTGCCATGGGGTTACTGCACGTTTATACATCAGAAAGTCAGTAAATTATTTTTCTATAAATTAGTCTCTCAAAGATGATTTTTTTTCCTTTCTGTTCTGAATGCCAAACTCCTGACTGCTTCTCCACCACAGAGACTTCATATCTGGATAGCCGACATCTGTAAAAACATTTCTAATGAAAACACTACTAATACAACCCCCTGGAGAAACAAATGAAATGAGATCTAAGTATGCAGCCGCCTTTCTACAGCTCTGTCTTTAACAATACTGAGACTAGTGCTTGCCATCCAAGCCTTGACACAGGTCATGATCATTAGGCACAGTAGTAGCAAAATAAATAATTATGTAAATATGTATTAACCGGTATCAATACTTCAGTAGCACTTAGAAGATATGATAAAGGACTTCTGTTTTCAGTTGAGCATTAAAGTTTATCTCTGTGGATAGAAGGGAGAAGCATTTAAAACGCAGTGAAGGAGAACTACAGATTGAACACTTGAAAGTTCAGTGCCAGATATAACAATGATTCTTTTACGCAACAGCAGTTTTGAAAGTGTATTAGTGTTAAAAGTGTTGGATCACTGCTAAAATATTATAGAAGCAGTGGTTATAGCTTAACTCCAGAAGAACAAATACTGTAAAGATCAATAGTGTAACTATATACTTAAATAGTTCAGATTCAAAGCAAAAAAATTTGTCATATTTTTGCACAATGCATTCCACTGTTTTAATATGTAAATAAGAATTTAGACACAATTTTCCTGTTAAACAGTCTAGCAATCATCAGGGGAAAAATGTCTTTCTTTTTAAGACTTCCCAAAATCTTAGCTAATGCTCCATACCAAGGGGTATAAACACACAAGTATCCAGGTTTCCTGCCTTACATTTAAAGCTGTATTAGGCAATTGAAGCAATTCTTTGGTAGCAAAGATTGGCAACAGCAAACCCCCAGCCCAGCAGAAAAATTAGCACATACCAACACAGGAGGGGATCCTCTCCCTGACCATCATCAGGAAAAAACAACAGTGTTTTCTAAATGCCCTTACTTTTTAGGTGAGATAATGCTTTTCCTCTAAAATACTGGATTGAACCAATACAGGATACAATCCAAGTTTCTTTATTCAAAGTGAACTGCAAGGTCTGGGCCCAAATCCTAAGGCAGCTGAATGCTGGAAATGATTTGACATGTAACCGACACAGAACAGCCACCCCATCTCTTGACTCTCCCCCATTTGGGTTCCCAGAAATATATTGTTAAGAGAACTTGTTTTGAAATAATTCCATTAACTTCCCTAGTGAAATCTGGGCACAATAAAATCAATAGCATTTGCCAGAATTCCAGGAGGGTCTAACTGCTGCTCCTCTTCCCAACCATGTTTTCTCTGGCGTATGGAACCAGGGCTGAACCTGTAAACGCAGGTTTCATTTCCAGAAGTCTTTTTATGCTGGTAAATTAAAATGAGCTCCTTATCTCATGCATCTGTTTCAAATGACATTTTGTTTGCAATAAACAGAGATGGAAATAAAAATTTTAAGAAACTGCTGATTAAAAAAAAGGTATTTGCTCTCTCCACTGAATAGATATAGCCTTTAAAATGGTTTTGAGACAATAAAAAGGCAAAAGGAAACCAACAATTTTCTTCAAAGAAAAGCAATATTAAGGTCATTTCTGCTATACATATCTACTACAAATAATGTATCTCGCTTCTTGAGTACTTCAGTCTGAAGCACATAGACAAATTGTGGAAAAAAATAAAACTGAAACAGGAAGATTAGAGAATCCTCATTCTAATACAAATGACGAATTCTAAGAGTAACAACTATACAATAAAACAAAAATGTTCTTTTACAAAATTCATACTTTGCACATTGCAAGCTGCGATCTTTCAAATGGCTAAGTGGACCCAAATAGCTTAAATTATCACGTTTATAAATTTTTTTTTTTTTTTTTTTTTTTTTTTTTAAATAAGTATTCTATGAGTTATTTTATTCAGTACTTTGATTTACTAGAGAGAAAATTCACCCAAGTTTCTTTTCAAAACACACAGCAACAAGCCTACCTTTTCTTTTTTACAGCCACAAAAGAGGCTCAATCAGAAATTAAAAATTGAAATTAACTTTGATTAACTGATTCATTATTTTATGGATTCAAGAACAAAAGACCATCATATTACTAGGAACAGTAAACAGAATTTTTTGTTGAAAAACATACTTAAAAAATAAATGCAAAGTTCTTAATATTTACTTAAAAATCCAATTTTATTGAACAAAATAATAGACCTGAAAAGTGACAATATACCAGTTTCAAAAAACTGACCAGTTATGAAAATTTAATCAACATTGTCTTTGTAATATTTAAGTCTTAGGCACCCTCCAGTGTTTGGAAAAGAAACTACACAAGTGAGTAAGCATTTAAAGAAAAACAGCATGAATGAGTTTTCTTGTCAATAAAGAAGCTCGCTTAGTCACCTACAGTAATTGTATATAACCATGCATCAGTGATATGACACAGCCACGGAGAAAAAAGTATTATAACATTACATTTCATGGGTTTTTATAGAATTTAAGGAGGTGATATTTTCTTTGCTAATAGAGAGAGATGTCTTTAAGTACACTACTTTGAAAAATACAGTAAAGTGTGCAAAGTTTTATTCAAGCATTTCTTACAAAGTCTAGTATTGATAATTATTCAAGCACTCCTCTGTTAATATTATATCTACTTTATAAAGCTTGCTTATAACTTTTCTAAGCTGTCTAAATTAATAGTTTATTTAAAAGGAGATACACCCACAGTAAAGAGGAGAAAAACCAATGCATTTAGAGGTAAAGCCAGACAAAATATAACCCTCTCTCCGTTTTATAAGTAATACAAAACAGGAAGGTCACATGTACACAGCCATGCCTACGAATGTTCACTAATTTTATGTAAGAAAACCAAACCAATAATTTTTCCATTGGTATCTTAGCTCATTTAAAAAATTCCTAAGACAATTTTTGTACTTGACATTTAAACAGAAACACTTGTGAGTACAGGAGAGACAAAAATGGCCATTGAAAGGACCGTGCTGTAAGTTAATGTTTTTAGGTAGATCCACACAAATCTAACAGAGACAGAATGAAGGCTTGAAACCAAAACTTTTTCAATTATGATTATGCACAAACACACAATAACTGCAGATTTCTGTTCTGCACCCTGTTCATACTTCCACAGTCAAATAAAACTTTATATACAATGTAAGTGGTAATGAGATAACAAGTTTTGAAATACATGTTAAGTTACTACAAAGTGATTACATACTGATTAAAAAAATAATCTTAAAACAACAGCTTGTGTTCAGAATGTAAATTCACTGAACTACTGCTTCAATTAACTTTCCTCATTAGGGATCAATGTAAGAAAGCACATATACTTCTGAATAAGGTCTTTGCTCTCCTGGGTTCACCCTTACTGGTCCATGTGCAAAACTGCCAGGGTGAGCAAGTGATTTTACTGTACAGTCAGGCTAGTTAATAACTGGTTCAGCTTCAGTTTCATAATGTTTGACTTCCCCCTACACACACACTCAAAGCCTTGTCTCTTATTTACTAAAGAACTTAATTATGTGAACTACAGTCAGAGGATTACCTTGTCACTTAGTAAAAAAGTAGCATCTGGTCAGTGCTGCAGCTTGTTTCAGAATTAAGAGTTTTGTCAGGGAAAGCAGCCAATATCACTTTTCCCTAGTTTAGCTGAAGAGATATTTTTAAAAATTGAAGGAAATCATGAAGATATTGACCAAGAATCCCTCCTAATGAATATTAAAAATATTAAAAATAAACCTAGTCAGGGTGAAGAGGTAGAAAACATTTCAGAAGAAAGTACTTAAATATATTTACACACATATATATACACATGAGTATAAAAACATTATAAACCAGTTATTGCCACTGTAAAACTTACAACTGTGCTTAACTTGACATACTGCAAATATTTACATTGACTTAAAAGAGCGCTGACAATAGCATGCAAAACAAAGCATGACATTACGTTTTTTGCAAAGTAGTATAGGTTCATAAAAGTCACTCCACTGAGATTTTGGCTTCTTCTAACAACTTTTTGTATGCTTTTAAATAGTGATGTTCCTTTTTGCAATAGCTTCTCTGATTTGACGGTCAAGTTCACTTACAATATGGTCTTCATGATTATAGACTCCTGTTCTCAACAGGGTATCCCTCTCTTCTATCAGACGAGAAAGGTAATCATCTGTGCTCTCATTTAGTTTTCTACAATGAAGACTATCCACTCCACCTGCAGAATTATCTTTAGCATCTTGCAGTTGCTTTCTCTCTTCTTCTTGTTGTTTCAGTCTGATGTTGATAAAAGAGAAAGAATTAGACAGTGAGACATACTTGGACTATCTTCATGTTAAGTCTAGTTCATCTACTGATGTTTAATAAAATAATGAAACCTGTAAAGGTAACAAATTATTTTCTCACTGGGGAAAACAACTCCAAGTAAAAGAAATGTTAATATATTAAGTAAATTCTAACAAAACTTCTTCTATATGCATATGATACTTGCTATCAAAGTTTCTACTATAATAATGCAAACTGTACTCAAATACAGAAGGTTCAACATACAAAACTAGTACAGAGAGTTTTTGGAGGACATTAGGTAGATCTAAAATCTTAAAGTATTCTAAATAAGAATAGTACACACCTTGCTCTTATCCTAACCCTCAGTTATACTTAGAACTGAGAGATTAAAATTGAAAAAACTTGATGCTGTAAAACTATAACCACAACACAAATCCCAGATACAGTGGCCTTAAACATAGATTTTGCTATACTCCTCTACTGCTGCAGTTTATAAATGTACAATCTTTACCTAAGGGACACTAAACAGTGTTCTTTCACAGGACAAACAATTATATGAGATAATTGAACTTTTTTCCTATTTCCAAGTTGACAGCATGAAAAAAAGGGAAGTGGCTATGGGAAAGGAATCTTACTAATACTTTCATACCTGTTAAGTTCATTTCTTATATCCTCCAGCTCTTGTCGATCTGTTTTCCCCAGCTCTTTTTCTTCTGCTGCCAAGTAGCGCAACCTCATGTGCTCCAGCTCTTGCTGTTGCTTTTTAAGATGAGCCATTGCATTTTCTTGTTCACGCTTATGAGGGAAGGGGTGAAAACATAATTCAGTTGAATATATGATTAAAGGTAATAGTGTTAATTATAGTGACACAGTAAAAATTTAGGAATTTTATAAGTGTAGGAGTTAACAGAATGTCTTATTGCATTATAGATATCACCAGCTAAGACCAGGGACTATCACAATCACAGTAAACCTGTCTAAGCTGGATCAGCTGAAGCCCCATCACAGATATCTTCCCATTAACAAAATAGCAAAAACCTTAACAAACTCTTGTATGAACTCTGGGTTAAGCTGGTAAACATAAAACTTGGAGTTTTGAAACTGCTCAAGGTACTGAGTTTTTTTCCTTGACTACATGGTCATTTAAGTGATAAGTATTTTTGAGAAAATAAAAGCTAAATAGCTGGAGGAAACTTCCAGTATCAGTCCCATAGTGCCTAATATCAAACCTTCAAAACCTACTTTTTGAAACTGCAATATGAGCTTAAAAATAAGTTTTGAAAATAAAATTCTGGCAAGATGTCCTTTCATATTTGCATAGGGCGATGTGAATTTTTAGCTAACTTGTTTTGTGGATTTAATCCAAATAAACTATACATTCTAGAAGTTTCCTTTTATCTATTTTTTAAAGCTCTTTACAGACAATGTAACAAAAATAAGGTTTGAGTCCACTACCACTCTGTGATAATAAAGTGTCTTAATGAGAAACATCATCCTCTCTCCACTTGTTTTCCCTCCTAGTTGTTTTTCATATGACCTTGTCAATACAGTCAGTCTCACACACTGAATAAGACAGAAGACCTGAGGCAGCTAAAAACATAAGACAGCAGATTATACAAACACCCTGGATCTAAGTGTATTGTGAAATACAAGGCTGCCATTGTAATTTTGACATTGCCTTCACGGGAACTATTTGATTGTTAATAAAATAAGTTTTGTAATTATTATGGAGATTAAAAAAAGAGATATTTTGTTTAATAGGTGTGAGCATATACAGTGAACCTAATATTTGGAAGATTTCAGTCAGGCAGTTTCCTGAATCTCAATTTCCAGTGCTTTAGGCACTCCCTGTTGATGATCAATAATTTACAAGAAAATCTGGTTTATACCAATTCCTTGTGAAATTCAAAGACTCTAATTGCTAATGTGAACAGATAATGCAGTGCAGAAGTAACTGACAAGAAATCATAGCATGTATGTGAACATACTTTATACTAAATTCAGTATACCAGACAACAAAATTAAATGTTAGAACTGCAGCAAGACGGGTCGTAAAGCTTGAAGAACAACTAGTGAAAGGGATAGATATAATAATAAAACCAGAAGTAGGAATCCTGCCAAAAAGTCTACAACTGATAAATAACTGAAGCATAAAAAACCACGTGGTGAAGATAAGGCCATAGTCCTTCCTTCTCTATTGAGTTCATTCCAGAAGAACATTCCCATGTTCAAGATGCCCTTTTTAAAGTGGGACAGGTTTGAAAAAAGTCTCAGACTGAAGTAGAACAGATTTTAGAACAGGCATCTACAAATACATGCAGCAAATATTAAAAAGGCACTATAGACATCTGATTTTTTTTCTGAGAATTTTCAAGACTTATAGTGAAATTCAAACAAAATGGTACAAGACTAACTGAAGCTTAGTCTTAATGCACCAACAACAAAACTGGTACTGACACCAAATGAATAACTATTTCCCCAGTTTTTATTTTATTCTTTCTTTAAGCAGAATCCTCAGAAATAAAATAACCAGATAGCACCAGCAGCCCTTACTTGGCCACACTGGCCAAACCAGTTGAAACTATAACTAAAACCAAAACTAACAAGATGTATAGATACACCAGAAGGTACAAATCCAGCTTTTGTTTAAAAGTCAATCTTCCACATAATCTTCAAAAAAACAACCAATGAAACCACCTACAACCAAACACAAAACTAAACTGCCATGGGGAAAGTGCTCTCAGATTACTCAGAACACCAGAGAAAGTGTAGCAACTGATCATTTCCACAAGAGCAAAGAGGTAACAGTGGACTACACAAATATCTACTCATCAACGTATTCATAAATGAGGACATCACTCTGGAACAGTTTGTGGTTGATACAAAGTTATTCAGTGGAAAAATGTGGATGTGAAAGAGTGGGATATTATGGAGACAAATATATGAGTTGGTTACAAAAGGAAAGAGGTAAGAACACATTTACTTATGTCTGTTAAACATGATAACCTGACTGCAAGTGCTGGTTCCTGATGTACTTAAGTAACTGACTGACACATCTGGAGGATATTCAAAGATAGCCAAACTACCTTTCCCAGTCTTGTGCATCTGCTACTGACCTTTGTACAGACCAGGCTGATACTTCACATCAGTTCACATTAGGTTTTTCCCACCCAGCAAAAAGCACTGGTTGAAACTCAAAACTACGTATATTCCAATTAGAGACATGAATCAAGTTATTAAAAGAGTGGAAATTAATCAATCAATATACTTAAACATGTTAAGATCTTTTTGATGACAGAACATTTTGAATTAAGATAGATATTTATGTTTTAAAAGGTGCTGCAGATAAAGCAGTGCTGTTCAAGTGTCTAGAAAGAAGAGATAGAGGGTGTTTGGATTTTTTTCCCCTAAAGTCCCAGCAAATATCACAACAGTATTCTCTGGTCTCCATATACAGATTGGCAACAGCATCCAGACAGTAAATTCAGACTTCAAGTATAAAACAAGCTATGAGGAGGAATAAAATAAGCAGTCTACAAGAAAGAATGGAATTATTTTGACAGCTTTGGACTAACTTTGAGTTGTTTATTTTGTTAAATGCAGGTAGGAAGATAAAATGCTGGGTGTGATCAAGCCTCAAATAGATTGGTCTAAAACCAGTACAACCTCAGTTACAGAATAAGTCAATAGATGGACAGCAAATCTGATTATCTCAATTACCCAGAATCTAGAAGTATGAGAACAAGCTAATATTCACTTCTTTTTCAGACCATCAATCATTTTATTTGGTGTCCCCATTTGATCTCCTAAGCTAAATCCTTTTCAAAATTAAGCAAATTAAGATACTACTGTTTCAGAAAAAAACCTTAATGCAAACCTTAATGAGACCTAAAATTTTAAGTATGTTAACTCTCCTCTGTAAAGTTCCATTTAGTCCCAGGGGAGGAGTAATTGCCCTGTACATGTAGAACAAATTTGGAAATTTCTGCTTACCTCTCCTTACAGGCAATGAATCCAGTAGTTCAGTTGGGTGACTAGCTACCTCTGATTACACATCAAGTCTACAGAAACTAAGTCCACAAATCCCTGTAGTAGATCCAGTACACCCTGTATACCCAAATTCTGGTTTTGAAATTAATCTGTCTAGTACATCCCAGTTTACCTGTTGGCATTATCTAATAGTAGTAAGAGCCTTGGAGGCCACACAGTTAATTACATAAGAATGCTATCTGCAAGCAAACTGTTTCGTCAGTAGGAATATCATCTTGTTACTGTGGAGGATAAGGTTGACATCTTCCTCAGAGGCGATGTCAAGAATCTAAATCTTTTACACATGAGAGGACTTCTAATTGCTCTTATCATTTTTTCCAGTCTTTCAATCTTTGTTGACTTGTCATATGGCTACCTTCAGTCCCAATGCACTTTTGCAGCTGGTGAGGAAAGGATTAACTTTAGAAAACTCCTTGTCCCACAGTTCAGTTCATTCATGCCTTCATTGTCCCATCTTAAACTAGGGCTACTGTCATGAAAAGCTGGGGTATTAATCTAAGTGTCAAATTCGTGTATCTCAATAATTCTATGTGAGAATTTTTTTGAAGGTATGTTGGACAAAAATTGCTTAAAAACTAAATACTAGAAAACTAAGGCAAAACAGACCAGAACTTGCTACTAGGACAGAAGTATTCTCACATACAGGCAAATCATCACATAGATGTGACCACACTGAGATGAAGCCTTCTAATCTAGTCCTTTAATTTGTAGAGCANAGTATACGTTAGAAGTAGTACATATACTTCAGGTTAAGGGAACCATGTCCGAAGTTCAAGAAGACTAGAAAGAAAACAATATTCCTAATGCTTTTAGATTGATCAGAAGGGATCTCATTTAATAATTCAGCCCCTTATGCCCTCACTGAACAAGTTCATTTNTACAGGCAAATCATCACATAGATGTGACCACACTGAGATGAAGCCTTCTAATCTAGTCCTTTAATTTGTAGAGCATATTATTACAACCTAAAAGGAAAGATTTTCAAAGTGTTCCTCCAGCTGCACTTCAGGGAAAGGCATAACTGCATATGGGCCATAAGAAGCATGTGGGACTACCAGATCCATGACAAGCTGTTGTTACTACCTGAGGCAAGAAAATTCAACAATACCTAAATATCTGCTGTTCAGCAACATGCTCACAATGACAATCTGCAAGGGAAAAAGGTATTTTAAATAAGCTCTAAGGAGAAGTATACGTTAGAAGTAGTACATATACTTCAGGTTAAGGGAACCATGTCCGAAGTTCAAGAAGACTAGAAAGAAAACAATATTCCTAATGCTTTTAGATTGATCAGAAGGG
>VXAU01004345.1:5716-21907 GCA_013399695.1 Formicarius rufipectus | reverse complement strand
TTTTTTTTTTTTTTCAAGGGGGAAACAAGCCTTTTTTTTTAAAGTAATTAAGAATTCTTCAAATAAATGATGAATGAATATCTAAACAAGTTCATATGCAGACATTGAAAATCCTTTTTCACTGTACACGCAATCTACTCAATGTACTGGACTATTTTGCCTAGCAGTTTCATATATTGAAGTTTGGTCTCCTGGATGTTCATTTTTATTGTAAAATTAAGTACAGGTGTGATTTTTTTCTCTTCAGCTTGGAGTTTTCTTGTTTGTTTCTTTGTAAAATTGATGCTATGTAATTCATTGTAATGTATTTTGTGCTAATATACTGTCCTACATGACTGTGCTTTCATTAAAACCCTTTGGTATAAAATGAGAATACAGTATTTCTTACAGAATATAACTCAGAAATCACATTAGCTATAAAAACACCCAATTTTCCATCTAACTCAAGTATATCAAACACAGTGGTTGTTGGGGTAAAACACAAAAAGTGTAAGTGGAAATATATTTTTTATTTTACACACTGTTCATATTTGTGATCAAATAAGACCTCTCAAAAGCTAATTATTAAAAAACTTATACAATTATTTTAAAAATTACCTTCTATCTGCATTGCAGAAATTGTCAAGAGACAATTTTGTTTTGTTACAAAAAAGAGGTTCTAAGATAGATATTAATATAGCAAACTTAGAGTAGGTATATTCCCTGCAAATTTTATTAATCAGTGCATATGTTTGTGGGAAAGTTTATTTTTAAATAAACATATTTACAATTACAAACTTGCCTTTTTTTTTTTTTTTTAATCTTATGAGTTCAGATTCTGACACAGAGTAATTCAAATAGTCGGATATCTGACAAACAGACAAGAAAGCATTTGTATAAGATTTTTTAATACACAGGACATATATAATACTTACACTGGAATTCCTATACTGATACTGTTACATCTCTTTGCTTGGTGTTGCGGTCTCCATTATATTTAGCAACTTTTCTAAAGGTTCATTATTTTTTATACAAACATTCCTCAAAAAGCAACTTTGATTTAGAACCCTTTAACTCAGTAACTTTGACTCCTTTATCTTCAAAACATAGCTGCTAAATGGATCCAAAAAAAAGCCAAGGAATACCCTTTATTGGATTTTCAGATAACAGAAACACAGATCCTAAAATCCAAGAAAAAAAATAAATTAATAAAGGTTTAGACATATTAGCTGAAAAGAAATCCATCAAATATTCTTCTGTGGAATTCACCTGGCTAACTGTGTATGTCTGGCATCACACTAAAAAGCTTTTTTTTTTTATTTTAAAGGAATCTTACGATGACTAGCTTAGATTTAGATATTAGTACTGTAACAACTAAAATTAGCTGAGACCATTATATTTGCATATATCACTTCTACTAAGTCGAGTCCTTGAGATACCCCTGAAACTGGGAAGTTATTCCTGGTAAGTATTGAGATACATTTTCCTAAGACTTAAGGCACACTCAAGCCAACTTATCTGTCTGTGTTTGAGACTGGATAATGGATCAGTGCTTCTCTGGCCTATCTCTACACTTGGTAGAGAATACATTCTCTCTGAAACTTTCTAAAATTAATAATTCCCAGTCATATTTTCAGCAAGAGCACAGTGGCTGTAAAAGGGGAAAAAAATTGCTTTAGAATTATTTTTTAATGAGAAACAGAAAAATTTGACTCTTCTAAAGATATTTTTTTAAACTGATAAACTGTAGTTCTATGGGCATTTGTTTGTTTGGTTTGATTTGGTGTTTTTTGTTTGTTTGTTTGTTTTTTGTTTTGTTTTGGTTTGGGGTTGTTTTTGTTTTTGTTTTTGTTTTTGTTTTTTTGGGTGGGAGCTGAAACAGAACAAAAAAGTCTGAAATGGATAAAATATCTGAGCTCCATAGAGAGTCAGAACATGGAATCCAATCTTCCTTGGTATTTCAGAAAAAGAAAAACAAAACAGAAAAAAAAAACACACACACACAACAACCCCAAACCACACAAACCAAACAAAAAACCCCAAAACAACAACAACAAAACCAAAAACAAACAGCAACAAACAAACAAAAAACATCAACCGAAAAACAAACAAACAAACAAAACCAACCAAACAAAAAAAACTCAACAAACAAAGTTACATGCGCAAAGTTTGAGGAGAAACTCCTTACAAGGTATTATGGTAAAAACAAAGCATTAATAATCCAAAGAAGTATGATGTTTTTATTTTGCTTTATTCAATATTTTTAATGAAGTTACTCTGTTGAATTCATTTGGGATTAACTCGAATTAATGTTAGAGTAGTTCTGAATACAATTTGGCCCCAAGAGACAACACAGTTTTCTAGCTACTCATTTAAGCCTATGAATTTCATTGTAATTTAAGAAGCTGTCTTTTTTTTCTGTTATTTTTCCTTACATTATTATCTGCTAAAGGAGATTTATTTCATATTGGAACATCTTTCCAGTGTTTAGTATTCTTCTGAGATTATTGTTTCAGTACACAAAAAACCCCCAACAATTCAGAGATGTTAAAAAATGGCATTGTCATCAGGGAAGATGCTGCTTCTATTTAAAACATGTGCTACTTCATTAGTTTTAGATTCTTGTCACTGAAAGACAGCTTTTGCTAAATGCATGAATTCTTTCATTCCAATGCATATGTTTGTGCAACAGAAAGAAAAAAACAAACAAACAAACAAACAAACCAACAACCAAAAAAAAAAAAAAAACCTAACCAAAAAACCCCCAACCAAACTATATTAAAAAGAAATAAAGGAAAAAAAAAAAAGTTGCCATGTCAGGAGAACTGAAAACCAACTACTCTTTATCCTTCTCTTCAAGAAGAAACCTCAGAAAGGTATAGATATATAGATAGTTGTGTTATCTTTTACCAGTATAGAGAGAATTCAACAAAAGCAGTATAAGAAAGAAAGAGCTGCACTTTGATAATAAAGTTATAGTTTGGATCCAGATTCTCAGGCACTCTATACTTCTGAGAAGGTTTTGGTTAGTCACAGTAAACAGTATGATTTACTAAAATCAGTTAATTAAAATCAGATTTTAAAAATTGGATTATTAAATTCAGATTATTAAAATGAAGTGTTACTAAAGAATGAATGAAATTAACTTAGGAAGATTTCAAGAATAAAAGGAAAAGCATTCAAAATAATGGATTTGTCAGAACTGCAAGAAGCAAAGGAGAAAGAACAACAAAATCCCTTATTGTGAAGCTAAGATAAAAAGAAATTTAGGATATTTGAGGGTAAGACTGAAATGCAATACAGTGCAAAAATAAACAAGGTGAAAACTGAAGTATAGAGGTATATGGGAGCATCCAGCGGCAGGATAAGGGAAGAGAAAATAATAATAATGTAAGGAGGAACAGTGAGAAAAGGAAGAAAATGAAATTGCAAAAGCAAAGGAGGAACTGGAACAAGGACTGAGGAGAATGCAGAAGGTTATAGGAAGGAGATTTAAACTGTGCAAGAAAACCGTGATTAGTTAAGTATGTTTACCTAGCTAATTAAATAATTCTTGATATAGTTTCCAGTGCTCACGCAATTTACCTACTTTCTTCTCATCACCTGTATTTGTCCTTTCTTAATTGCCTGGTTGTCACTGGTTAACAAATGTGATTTTCAGAGGTTATGTCTCAATTGGGCCATATCATCACTACCTTTCTTAAAGAGATTCTAATTCAGAAGTGAAATCTAAGAATTTGTGTCTACTGTTCAAGCATTTAATGTGTTAATAGTGTACTACCTTCTTAAAACTTCTTGGAATTTTCCAGAGATATTTTGGAAAACATTTATTTATCTAAATTTGAAATGTGTACAAGGTAGATATATAGATTTACATGGACTTGATACATCAGAGAAAGCTGGAGAGGGCCTTGTGACAAGGGCATGTAGTGATAGGACAAAGGAAATGTCCTTAAACTAAAAGAAATTAGGTTTAAAGTAGATATTAGCAGGAAAAAAATCTTTAATGTGAGAGTGGTGAAACACTGGAACAAGTTGCCCAGAAAAGCTGTGAATGTTCCACCCCTGGAAATGTCCAAGGCTAGTCTGTATGGGGTTCTGAGCAACCTGGTCTAGTGGAAGGTGTCCCTGCCCACGGCAGAGAGTTTGGAACTCACTAATCGATAAGCTGCCTTCCAGCTCAAAGCACTATATAATTCTATGATATATGCAATCAACATTCTTGCAAGTAAGATTAATTTTTATGTACTTCAGAGGTTGGTTTTACTTCTGGATTGTCAGCATGTGAAATTAGGTGTTTAAATGTAAACAGAACTTTTAACCTCAGTTATTATTTGCATAGCTTATACAGTCTGTGAAGACTGGAAAACTGTAGAACTGATAAAATACACTGGAGTAGATTAGTTATAGTGCAATAGTTAGTCACAATATACAATAGGTCGTCAAGTGCAGGCAACAAATATGGAACTGAAAATACCCGTAGGACTTCATGAATTTTCCTAAGTAGCTCATTTCATGTTTCTTACCAAAACTGGATGGGCTTCAAGCTCCCACTTTAGAACAGATGACTTCTTTCATGAACCTTATGTTATAATTTCCAGTCTTGTGTATGTGCCCTTGGATAACCTAGGGCATCTTAAATGTTGCCAGACATCTATATTTAGGGAACTGAACCAGCCATCAGATAGCCTAAATATCTTAATCTGAATTAATCACCAAGGCTTCCTTTATAATTAATGAAGGGAAATAGGTACTTCTAAGGAAAAATATATCTGACCTACTTTTTGGTGAGGTGAATTTTATTTTAAAAGAGCCTATTTCTTTTCAGTCAGGACAATAGGAGCCTAGGGGACCTAGCCTGAATATAGGGATGCACATTATAGAAGTCTAAATTTAGTTAAGTCCTGTCCTGTCCTGTAGGGGTGTAAGTCATCTTGTAAGGACAAGATGACTACATATAAACATTCAGTCTTCAGAACAATGTCTTTTCAGTAGAAGAGGCAAACTATTAAACTAGGCAAACCAGCGGAAAAGATAAACAGATTAAACCATTTGTGATTCTGTGTTAGGAGATAGATGATACAGAGCTGTTTTTCTTTTGCATACCAGGTAGCACTCAATTCACTAAAGTCACTAAATAAAAACTAAAGGGCTTTTTGGGTTTTTTTCTCTTTTTTTAAAGTTTTTTTTTTTTTTTTTTTTTTTTTTTTGTGGGGGAACATTTGTGCATAGTTTTAATGATAAAACATTTTACCAGGGAACAGAATGGTATCTCTTAGCCATACCAAATCAATAGCAAGGTAGTAGGTATTTAGGAAACTCACTTTTAAACTCCCTGTCCCATTTGTTTCTAGGAGACTGCTTGAAAAATAAATTGGCTTTTAAATGTTCAAAGCACACAATACTGGTTAAGCTGATATGAATTTTGCAGTTACCTATTCAATTTATTTTACAGAATTTTGCATTGCTACCTGGCAGACTCTGTTTCATTTCTACTAGGTTTTACCTAGTGCTGTCAAAATTAACAAGTTCTTTTTGCATTACTACTTCCAAACTACTCACAACTTAATCTCCATCTGTGATCTCCCAAGTAAGATTCAAACTCAAGTATTACTTAAAAATAGGACTCAGCTACAAGGTAAAGGGAAACAGCGCTTTCATATCTTCTGCTGTGATTCTTCAAGTTCACAGAAGCACAGAATATGCTGAAGTGGAAGGAACCACGGAGATCATTGAGTCCAACTCTTGGCCCTGCACAGGACCATCCCCAAGAGTCATGCCATGTACCTGAGAGGATTATCCAAACACTTCTTGAACTCTGCAGGGCCTCCCTGCCTTCAAGAGTATCAACAGCTCCTCCTAGGTGTTTTTTTTCATCTGTGAACTTGCTTCCTATCCCTTCCAGTCTGGCATCTGAGTAATTTATGAAGATGTTCAGGAGTACAGGGCCTAAGATGGAGCCCTGTGGAACCCCAGTAGTGACAGGTCATCAGTTTCGTTTTCCCATTCACTGTTACCCTCTGTGCTCGACCCCTGAGCCAATTGCTCACCCACCACGTGATGTGTTTATTCATCTGTGGTGAACATTTTGTGCAGAAGGATACTGTGAGAGACAGTATCAAGAGCTTTACCGGAATCCTAAAAGATTACATCAGCTGGCTTCCCTTGATCAGTTAGGTGTGTTAACTTGTCATACAAGGAAATCAGCTTTGATAAACAGGACTTTTCTCTCATGAAGTTGTTCTGGCTGTGACCTCTGGTGTGTTTCAGTACTTCCCAGAATAATCTTCTCCGTAAGTTTACCAGGCACTGAAGTGAGACTGACAAGCCTGTAGTTTCCAGGGTTCTCCTTCTTGCCCTTCTTGAAAACTGGGACAATGTCCACCAGCTTCCAGTCAACTGGAGCCTCTCCAGATTCCCAAGACTGCTCAAAAATAATCCAGAGAGTTTTCTTGATGACATCAGCCAGCTCTTTGAGGATTCTGAAATTAATCCCATCAGGCCCAATATATTTGTAGGGATCCAGCTGGAGCATCAAATCCCACAAAATTTCAGGATCTGCTGGGAGTTGATCTTTCTCACAGTTATGGTCCTGCAGCTCAGGGCACTGAGACTCCCTTGATTCATAATCCATGTTGAAGACAGAGGTAAAGAAAGTATATACCTGTGGCTTGTCTCTATCCCTGTTTGTGAGGTGACCATCCCTAGCCTGCAAATGGCCAATTTTCTATATTTCTATACTGCCTATCTCCATTAATGTATTTGAAAAAAAAATCTTTCTGTTGTCCCCCACATTTCTGGTCAGATTCAACTCCACTTGAGCTTTGCCCACACAAATTTTGCCCCTGCAGCAGCAAGCCGCATCTCTGAATTATTCCCATGTCATTGGACCTTGCTTCCGATGGCATACACCTTCCTTTTTTGTCTTATTTCCATGAAAAGATCCCTGTTCAACCAAATCAGCCTTCTGCCTCACCTGCTTGACTTCTGACATTTGGGAATTGCTGCTCCTGTGTCCTTAGGAGGTGATGTTTGAAAAGTGACCAGCACTGATGGAACCCCAGCACCTGCAAAAACAATTTCCCAAGGGATCTTACTAATTTCTTACACAACCTGAAGTCTGCTCTCCTTATGTCCTGAGACATAAGGAGGTTTTGTTTTACTTTTGTTGATACTTCTGTTGTTACTTTTCCTCTTTCACCGAGATTTTTTGTCACCCAGAGGCTCTCACCTGTGTCATTGCTAGCTACCATCTCTATACTTTGTAAACTTTACCTTACATACAATTCTACCCCTCCACCACTTCTACCCTGCCAGTTCCTCCTGAAGAGCCTGTAACCATCCAACAGGGCACTCTAGTCACAGGACTCCTCCAACCAGGTTTCATTTATGCCAGTGGTGTCAAACCTCTGGTCCTGGCCCAAAGCTTTGAGTTCCTCTTGTGTCTCTCTCATGCTGTGTGCGTTACTGTAGAAACATGTTGTCAGGTGTTACTAGTCTATGTTTCATGATTTTTACAAATTTTCATATAGAAACAGTTCTAAGACATATTACTGCAACAGCAGAAGAATATCTTTCTTAGAATATTTCTGAACAAGAAAGATCCTTTTCTTCCCCAACTATTTGACACACCTTTCACAAAAGTAACCTAATAAGAAAATGGTAAAATACAAGTATTTAGTTCTTTTAAACTCTCCGATGCTCCAGTGTATGAATACATAACCATTAAATGGCACATTGTAAGATTAGTCTAGGTTGTCTGTCATCACATTGCAAGAGTGATGATGGTTTTAGGCACAAAAAATCCCATAATTTTTTGTTAATTTCATACAAGTTAAATAGTGAGAGTTTGGGAGGAATAATCCTGTTTTTTAACAGTTCTCTGTGAGTTAATTTTTTGTATTCACACAGGGATAATTGGTGGATTTGAGAAGAGAAGGAAAGGAGAGTTAAGAGCCCTTCTAACATGAGCTTTTTGGGTTTTGGTTTGCTTTTTGTTGTTCTTTTTTTATTTTTTTGGGGAGTCTTGTGTTTTGTTGTTTGTTTGTTTTGGGGTTTTTTGTTGTTGGGTTTTTTGTTTTTGTCTGTTTTTGGTTTGATTTGGTTTGGTTTTCTGGACTTGTTAGTTTTCTTACATGTTTTGAGTTTGTTTTTATTAAATCTGCACCTCTGGTGCCTGCTGCCAGATGCTGGAAGTTTTGCCAGTAATGGTACCTGCCAGACTTTTTCCAGTAGGCTGGTTCTTGCTCTGACAGGGCGTGCTTTTCCTGCTGTGACTATCTAAGTAAAATACACATTAAGCATATTGCAAAAACTGGCGCAAATGATTTTGAGCTTCTACTAACTTTAAGTTACTGATTTTCTCCAAATTCTTTCCTTTTATCCTTGAAGGCTTCTTAAGTGTTTTTGAATGCAAACAAACAAACAAAAAAACCCAAAAACATTTGACTGGTTTCTGTGTCACATGGTGTCATTTAAGAGATATCTCATGGAATTGAACAACTAAGGGATATATTAGGACATGTATCATCACAGGGAGAAATTAGAATACTAATGTCAGAGAAATGATATAGGACAATAACCTTATCCAACAGCAGTTACTAACAAAACAGTATGGTTATTAAACAAAGCATTGGTAAGATTATGTCCTTGTAATACTCATACAGTATGTGTAGCAGTTTTACAGCTTTTCAGAAGGGATGAAATTACTTCTAGAAATCTAACATCTGCAGGTTTATGAATAAATGATGAATGATTAGCATAAAACCATCACTATATTAAGCACAGACCATTCTTCTTGACTAAAAAACAAGGTACTATGGGAAAAATTTAAAAACTGCATCTTTGAACTAGTAAATTTACTACCATAAAGGTGAGATTGCTAAACATCTAAACTGATTACCTTTATCACAGTTAAGTCAGAAGATTGCTGTTTAAATAGGAACAGCTGACTCTTAAGAGATCCCATTCATAATGTCAGTGGCAGTGGCACAATTCCTCTATAATTCTGAGCATTTGGATAACAAGATTTTAGGAAGTTGTTTTGCATTTTCTTTATCTATTCCATTTACACTTTTCTGCTGCACTTAATATTTCATGTCTGTGAAATATGTTATGATGTTTCTCTTAAAATGATCAATCTGGAAAAAAACTGTTGGTTATAATTAAAATAGAAAAAGTACTATGACATGCTCAATCTGTCATGGCTTAAATGACAATGTTTTATTCTCAGTTCTTGAGTCAGCTGCAGATATAAGAAAATAATTGCATGATATGCAGTTCATTCTGTCGTGAAACAGTCAATCACTGATAATGATGATCCTTAGCATGACTAAGGAAAGTAAGTGGGATATATTTCATGTCAGGAATCAAGACCTAATACTTTCAATAAATATTCTGACATCGTAGCCTGTAAGTTTCTTTAGGCTGTCATACAGAATTGGTTCTTATTCAGGATATGAGTTTAGAAAGTTTTATGTAATACGGGCTTCTACACTACAAACACTGTAGTTGCATCAAGTTATTGGGAGAATCTATTCAATTCAGTTTTCTACAGTATGTCTCTTGAACTTTGATTAAAAAAATGTAAATTACAAAATCAGAAAAATTGTCTAATTATGTCTTTTGAAGAACTCACATTTTGTGAACTTTTACTTGTAGTATTACATTAAAAATATTTCTTTTTAAAGGACTGCAGGGCTTCACTACACCAGTTTTTCGTTTTGATGTACTCAAATTTCACGTTTGACCTTGTTTGTGAAGTGTGATTGCTGATTGTTTTAAAAACCACAGCAAAACACCTTCTCACATGAAGATTAAATATTAGTGGTACTATAAATACTACTATAGCAATAAACAGAAAGAAATTTTGTAAAATAAGTCACCTTTAGGTTTTAGATGGAGAAAATACTATTTCTTCTTTTTGTTCTCTACTTCTCAAATACATCAAGATAGAAAATATAAAAATATCAATAATTATAATCTATGTGTCAAAGAGGATACTTCTGACCACAGTGACATTCTGGTGAGTATTAAGTCACTTCTTCTATGTCAGAAACTACACTCTTAGTTTGTGTACAACTGTAGATTTCATAATTTCATTTTAGTTAGGCTACAACCTAACCCCCATTTACTTCTCTGCCCTCACTACTTGAGTTTGCACCCTATCAGCATAGAACTGAATACTGTTTAGAGATGTGTTATTGTTCAGAAGCAACAGAAAAATCTGTTTTGAATTTAAGAACCTCCTTAAAACGTGAGTTCAATGTGTAATGCAATGTATGTTTATAGATGATAATGCTGATTTTCTTGATTACAGCCTATCATGAACTTGTTTGTTTCTGCTATCAAGGGTGTTGTAGTACTGTATTTTGTGCTGTGTATCTCAACATTTCAGCTGGTATATTTTATACTAAATGTTGTATTTAAGAATGTTTAATTTCCTACCACTTACAGGCCCTAAGACTTCTATTAAAACATATCAGTTAGCTAAAATTATTTTCTCGCTGCTTTTATCCTTTAATTAATGACTTGGAACATGCTTTTAAACTGCTTAGCTCTAACAATTAGCTGTGGAAAGGTTAAGGCTTGCAGTCTAAAGATCTGAGATGGTGTAGTGTGGAACTCTGAAGACTACTTTTTGTTCTTGCTTTAATAATATAATGTTGTTACAATTCGCTTAAATATTGCAGAAAGAACTTCAGATCTGACGATTCCCCCGAGCAAAATTAAAACTCCCACAAGTTATCTGTTGATACCAAAACCTGATTTTTATTAATTGCTAAGAGATGCAAACAGAAGAAACAAGAAAATGTTAGAAAAAGCTAAGATTACTTTTAGAAGCAGAGAAAAGTCACCATAAAAAAACTACTTTTTTGCCAAGTTTGTGTGTGGGGGAGAAGAGAATCAGTTTCTGCCCTTTTATTTTTCTGTTTCTGCCACTTTTTCGATATTACCTCTTTAGCAGCACTGGGTCTTCCTCACTTTTATAGTATTTAATGGAGGGTGTACATGGTTTCTCAGCACATAGCTGTATTCAGATGTTTGCAAGAGATCACAATGGATATTTAGGCAAGAACACTCCATCAGGAAGCTCTTTTGAGAACTTCTGACAGAAGGCTGACAGGACTTTTTGGTAGGAATTTTGACAGTCAGAAACAATGATGAAACATTATTTATGATGTTTCTATATTATTTACATGTCACAAATGTACACCTTTAGTGGCAAATCACATTCCTTCATGTAATTTCTAGAGATTTGCAAAAAGGTAGGTGTTGAACTTCCTTATTCTAAGAATGGTCTTACAAGATATGTGGGTCTTACTTTACAATAGCTAACCTAAAAGTTGAGAAATTAGTCTGTCACTCAGTTGCTGTTTTTTGTTTGTTTGTTCTTCTGTATAATTTAGGAAAACAATAACATTTTAAGAGATTTTATGCTCTAAAATAAGAATCATTCTTTTGAAATGTCACTGCTGTAGTAACTGGTAGGCTAGGGGACCAGTTCAAGTCGTGATATATAAATACATATTGTAATGTGAGATCTTCTTACTTATATGTGTTATCCCAGCAATATCTCTTCCAATTGTTGCTTCAGAAGAACATGAATCTTCCAGATGTCCATGTCATGTCTGCCAGCCCTGTACAGATGAATCAAGTACTTCAGTGCATCTAAAATTACATTAAATTCCTAAATTTAGGCTCTTGACTTGTTTACTTTTAGATAAGGTCTTTTTTCCAGGGTCAGTTTTTCAGTCAGAGCATCAAGCTGCTCAGATCCTCTCAAAAGCAGGCACCTCCTTTTACATTCACAAAGAAAGATGTTGAAATACCACAGATGAGCACACTCAATCTCTCCTAAATTGATCCTCCTATACTGATGAAAATTAATTTTTGCACAAGATTTTCTCATCAACCTCAGGCCTAGGCTTCCAGAAGAGCAGTTTTACAGTAAAGACCAATATGAAGAAGGCATTGAGTACCCCGACCTTTTCTGTAAAAACTATTCTGTGTCATTCAGCAGTCAGTCCACATTTTCCATCGTATTTGAGTTGCTTCTGACAGACCTATCTGTCAAAAGAGTTTTTCTTGCCCTTCACAGATCTTGCTAGTTTTTATACCAGGTGAGTTTTGATTTTCCTGTTCCAACACCTGAGCACTCAGTGTCTCTGTATTATTCCTGGGTGAGCTAATCTTTCATTGACCTCCCATATGCTTCCTTTAACATCTCAGTTTTGCCAGGGGAACTTTGCTCGCCTATGCAGGTCGTCTACTTATTTTGGTGTGGATCATTTTTGCGTTTGGAGGAAATGACGTGTGAAAGGCAAGCTTCTCACTTGGACACCAATACTTTCCAGGACCATATCCCCTGGGATTCTTCTCAGCAGGTCCCTGAACAGGCTGGAGACTAGAGTTGTGATTCTGTTTATTTCCCAATTTCCCTTCCTTTTATTTCCCTTTCCCTCAGAGTTCTGAACTATGCCATCTCATAGTCACTATAGAAAGTCTGCCTTCAAAACTTCACATTCCTGACTAGTTCTTTCTTGTTTACAATTATGTAGTCCAGAGGAGCAACTTCTCTTATTGACTCTTTTATGCCCTTTACCAGAAAGTGGTTTTGTCAGTGTATTTGAAGAAGTCCTCCAGGATTTTTTTGTGCCATTCTGTGTTACCCTTTCAGCAGGTATCAAGATAGATAAAAGCTGAAATACTGACCATGTAACCTATTTTTTTTCCCAATTACATGGAGTTTTTGTTGAATATTTTATTTTATAGCCTTTAATGTCATTTAGTAATTTTAATTAAATTTTTGGTGTTTCAAATTGGATATTATGGCCACAGTCATTACCATTATTTTGCAATGGTAGTTTTCTTGCTCATATTGAGAAGAAGTTTATAGTGACTTTTGCACTTAAAACTTCCTGATGTTCTTCATTCCAAAATATTATCCTCATTATTTTTTGGTCTTAATTCAACTTTGTAGATGCACATAGTGTGCAATGGTCTTGGACTTTCATGTTAGCATGGTTTTATGAATATTTTGTCAGTGGCTGAAAAATAGGTTATTATAAAAATATAAATATTAAAATAATAACTGCTGAATTTCACAGAAAAAATTAATTCCCATGGATGAATTTGGGATATTACTAGGAGTTTCAAATTGACTTTATGAATTTTGACAATACTCCATAGTAATAAAATAATTTATATATTATAGGATATAGTGCTCTTGAAGGGAAATAGAATCCTATTTGTAACTTCATTATTGAATCAAACTTTTAATTACAAGGATTTCATCCAGTAATATGCCTAGTGTGGGCTCATAATTGCATGAGTTTTTTTCCTCTCAGTCATTAAAATCTATATGCTAGTGAGTTTCGATTATTCATCAGTTGTGTTTGCAGTGAGAGATAGAGCTGTCATGTCTTCAGACATCTTCTATAACTAAACTATGAGAAAATCAGAATTTTGAAAGGGATGTGGAATGTGAGAAAGGATTTGACTGTTAAAAATTGCTGATAGACATTATATGAGCAGTAATATATTGACTTTTATCTTTAGCCTTGAGGGGATAATCTTTTAGTTTAGAAATTCAGGCTCAGTTCTAGGAATATTACTGTCTTTGTAATCAATTGACGTTTTCGTTGGCTGCCATAGGATGAATAAACACATTTGAAATGCAAAGAAAAAGAAAATTACAGCTACTTTTGACTTTTATAAAATTTAAATATGGAGGCATTATGAATGGTCTAAAGTCAATTTTCTTTTTTTTAAAGATGCAAAAATGTGACTGTTACTGCTTGTATGGTCATGTACAGACAGCTCTGCTATTTATTGTTGCTTGTGATATTTATCAGCATTTCCCACTAAAAAGTTTAGTTATAATTTTTCCTGAATCTCATTTTGGGATTACATATTTTAATTTAAATCAGAGTAAGAACTCTGAAAATTTTGGAAATAAATTTTTTTCTTCTAATATTGATTTTCTGAATGTCTAAGTAACTGTTTAGAAAAGAGATTGATTACAGAGGAAGACAACAGAGTTGTTTTCTATGAAGTTTATCAAGGAGTGGTGTTCAAAATTAAACAGTCATATACTTTATAATGCTGACATTATAAAAGTGTCAAAACACCTAAGTTAATTTCTAGAATGTAGATACATCTGGTGTGCATGCTTACATATAGACATAAAAATTACTGTCAATATACAAGGAATATGTTGATATACCTTCACATTGTAGTTAATAGAGAAACAGACCTTGATTCAAGCGCTCACACATAAAAATCTGGTACCATTTCACGTCTTTCAGAATACTCTGTGTGGTTACATCTGTGACTAGGAAATCTGAGTTTTTGATACCTCTTTGCATCTACTAATCCTACACAGTGTGCTTGGATGCATCTAATTGGACAGCTTAATCAACGATTCCCTTTGGCAAGATGGAGAATATTTTTAAGGTCGATTAGAGAAATTAAGAATACATTATATAACCAAAATCTAAAGGTATAGCTTAGTGCATATGCACAACAATTAAGCCAACCAATCTCTTCAAAGATATAATCTATTTACTTCGGTGTATATGCTAAGATATCACTAACATAGATATCTTTCAATTTCAGATATCTAGGTGTGTGTTTGTATATCCATTTAGGTTGTAAATACATACACACATACACACAAAAAAACTGAGAGGAGGACATGCTTCACAGATAATTATAATATTAAGCCAAGGAAGAGTACTGTAGCAAAACTGGATTGGAATAATCATTAAAAAAAAAATTAAAATTCATATTACACAACATATGATGTGGATTCCTACTTTTTTTTTTTTTTTTAATTTGAAGGTTTTTTTAAACTTGCTATCATTTCTAAGTTTGTCTGACTATTCAAGTACCTCTCTTCCACTCAAATCAGTAGAAATCATGATCTCATATGTCTTATGTATTTATATAATTGAGGATTATGGGTGGGAACTGAAGTCCAGGCTCTACAGAGTGGGGAAAATAGCATTGCTTTGTCTATGAAATTTGTGAAAAGACATGTATTGAGAGATGTATTAATGAATGCTCTAAAGCACTCAGATGCTAAAGTGAGTGCCACAAGGTCAATAAGAATATTAATAGGCCTGTCTTTAAACAAGAGCTTGAGTGTAGAGTAAATAATAACTTGGGCCAAATACAGAGTTGGAAAAAAAAAAATACATAGTTTCTCATTGAATGATCATATGCAGTGTGCATATGAGCAGAAGCATATCTTCTGTTTGGGGGCGTATGAAAATGGGTGGTTATGTGATTAAAGAGTAAACTATTCTATAAATTAAGTATATAAGTCAGGGAGAGCAATTACGGGGGGATCTGGGAGGGTGGTTTATATATGTGTGTTTTCTACATTCAGGTATTTTCTAACACTTCAGTGTGTGAAAGAATAACTTCATTGCAGTATTTTTTTAATAAATGCTCTCCATGTCTTTACACAGGGGGTTCTCAGGATGTTGGAAGACAAGCATCCTAGGATAAGACTCCAAGAAAGAACTATTGCTTTAGAATTTTCAGTGCTAAAGGCACAAAATCAAGAGGACACTTGAAACATGACAGAACATCTTAATGCTATGTGTTCTCTTATTCTAGTTATTTTGTCTTTTCCTGATAAGAAATAAGTAATTTTAACAGATATTCTAGACCAAAATATAGTATTAGAAACTGTCACAGGTTTTTAATTTCATGTCCAAAAAGATAGTGAATCATCCATTAATATATTAGTCTAAATTTCAGAATCTGAACCTTAAATTTTAAAACTCAAGTGGCTAAACAGGAGCATATCAAGTCTCAGATTTTTTAATTTGTAGATCAACATGCATTTTGGTGAAAAGGAGTTGACAGGCAAACTTGCTAAACCTAGGAAAAAAACATTCTCCATCAGAATAAGTTGTATGCAAAGCCAAGAAATACAGAGAAATAATTCAGCAAACAGTGACAGAAAAAGATCCAGAATACATAGAGAGGGATTGTTAATGACTTTCCAATCATTTTTACTAAAAGTTAAACAAATCTGGGGCAAGAATTCTAAGTAGGATTTGCTATTAAGCATAATGCCATTATTCTCAGGTATTTATCATTTAAAGTAAAAATATACTTACTTTCTACCAAACAGTCCAACTCTCATCAAGTTATTGACCGATTCCTTGTAACTGACTCTTTTTCTTTTTTTTTCTT